>VXBT01011824.1:280875-505817 GCA_013400235.1 Oriolus oriolus
ATGAACAGGAAGCTGATTGGGTGATAGGGCACATGGACAGCACATGAACAGGAAGCTGATTGGGTAATCGGGCGCGTGGACAGCGGCACCACAGCTGAGCCAGCCAATGGGTGCCCGTCTTCTGTTAAGTTCTGTTGAGGTTCAGTTTGGTTTCAGTTGTGTCCGGTGGCAATTAAGGGTATCAGGAGGGGATGATTTCTGACAATAAACGAATCTTCTTTGGACATACAAGTGGGTCTGTAGGATTTGTTCCCCATTGCTACACCTAACCACTCTTTTAGTGAAAAATGTTTTTCTAATATCTAATCTGAATATGCCCTGGCTCAGCTTAAGTCCATCTCTTCTCATCCTTTCACTTGAGACATGGCAGGAGAGACTGACTCCCACCTGGTTATAATCTCCTTTCACGTCATTTTAAAGAGTGATAATGTCGCCCCTGAGCCTCCTTTTCTCCAGACTAAACAACTCCAGCTCCTTCAGCTCGATTCTCATAGGATTTGTGCTCCAGACCCTTCACCAGTTCTGTTGCCCTTCTCTGGACAGGCTGCAGTACCTCAGCATCTGTTTTTGAATGAAGGGCCCAAAAGTGGACACAGCATTTGAGGTGTGACCTTACCTGTGTTGAGTACAGGAGGGCAATCCCTACCCTGGTCCTGCTGGCCCTACTCTTCCTGATACAGGCCAGAATGCCATTGGCCCTCTTGGCCACCTGGGCACACACTGGCTCATGTTCAGCCACTGCCACCCAGCACCCCCAGGTCCCTTTCCTCTGGACAATTTTCCAGCCACTGTTCCCCCAGCCTGTAGCACTGTCTGGGGTTGTTCTGACTCAAGTGTAGGAACTGGCACTTGGCCTTGTTGAACTTCATAAAATTTGGCCTTGGCCCATTGATCCAGCCTGTCCAGATCCTTCTGCAGAGCTTTCCTACCCTCCAGCAGCCCCACTTTTTGTCATTTGTGAACTTGCTGCGGATGCCCTCAATCCCTGCATCCAAAGCATTGGTAAAGATGTTAATCAGTACAGCCCCAAAACTGAGCCTTGGGGAGCACCACTATTGACTGGACACCAACAGGATGCAGTTCCATCACCACCACTCTCTGTGCCCTGCCATCCAGCCAGTTTTTCATCCAGTAAAGAGTACATCCATCCATACCATAAACTTCCAGTTCCTCCAGGAGAATTCTGTGGGAGGTGGTGTCACATGGTTTACTGAAGTCTAGGTAGACAACATCTTCAGCCTCTCCATGCCATTTAGTCGTGATATTTGTACAGGTAGCTTTCTAAACATCCTTCTCCTCTTCACACTCCTTCCTTTGTTCAAGGAATTGTATAAGGTTTCTCTGTTAATATGGTTTTACTTTTCACCTACAGATTCACTTCTCTGTCAAGTGACATTTCAGCAAAGAGGAGATCCATTTCCAAAGCATGATGAGAATTCAAGTGCGGAAAGGAAGAAGTTTTGGAGTTTGTGTCCTATGAATAGAAGAGGTTGAAAACAATCACTGGCTCTGAGCATAGAGCATTTACCAAAGGACTCCTACCTTTGTAAGCAGAAATGACCCAGTGTGTCCCTGATATACACCAAAGCAAAAGGTATAAAACTTCTTTTAACCTGATTGAATTAGGAAACCGTAACAGAACTAAAAGCTTATAGCAGATGCATGAAAGAGATACTGATATAAGTCTTTGTAGCCCTTCATGTCCCCACAATTTAAAGCAAGACAGAGTATTTCTTTTCAGTTAAGAAAAAAATGCAAGCCCCTGAGTCTGCCCCCATCTGAGACATGGACTTAGCACACAGTTGATGGAACTAAAAAAAAGGGAACTCAAGGTACTAGTTACCATTTTAGTGATTTGTTTACCTTGGGAATCTGCATCCAATCAGCAAAAAAAAAAAAAAGTCTGCTTAGCTAGAAACACCAAAAAGAAAGTGTATCCTAGGAATCTGCTGTTTGTATGAAAATACGCTTTCTATCACAAGGATGAAATTGTGCCAGAAACCTGTAATGATTACATTTTGTAGTCTTGGAGATAAAAATATGAAGAGGAAAGAAATTTTCAAAAGAAATTACAATAAACACACCCATGACCTGTGTTTGTTTTCTTAAATATACAAAAATTAAAAACCATTTTCTTTCATATCAACAACACCAATAAAGTATAAAAAATAGAGAAGCTTCACAGATAAAAAACACCATAAATCTAGAGTTTACTTTTCTTTAAAATGTTTTATTTACATGTTGACACCTTACTGAAAGAAATTGTAGGATTCATGGTATCCTTTACATAAAAACACAGCCATTGCAAAAACCCACAATGTCCAAGAGGACTTCAGTCCAAGTAAGGGATGACTAACACCAATGAAAGTTGCATTGAATGCAGGCTTTACATAATGCAAGCAAAATCTACACTTCAAATTTGTTCAAAACACCTGAGGTAGTCCTCTAAGGAAAAGTGCATTCATTTTTCCTGGCTGGGAATATGGATACAGACAGGGTTTTTTCCAGCATATCCACTTCAAAAGTTAAAGAATCAAACCTGCAAAACTCCCAGAAAGAGTGATGCCAACATCAGCTTTTTTATCATTTGACAAAGAAAAACCATGATGTAAAGTCAGCATTCCGTTGTCCCATGTCCTTTGTGAAGCAGAGATTCCAAGTCTCCCACAAACAAAGAAGATATCTTGGTGTGATGTTTCTCTTATTCTAAGAAAGAAAAAGATACCATGAAATGTAGGTTTATGTCTGAAATTGAATCAGGATCTCTGGATCTTATGCACATTTAAATATCATTTAATCTTTGACAATGTAAAAGGAAACTACAGTGCAAGCAAATACCCTTAAGAACACCATGGTATAAGAAAAGAAATCATCAAATCTCTCTCTTTCTTTCCCTTAGACAGATTTTTATAGTGTTAGGTTCTTTGCTTTAAATAAAAAGTGAAACAAGGTGCAAAAGTTGACTATGAGATATTCTGCTGGAACACTATCTTCAGAAATTCCGTAGACTGCAGCAGGCAGAAGTCAAACACACATGGGAAGTGTCGGTGTCAATGCCTTTTTTTAATAGTAGTGATACCATAAAAATGTACAGTTTTTTTAATCTACTTAAAGACCATCAATGACAAAAAACTAGTTCCTCTAATACATTTTTTTCTAATAAAATACATTGCAGCAATAAGAGTGTATCTCTATGGCCTCCATCAAGTTATGTATTTTTGTAGTCACAAGACCATATTATATCATAGACTTGTTACACGAAACCCCCAGGAAGTAAGCATACATAGCTGCTTGTTCTTACAGCAAACAATATAATTAACAATTATAAACAGTTATAAGCTTAGTAATTCCCATGAAGGTTGTTCACACTTATCAAAAATACTGGTTTAGATTGTTGCAGATTCTGAGAAAATACAATTTCTTCAAATTAGCTGGTGTTTTTAAGGTAGGTGTTGCAAAGGGAAGTGCTAGAAACCCAGTTTTATCAAATGAAAACAGGATTTTGGAACAAAATACAATACAGGTGAGTTCCATTTGTCCACTGAGTACAATGGAAGAAATAAAACAGTACCAGTAACGGCAAAAAACCCAAAATGACTTGTTTCACAATGCACAATCATGTTCCCTTTGGAACTGAGACATTTTAAAATGAGTCAATTTTGCAAAGATGGAAATGAATTTACTTTTGAGTAAAGACACCTTCATTACATAAGATTGGAGGGCATTATATCTTCCATGTAGTATTGGACAAAGTTATGTACAACAAAATGAAAAAAGAATTGTTGGAAAAGTAAAAATAAAGGTGCCATTTTTAGCCAAAGGCTGGAGAGAAGGGCAACTTCTATCCACCTCTTGACTAAGCTGTAGTTAGTTCAGCTAAGAGCATAGGAACATAGAAAGGAGCTCAACATATCTGCACTTGGATCAGAACTCTGAAGGACTTTAAGTCTGCTGCATATATTTTTTGTATTAGATGCTCAAAAAGACACAAATGTCTCAAAGGTTTTCTTACTTCTGTCCTCAAAAATGTCTTTGTGTTTGCATCTACCTCCTGAGGAGAGTACATTGATATTAACTGGAGCACTTCCACTTACATGTTAGTCTGGCTCAAGGGATGTGAATTGAAGACATCACATAAACTGAGAAACGCTCTTTATCAATCAACAAATGACAGCAAAAACTGAAAACCAAGAGATCAAAATCTGCTGAACTGTGATTTAACTTAAAGTGGAAATAATTTAATATATTTCATTTTGCAAGGAGAAATACGGAAAAAGCTATTATGCTATAACGCATTTGGTTTATGAGAATACTAAAAGGAATAAAAAGGAAATAATTGTATAGAATAGAATATTGTATGGGAATAAAAAGTGAAAATAAGTTTATAAAAAAGAAATACTTTTCTTGTGATAGTAAGTTCAATAAACAGCATCAATATGTATTTTGTAAAAAATGTTACCATTAATTTTACAATAAAACATACAAACAAAAGCTGAGAAATACGCAGGAGTCTGTGGATAAGCAAACAGTTTTTCAAAGAACTGAAATAAAGCATAATTTGGCGAACACTTTCATATTTTTATAAAAGCTCACAGCTTTTTTTCAAATTCCCCCTTTAAGAACACCAGAACAGCCTTCAAAGTTCAAGAGAAGGCAGCAATGGCTGATACAGTTCTACAGAGGTCTTGCTGAACCTAACAGAAAGCTTTGTTTTGTGTGTGGAGTGTGCTAGGAATGTGCACAGGGACAAAATGAAGATGAGATGGTGGGGGGAAGACAGAGCATCACTTGTACATGGTGTTATGTGCATGCCTCAATTTATCCACTATATAATATTTTGTCTCAGTGCATAAGCTGAAGTATGATAAAACATGATAGGAAGGGCAAGTAGGAACCTGAGAGCTGAATGAATATTGAGTTCTTGTTCCTCAATGTTCTGACCTAAATGTTTCTAGAAAGACTGCAGACTAGTTTTGCCAAGGCCAGAGAAAAGACAGGAGAAAATGAATCAGTCAAGTGCCCTACTATGAGAAAAAAATGGGGGAAATATAGTGGCTTATCAGAAAAAGAGGCAAGCAAAATTTCTTTAAGATGCTTTTGAGACAGACAGCTGTGCTCATTTAAACTCTGAGCAGGTGACAAGCTGCAGGCAATTGATCTAATAGCATGAGCCTTACTGCTGGCTGCAATTGCTAGGTGATTGGAAAATAGGCCTGTTTGTTCCCTTAATAACAGATGCTTGAAAGGTAGGAGCTAACAAGCCTTAATTGCTTCTTGTTTTGCCTTCATGTTGATATGGAGGGAAGAGGTAGGGAGTATCATTTTAGTGTCTAGTCTAAAAATTTAAGAGATTTTTCTGACTGATGTATGTCTGAAGGGCATATACATGACCAGAAGCAAGGTGGGGCTGTGGAAAAGGGAAATAAAGGCCTCTCCTGAATCTCTAACAGGATGGTAGATTTTGGAATTTTGTGATCTTTGTGGAACTATCCAGTAGACTTTTCATTTGGATAAAGGCAAGCAACAGTCTGTCACTGGGAAGAATCTCTACAACAAAATGGAGGTGGAGAATCACGTTCTGCAGTTATGGAGGTTTCACTGGGCCCTCAGGTAAACACAAATATTTCTCTAGGGAATTGTTCCAAGACATATTTTGCTGTGTAGAATTTTTGTCAAAAGAGGCATCTATTAGAGGACTATTTCCTCCATTTAGAAAAAATTACGTATCATGGTGTAACTTTGACAGATTTAAAAGATATGTGATTTTTGTGAATGTCTAGGACTCTTTTGCACATATGGAGCAGTTAGTTTATCTTGTAGTGGAAACAGCTGAGCTTATTTTGGTTTTTGATGTGAATCATAACTAATTACATACTCCTAAATGGCTGATAACGCCGGTAAGCAGATATTATTTGCTATGACCTTTTGGAAAAGTAGTTGCATTTGCACAACTGCAAAAAGTAAAATTGTGGCAGGCATAGGATGAAATCAGCATGAAGGAGAAGCTGAGGCAGATGTCAGCAGAGGACTGCTGAGGAACGTCCTGTTGCTGCCCTTGCTGTGAATTAGACCGATGTCTTTAGGTGGTCTGTTTAGATGGACCAGGCAGTAATAATTTCCCACTGTGCTTGAGTCAAAGAGGGTGCAGATTAACTTCTGGCCTGAACATTGTTCTATAAAAATTAATTAAGTGTTTGGCAGTTTGATGATGAAAGAGGTTTTACAATATTGATATACTAACCTCGCTCTTTCTAACACTGCTGATATTTCAGTCCTGTTATCAATTCACCAAAGCTATTAGTAGTAAAAGTGGACTGTTTGGGTTTTTTACCAAAGCCAAGAAATTTGTAGAAACAGGGAAGAGGGGAGGAAGACTGAAATGGACAGTTTCAAAGTGCTGATCAAACAAATGCAAGAAAACCACTGGAAATTTCAGGGCACTCTTAGATTATTTTAGGGATGTTTAAATGTCTTGTCTTCTCTTTTTTCTAATTTACACTTGTAAATCTGAAATACCTAAATGGTTAATCAAAATTAAAATACTAATTATCTCAATCTTTGAATGCTGCATAAATGCTTCTATGCCTCAAAAATGAAATACTTTAATGTAAAAAGAAAATAAATGAAATGTTTTGTTCCTTAGAAAAACTTCTATTTTACTGTTTTTGCTGATTTAAAACAAACATACAAACAGATACTGAATCTATGCCTGATTTCAGTCTCCAATTCAGCATTTTCTCTCAGTGCCATATAAAAATTGTTCCACTCTAAATGCAAGAGTTATTTTGATTGTCTTTCATGCTTCACTCCCCCTCTCTGAGGCATGCCAATGTTCACGGTTGTCACTTCTAGCCTTGGCTTACGCTGTGTAATGAGGAGTGGACAACACTGCAGCAGAAACCTGAAAAGGACAGAAATGTAAATTAGAATGCCAGGTTTGCCACCCTCCGAAAAGATGTGATGTACAGTCTTTTCCTGCATGGTAGTGAGGTAGTACTAGCTTTGTAGCATCTTCACAGGTTTTGTTTTATGTAGGGGTGGCATTCATTCTGAGCAATCCTCCTGAATTCATTGTGGCTGTGTGTACAGATCACGTCATCCATGCAAGAAGTTGTCTAAGCCCCTTCTTTCGCCCTGAAGAGGGGGTCCAGGACACTCTAGTTATCAACTTTGACCCTGCAGGTTTTTTTTAATTTATAGTTATTTTGCTCTTTTCTCATTAATCTGTTCAACACACTGACCATCATAAAAGCTGTAACCAGTGCCAGCACGAAGACAAACATTTTAATTTTACTGAGCCAGTAACAGAGGGTGCAGGATGTCCAAATCCGGTGTGCAGTATGTGAATCCAAATGAGAGCCATCTGTAGACATACAGCAGGATGTCTCCTATCCTGTAAGCACTAAAGCCCATATGAGGTTAATTGTCTTTCAGTTCAAAAATACCACTTTTCTAAGTGCATTATTATTTGGTTTGAAGATAAATGAAAAGAAGGAAACAATAGGCTGTGCAGAACAAAACAGTTTCGTTAGGAAATAGGCATCAGAAAAGTGGGATATATGCCATACTGCAAAGGTCATTTACCAACAGGGTATTTGAAAAATTACAATGAGCTTGTCTTTAGTACATATGAGTCTTGAAAGAAACAATAGCATGTAAGACATCCTGAGGTGGGGGTAGAGCAGAAATCCCTCCCCCTTCATCTAGGGTTGCAAGACTTGGCCAAACCAAATACTCAAAGTGCCAATTCCTGTGCCATTGTGGCCTGCTAAGCTCTGACTTTGGAGTGGTTTACCTCTGTGACTGTCTGCCTCAGTGTTTGTAAAATGAATTATTGAACCAAATACCAGACTTATTTCTTCAACTTGTGGTAAAACAATAGGGTATTAGTAATTCTATTGCTTCCTGTATATACTGCCAGTTTGAACAGCATTCTCTGTGCCCTGCCTCAGCCTTTTTTCAAGCAGTGAGAAGGAAAGACTGTGGAGATGAAGGAAAAAGGTCTCAGATCTTTCCTTAGGAAAACTCACTCATTTTCTTCAACTATGTTTTGTATGCTGTTAGTTTTCATTTTGCCATTAACTTAGCTTACAAAAAATTTTTACGCTGCTCTTTCTCTATCATTAGTAATATTCTGATACTTCAAGTTTCTCTGCACTATCCAGATATGGCTGGACTCATAAGTAACAAGAATACAATTGATCCAGTCAAAATCTTATGGTTGTATCTTGGTAACCTACATGAAATTTGTGAGGAAAGCTGAAGCAAAGGCTGCAAGAAGGGCTTGCAAAAGGCAGCAGGAAGTCATGCAAATTTAATGTAAATAAAATAGCTGCCAGTTACCCACAGGCATCTAAGCTGGAAGAGATGGATTTTTGTCTGGTGATTAAGACAACTCGTAACCACTCTTCCAGCTGCTGTCTGCTCCTAAGATGTTATTTACTGAAGAGCTAGGAAGACAATTAGCCTGAGGAGAATGGAGATGCTCTAATTTGAACTAAATTTCACAGAAAATTTGAAGGTAGAGAGCAGAAAGAAGAAATATTTTGGAGAAATCAGCAAGAAGCAATTCTGTCTTACTTTTTCATTTCATGTTTACAGGAGATGCAGGATCTATAAAAATATCTTTAAAACTGCCATTATTCTTCATATATATATGAATATTTGTATATACACACACACAGTTTTATGCCCATGCATACATAGATATTCATGTTATGTTTTTACCTCACATCCAGTGTCAAAAACCAAACTTGAGGTATCTAAGTACCTTTGGCAACGACAACAAAAAAACAACCCTCCCAAAAAAAACAAAACAAACACAAACAATCAAACACCCCAACCAACCAAAAATAAAACCAAAACAAACAAAAACAGACATCAAAAACTTGCAGCTTAACCTCAAAAATTCCCAGAGTGTCAGAGCTTTCGAACTCTTACACAGGCTCAAATGTTGATCTACAACTCCTCAGATTCCAAGACAATTTAAAGGGCTATGTAGAAGCATTTCAGGAAGAAGTGCCAAAGCAAAGACGGAACAAAATGCTCTGCAGAGAAGCAATGTCCACACAGGTACCAAATCAAGTCATGGGTTCATTGTACAGACATTTTTTTTTGCGTCTTAAAAACATTTACGTTATGGTGATTTCTGCAACTTCCCAAGCTCACTGAAAGTTTCCAATCAAAAGCTTGTTTTTGAGTTTATTATGAGTTTGACTTGCATAACTTTTCTGACCCCATTGCACATTTTCTTTCAATAACTATTATTCATAGCAAGTTTATAGATTAAAGTGACTTCTGTTCTACCTTTCAACTCCTTTGAATGATATGTTACTTCACAGTAACATTTAAGATATCTTTTCCTATCTCATTTATTGTATGAACTTATTGAATTAATTTCAAATTAGGCTGCAGGCTATTTTGGGCAAAGGTTGCCTCCAGCAAAGTATTTGCAGAGCATTTACTTCAAACGGGTCTGCTGCAATTAGGCATTAGCAGAGTACAATAGCAAGTGTTATTAACATCAGCAGTTTTAGGTTCAAAGATCAGGTGAGTTGATGTCTGAAAACAAATGACACAATTCCATTCCACAATTCCATTCTGCTGGCTAGTGAATAGTGATCATTTCACAGAATTAATTTGTTGTTTGCAGCTTCTGCTGAGAATACTTGATTGATGCGAGTCCTGGCTGGTGCCACTTGTCAGAGCATAACCTTGGTGTGTACACTGCAGCACTGCCTGCTTCCCTCTGTCACTTTCACTATGTGCAGAGCTCTAATTTGGTGATTATAAATTGATGGTCATTTTTGGCATTACTGATTTTCTTCATTTAACATTCTTGGTACTGTCTTTCCACTATGATCTTTATGCAAACACAAGAGAGGTACAAAGTAACAGCTGAGAAATCACAATCACATAAAGAAACTTAAGATGCATAATTGCACAATAGTAACTTGAATTAAGAGAGGATATTTCCTCTCTTATGCATGATTGTTTTCATTTTCTTGACTCAGCAATTTTCTAAATTGAACTGAATTGCTGTAAATTCAGTCTCCAATACAATCAATAAGGTAATTTAAAAATTTTAAGCCTACAATGGCAGCATATTAAAATTTTAAGCCTACCTTATAGCAAACATCAGCAAAGAGCTATACATGTGAGAATTTTAATAATATCATGCAATGTGCTATCTATAATAGGAAGAGTGTGATGACTCATGGCAAATTAGCATATTTATTAGTCAGCAAAATTGTCAGTACAAAATTGCTGGAGAAATTCAAATAAAGTAATGGGCACGTGTAACAAGACTGAAACCAGATGGGATAATACAAACGAAATAATGTTGGAATTAATGTATAAATTTTGTAACAGATCACAATATTGGAAAAGTGAAAATATGCCTTGAAGGTAGAATACTTGATGTACAGTAATTCTGAGAAACTGTAGAGATTCTTATATCTTCTGATAATAGCATAAACATTTCATTCAGAGAGAAAGCTCCTATGTGACTTACATAGAAAACAGTTTCATAGAAGAAAAATAACAGAAGATGTCATATTCTGTGTTTATTTTTATTGGGTGTGCATATAGTTCAGTCTGTAAAGTGGAGAAGCTTCACATCTTCCAGAAAGCTCAGAACACAGATAGCTTGGTAGACACACAGACAGTATTTCATATGCCCAAACTGTAGAAAATTCATGCCATTTTTGATCCTAGAATAATTACATGGGACTAATTCGTGTGGCATATGACCCACAAGAGACACAGGTCCTTTGAAGATGCTATTATATATCAGGCTTGAGATCCCAACTATTGTGCTAGATGGCTACGTTTAGCATCTGACTTCTGTGTTCACCTCTGCTTAGTTACCTTGCTTGAGCAGCTAATAGATATTGTAGTCCTCATAGCCCTCCATTCTCTCTTCACTCTTCTAGAAACTTGTTCTTAAAGAGTCAATACTGGGTCCAATCCTGCATAATATTATCGTTATTAATCTGGATAATGGGACAGGGTGCACCCTCAAAAAAGTTTGCTGATGACACGAAACTGGAAGGAGTGACTAATACACCAGAGTTGTGCTGCATCCAGAGAGATCTCTACAGGCTGGAGAAATGGGCTGAGAGGAACCTCATGAAGTTCAATAAGAGGAACTGCAAAGTCCTGCATCTGGGGAGGACCAACCCCGTGCACAAATATATGCTGGGGGCCACCCAGCTGGAAAGGAGGTTTGCCTAAAAACACTGAGGGTTGTGGCGGCTCCCAAGTTGAGCACAAGTCGGGAATGTGTTCTTGTGGCAAAGACAACTAGTGCTGTTCTCAGCTGCACTAGGAGTGTTACCAGTAGGTCATGGGAGGATATCTTCCCCTTCTACTCTGCACTGGTGAGACTGCATCAGGAGTATACTGTGTCCAGCTCTGCATTTCTCCGTGCGAGACAGGCATTGAAGGGAGCCAAACAAAGGGACCCAGAGATGATTAAGGGACAGGAGCATCTGTCTTACCAGGAAAGGCTGAGAGAGCTGGGACTGTTCAGACTGTGGACGAGAGAAGACTCAGTGGGGAATCTCTTTAACGTGAACAATTATCTGAAAGGAGGATGTAAAAAAGACAGGGCCAGGCTGTTTTCTGTGGTGCTCAGTGACAAGACCAGAGACAGTGGGTGCAACATGAAACACTCCTTTTACTGAACACTGGCATGGGTTTCCCACAGCAGCTGTGCAGTCTCCCTGGTTGGAGATATCCAAAAGCTGTCTGGCCATGGTCCTGGGCAATAGGCTCTAGGTGACTGGGTAAGCAGGAATTTGAACCAGATTACATGCAGAGTTCCTTTCCAACTTCAGGTTTTCTGGAATTCTGTGAAGGGAAAATCAAAATATTCAAACTGCATCTCTACATACCTAACAAAAATAACGTCATTCAAGCTCACAAGCTACAAACATCCTAGTATATGGACTTGGAAGTCTGTAACTCTGAAGTCTCTCTCAGCGCAGAGGACTGTGTGCAATTACAAATTAGAGATGAGCAACTATGTGTATTCCTGAAGATATTCTGGAGAAACTTATGCATTGTTACAGATATGGGCCCACCTATGATTCAGGCACACCTCCAAAGTACTGCATTTATGAAGCACGTATTACATAATTGTGTAAAACACTCAGCTGTATGCACAAAATTAAATTTGTAGGATACAACAGATAACACCTCTACTTTAATGTGCCTCAAATTGCTTTATGTTTGGGGCTTCTCTCCAGATTAACAGAGACCCATGACTAGCTCCACAAATATTTCTTCAATTAATGTAGTAAAAGTTCCAGTAAAATATCCTGTAGGGGTAATCTCTATCATTAATTTTACACCAGTGGTTTTGTGGACATTACATTATAGCATTTTATCTTCTGTTTTTCTTTTTGTGATGCAGTTCATTAAACACATTTCTTCTTAGATCCTGTTGTATTCATTCTGATTCACTAAAGCCCTCTGAGATCAAGAAAAGCCTCCAGGAAATATATGCTTGAAACAAACCTGAAACTCTGAAGAACTTTTTTTTTTTTTTTTTTACATATCAGTATACTCAGCTCAATTTGTTACAGTAATATTAAAATTCAAAAATGCAAAAGGAAGGGGCTCTGTGGGAATTATTCCTCCTACGCACTTCCCTTTTCAAACAAGTAAATTATCTCTATCTTGTTATTTGTAGTAAAAATCAAACTGCAAAAAATTACTAAAATGACCACTTCCCAGCTACCTACCTTACAGATTTTCCTACCACATTTGCTGTAAAATGCATGAGTAATATTGCAAAGCAGTAAATGGTTACAGAAAGAACCATGCTTTATACATACTTTAAGTCAGCTGGTTAATAAAAGAAGAAAGAATTAGAAAGCCTTGTTTTCAAACATGACAGAAGATATCTCATACCAGCCAAGCTCTGGAGCTGTTAGACATTTGAAGGGTCTCAATATTTATTGAATAGAAGCAAGTGAAACAGCAGGTGATTAAAATTTTGTAAGTTTATAATTCAGACAGCCTTGTCATGGTTGAACTATTCTTTCATAAATTTTTTCACTTTCTGTCAAGAAAATGGAAAAATTCAATTGTCTTGAGTCCTTGATTTCTGCTTAAAAAGAAGAGGTGTTCTGAAGCTATGTTTGGATTATGTTTTAGTCTTGGAGGAGTTTATGAGAGCAAGTTAATTTAGAAAGGAGGGAAGGAGGAGGACAGACCAAATGCTGTACCTTTCAAATGTCAAGAAAGGTGACACTGGCCTGTACTGCCATTCACAGTCCACATCTGAAGTTTGATTATAAACAAGTTCCTAGACAACCATTCCTGTTAACAATAGAAGTTTTCTGGGGAGCTGTGTGTTTGTTGTTCCTTATTTCATATTTTCAGGCTTTGGATTTCATTTATATATGGAAATGGGTAAACAGAAAAGAGAACAATCACACTTCTTTCATATCACTTCCCCCTTATTTTTGAAAGAAGCAAAATGGAGCACATACTTATCCACACTCCTAAAAACTAAGTTTCAACTGAGTTTTTACTGATTATAAATCACCTACAGATGCTATGAATTACATCTGTAACCATAACTGGTGTCTCACTCCCACTGAAGAACAAGTGGGAAAGAATGAGCCTGAAAATGCAACTGCTTTTTTAAGATATAAAGATGAAGTAAATGTAAAGTATAAGGTTACTTTAAATTAAAAAGATATTGAAGAAAATGGTATTAATTATTTTGAAATTTTCTTCAAAAAATTTTGTTATTTCTGAAACAAACGAAAAATTATGGTAAGCAATTGGCCTGAGCATGTAATTTTTGCAGGAAAACTATAAGTATTTCATCTTTCTCCATCAAGAACTTCTAAGAAGTAAAGTCCATGTGGTATACCTGAAGTTTGCCTCTTGGGCTATCCAGAAGGCACCTATACCGTCCATATGTCATAGGGTAACAGGAAGTTTTTCATTCACTAAGATATGCTTTGTGATGTTTCAAAGTTCTGCCAATTTACTCAGTCGGCTCCTGTGGAGCATTTTTCTCTTCTGTGAACCTCCAGGAGACTTCTTTTGAGATTAAAAGGAGCAGAATAATATGTAATTTTTTTCTCTTTTTTTCTTTTTGTTCTTGTGAACAACAGAGATTATTTTGCATGTTGTGGAAAAAATATTTTATTACAACATATTATACTCTTATGTTTCAGAGATAACTTATAAATATTTTTTTTTTTGCATTTTCATACTATCTTATTTATATGAAAGTGTCATGAGTTGTATCTGTATAGTTAAATATGTGTCAAACTATATGTGGAATGTAAGTAATAGATAAAGAGGACAGTATAACACAAGCTATCAAAATTAATCATGAAAAATAACTGACAGCTGCTGATGTCTTCTGCCAGTGACACATAATTTTTTTGAGCTGAGCTGCAAAGGAAGAATTTAGCAGTCATTTATCTGGGTGATGTTTACCCAGAGTATCATGAACATCTGAAAACTGAAATGCAGTAGACTTTTTACTACATTTTACTTTACCAACTGCTGTGCCAGTTATATGAAAACTACGACAAAAATGCATGCCAATCAACTATGTGTTTCATATGAGTAAAATCCTGAATCTTGCACAAATTTCAAGTAAGGATGTGATCCACAATGCGTTTTTGATTAATGACAGCTATTTCTAGAGGCTTCAGTGGGCTTTGGATTAAGTTCTCAAAAAAGAGAGCAGGGTCTGAGGAACAGAACGAAGCTGTTAAAGTCATACAAAAATATATGATGCACCAAATACCTCCAGGTAAAGCCAGCACTACTGTTTTCCCAGCATCTGTATACTTTCTTATGCAGGATAATGTCTTCAAGGTGCATCCAAATAAACCATTACACTGACATACATATGTTGGTAATAATATGGCCAGGCTCCTCTGTACCAAACTTCCAACCCAGAAAAGATTATATATTCTTAGAGCAATGATGTGTTTCATTAGGCTGCGGTAAAATATTCCCGAGGGTATAACAGCATGGATGTTGTACTTGGCCAAGCCAGCTCTCAGAAGAAGCAGCAGTGATGACAACTTAATTCAAGCCTTCCAGCTTTGATAATAGCACAGCTGTGAAGTGCTGCTAGGGACATCTTCGATGTTAAAATTGGTCTTCAGTGAAGTGACCCGTAAGTATAGCCTTTGGAAATATTGGTGACATTACAGCTGCTTTCCTTAGACAAGCAAAGTCCATATACAACTTCTTTCAGATGCATTAAGATAGCTTCAGACCCAGCTAGAAGGTTTGCCAGAGAACAAAAACATTAGCACAGTGTACCTGCCACAGAGATCCTGACCCACCCTATTTCAAAAGGTCTATCATTCCTATTTTCACATGACAACAGAGCTGTGGTTTCTGATTTTTGTGTTTATCAGTAAATAAGAAAAAGGCAATGCAGTACCTGAGGAGAAAGCCTAAAGGTACTGGAGTTTGGGATGAGGACTGCTACTCACAGAAATATACACTTGCCAGAGATGAATAATGAGTACTATTTTAGATCAAGCTTTTGCTTGAAACTGAAAAGTCTGATCTGAAGAAATCTTTAATATGCTTTACAAATACTTCATTTTTTGAGCCCAAAGGCTTTGACTATTTCACCCATTGTCTCTCTGAGCAGCAGATTCAGTATAAGTGATCATTATCCTTGCCATAGTTCACTAGCTCATTTGTGGCGCTTCATGATGCAAAGCTACAGCTTCAATCACTTAGGGCTAAAAGTAATGTGTTGGGGTTTGTGGCCTTTTTTTTCTTATGTTAGGCCTGTTCACAGGCATGTGGTTTTGTGATACTGACACTAAGTTTTGACCTTGTCATTATGCATAACGAACTTGAGTCAAGAGTGTTGTCTCATCTATGAAACAGAAAATGAATACCTGGCTGAATGACACCTTTGTTTTTCCTACCACTTAATGAAGCTACATTTAAAAGATGGCTTTCTCATCTCTTTCAATTGGCATAAATCAGCATTAAGAAAAAATGGCTATGTAATGCTCATTCCTGCCCTCCATCTACTAGTGCAAGCATCTTTTCTGAATGCTTTTTAAACTATTATTTTTTGTTTGTCAACATAATTTGAATTCAGATTATTTCCCCAAATCTGTTCACTTGTGTGTCTTTATAAATACTTATACCAACAGAAGGGAGGGGATAGTGGCAGGGAGGAAACTGTGGTCTGAGCAGCACAATACCAGAAACTTTCCTCAGCCTAAAGGCTGAGTGACTACACTCTGCAGTATGCAGCCTTTCCTTGGATGGTCTACAAAGGTGGTAGAAGAAATAAGAATTGACAGAACATGTAGTTTTGTCCAAAAGTTTGGATTCCAATACCAGCTTTCACACACACATGGTATGAAAAGGCAGCACCTTGGCTCTTGACCAGGGTCATAGCTACTTGTTACAGATTTTCAGCTATAGATTTCAATTTCTGCACATGGATGAGAGTCAAATTATGAGATTTCAGGGAGTTCAAGGGAGAATGCAGGTGTCCATGTACGCTTAGCCTTATTTTAGGTCTGTTCCTCTTGGACGAGTGGTTAGATCGAGTCTTAATCAATTTTGTTCAGAAAGTAACTGTGTATTCTTACAACCAGATGTGAATCAAAACATCTAAGTTAAATAGGACATTCAGTACTACGGAAACATAGTAGAATGTTCATAACAAAATAGTATTTTAAAGAAAACATTTTACTGGCAGCATGAGATTCAATAAAATTTTCTCACATTTTACCAGTGCTTTGCCTTATGTTCACTAGGATTCAGAAGGCCTCCTTTACAAATTGTTTTAATATTTCTGTGAGGTTAACATGAGTGCCCAACTACATATTGAAATACTTTTGATTTTTTTTAAGCATAGTGATTAAATTAGAAGTTAAATAATTAATTTTGTAGATTTTTTTACACAGGCATTTACTGCACCCAGACAGAAATTTTCTGCCAGGCATCCTTTTAATTCCATAAGCAGGAAATCCAGAAAAATGAAAAGCTGGTATAGTTCTGAGCATACTTTGATAGTAATATCTGTGTTATTCATTTCATAGACTGTAAAGTCACTTTGAGGATCAGTCCAAAATTTGAAAATGCTTTCATTCAGATATTTGCAGTGTACTCTCTTCCTGTGTGTCTACCTAAATTTTATACATATGAGCCACTTTTAACAGTGGTGGGAATGGTGGGTATGTACGTGTACTGCAACATCTTTCACAAAAATGAACATGAGATGAAAAATCTTGATGTATTTGTCTATGCCACTGACATTTTCCCCATGCACAGGAAAGGCAAAGATTTTTAAATCAGAGGGTTTTTTGATTTTCAAAATGAGAATCATTACTGTTGTGTCCTTGCTCTAGCACCAGAAATTTTCAAATCCCCTTTCACATGATGCTTATAGATGTTTTTACATTTGAGATACTGCAAAATAAAAGGATATCTTCATATTTGTAACACTCCAAGCACCCATTTCAAACACATGGTTGCACTTAGAAATAACAATGTTCATAATCTTTCATAATTGAACTCAGACTCAATTCAATGAATTCCTGCTCCTACTAAAATTGTACAGCTCATCTGACCTGCAAAACACTTAAAAAATTCTACTTTCCTTTTAGAGGTTTGAAAAAAGAGTGATTTTCGTATACAACCACTTTTTAAAATATAATAATTAGGATATTTTTAAAACATTCACTTGTATTATTAATAAATATTTACAATAAGCCAGCATTTCCATACTGAATCATCGCTAACCTGGAAGCACATTATCTGCCTTACACATCTGGCATTGCACAGGCCATCTAACTTGTCATGGTAAGAAAGATGTTTCCCTGCATGTGCCACCTGCATATGACAGCTGACAAGCAAATGATTCAACTACATTTAGAAAAAAATATGCAAAATTTCATTCATCATGCTAACAGAGGAGTTCTTTTACTAGAATTAACTGGGAGACTTGGAAACATTCAGCTAATCAACTATAAAAAATTACAGATATAGGAAGGAATATAAAATAGATAAGCTTTCTTCAACACTGAAAAATGGTTGATCAGTGATCCAAATATGCCATTGCCAGGCTACTTCAGAGTGTAATGGCCCTTGGGTAAAAGATAGAAAAAATTTAACAGGTATTATATCTGTTTTTCTAGGTCACATTTGTGATCCATGCATAAAAGAAGAGAAAGCTGTATTTTTTGACTTGAGATGGCAGAAGGCTCAGGTAACTCTGAATGACCCACAAAAAATGGAAACCATTAGATGGTAGCCGTAGTATTTCTGTCTAACGTGTTTAGGACTGCTATATCAACCTTTGAGAGTTAAAAGAACTGCAGTAAACTTCAGGATACAGTCTCCAAGACTTATGTCAGAACTGCGTGAAGGTTCTCACTTGTCATACTTACTTTCAGTGCACGGGGTATGTCTGGCAGACAGGAAGGAACAGTTTCTTCTAAGAGAACTTTGAGGAACATAAGGAAAGGGCCAAACAATCCTTATCTATCAAATCCATCTAAATTTTTAATAGAGTTCTCTGTCATTTTCTGCTTTAAAACATATACAGCTGCCTCAAAGATTTCAGTAGCTGATGCGAAATGGTTTTGATATGTCATCACAATTGTCTCATATTTAAAAATGTCAGCGTGATACAGGTTAACACCCAGGAAATGTTCATCAGTTACATCCTTGGTTCTGCTAATGATTTTCAGACTGATTTCCAGCAAAAAACTCGCCTTTGTTTGCATGTAAAACGGTCAAAATGATATCTTTCGGTCTACAAATGCCCTACACACAACTATTCATAGTGTTCAAAGTGAGGTCCAAGCAGAGACAACCTTTAGCATTATGCCAAAAAACACATCAAAAAAGTGTCATGCTCACTACTAGGGTGCCATGGACCAAGTGAAAAAGGTGTGTGGATAGCAAATTTAAGCAAACAGAAAATATTTTAGGATTAATTTAGCAACAAAAGATTAGAGAGACATTTCACAATACCATGGAATTTAAATTTTGAAAATTAAACATATTTAATAAAGTGAAATTTTGTGGCCGGGTTTATCAAGACCCCCTCCTGCCTTGATAGAGCAGGGCAACTCTGTATCTGTTTAATAACCAGGCATGTTGGAAACTCAGCAATTAGGTGTTCTTAAATCTAAGTGCCTTAAAGATCTTAAATCCATTGATGCATTTTGCATATCTTTATAACAGCTGCACAGTGCTGAGCAGAAAATCATTTATTCAAGTACATATTGATGTCTGTGAAAATAGGTCTTGAAGTTATGAGTTGTCCCCCCAGGGCTTATTCCTTCATTGGGGGGTGCCACCTCACTGAACACTTTACTTCTTACTACTACATGCTAGCAATATGACAATACCTCCCTTCAGAATAATTTGGGTTTTTTTATAGGCCAAAACATTCCAAGTTACAGGCATCAGAAGGAAGGCCTTCGTACGTTACTGAATTTTTTATACCCAAAGAAAAAAATGCATGACACGTTTGTAATCACCGAAGTTCACTTTAAGAAGCAATTATACTTAAAGATGTCTTTTTTCTTTTTTCAGCAAAGGAAAGCTATAATTCTAATAATAGGAAAATAAGAAAGTGAGTAGTAAAAAAGCAAATACACAACTAAGATGTGATGATAAATATTGCTAAGAGTAAGATTCATCCTTTAACACTGAGGCAGTGGGCTACTTCAGGAATCTTGCTTTGCCTTTCTGAGTGCTCTCAGTCTGTATCTTCCTTGTCACTGTGTTCAAATTCAATCCTCCTGCCTTTCCTTCATACACCTTTTGAAAAGTTATTCCATTGAAAGCACAGCTTTTCTATTTATACTGCCTCAGGTTATAATGACTCACAATTTATCTATATCCTGCTTTGTGTAATATGTCATGTGCCAGAGAAGAGCATGAAACTGCATCTCTACCATCTCTACCATCTCTACCATCTCTACTTGCCCCATATAATTCATCATAGAAGCTCACTTTCTTCTCATCATGGAGACCACTTAAAACATATTAATGATACCATGGAAAACTTGACATTTTGAAAGCCATACTTTTTAGTTTCAGAGGTTCTTGGCATCCTAAATGTCTATTGACATTCTTCATGAGATTTTGTTGTGGGTTTTTTGAGTCTTTTAACCTATTGCATCGGTCTTTGAAGAAATTATCTAAACCAACAGACTACACACAAGGTTGGGTAGAGCTTAATACTCTTCCCAGATCTTTTGTTTGAGCTAAAATACAGCGTAGCTAGGCATGAAAATTGTAGAAGGAGAAGTGCAGGCAGAGGAAAAGAGCACATAAATTTCAAGCAGCTTGGTTTAATAAGCTAGTGATGAATTTATTCAGGATCTAATTATCAAGCACACCAGGTAGAGATTCAAGAATATGACAAACCAGCCATCCTAATTAAAAAGATAAAAGTTTGATTATTTCTAAATTGCAGAAACAATTATGGAAGGATAAGTAAAGGTACGGAAATATTACACTGTTGAAGCACAAGTGTACTGGATAAGACCACAGTCCATATAGCTCCATGTCTGTCCTTTTGGAGTAACCATTAAAGGATCTATGGGAAGACATTTAGATCAAGATGTATAGACAACAATTGTATTCTTTACATATTTTTTCAGGGCACCTTCCCAGCTGTCACTCATACTTTAGAGGTTTCCTGAACTAGTGGTTTATCTACTAAACTTTTTTAATAGCCATTTGTAGTGAGTTAACCCTGGATAAAGGCCAGGCACCCACCAGAGCCACTCTATAACTTCCCTCCACAAGCAGACAGGGGAGAGACCATACAACAAAAGGTTCATCAGTTGAGATAAGGACAGGGATCATTCACAAAACACCATCACGGGAAAATATAAGGTTCAGCCCTTAAAGGAAGTTTAAAATATTGTTGTAACTTAAAATTATATATGTGTTCTCCTTTGGTCTATGCTATGACCCACAAGAGCAAGTCCAACTGAAGCCAGAGAGTTGACACCATGTCTTCAGAGGTGCAAGAATAATGTTCTTTATGGAAACTTTCCAGTCCAAATGTGAAGACGTGTTCTCACTATTCTACCTCTTGGTGACTAGCAGACTGTTGTATTTATGAGGCTTTCTGTGTTTGTTTATTGTGCTATCATATTTATTACTCGACTGCTTTGATCTGCTGGGATATATTGCCTTTTTAAAATTAAACTGGTTTTTAGCCTCTGTTGTTCAGAACTCAGGTCTTTTGGCAGAGGTACCCAATAATACAAATATTTCATTATTATTCTTTCTAATATGGCCCATTATTCTGTCATATATTATATACTTACTGCCCAAACTACTTCTTTTTAATATTAGCGGGAATATAAACAGAGATGTTTTATTTTAGAAAAAACAGCTCTTCAGTAAACAAACAAAAAAAAAGAATTAAAAAAAAGAAAGAAAAAGAGATAAATAAATCATTCATAGAACAACGTTGTAGTATCTACTATAAAAATGAGAGACCAAGAGGAAATTTCACTTGCAGCATGGAATCAGGAAGAGATATCCTGTGAGTGAGGAAAGATTTGTATTTTCCTTGACCTCAATTCATTGACACAGAAAACGTATGAGGAACTGGGAAGCATTAAACAAAATGTTTCCATAGATTAAATGAAGTGGCTTTAATGATTTCAATATTTTAATGTAGAAAGTTGTCATTCAGAGCTATTGTTAATAAAAATAGGAGACATTAATTCTGATAAACAGTAGAAATTTAGTAGCGCACCTTTCAGAAAAGTTCATACTGTTAAATAATACAGTAACAGATCTGAATAATAAATACAGGAATTGAGGAAGAGAGAAATAAGCAGTATCATTAAATGGACTTTTTTCTTTCTAAGAGACAGATGAACTTAAAAAAATAAAGAACATAAGCACAGATAGACTCTTCCATATGTTAGGAGCTGTACCGGAAGGAATTTCATCTGTAACCAAGCTGTGCTATGTATAACTAAGTAAGTAAGTATTTGGTGAGTGTTGCATAAAGACATGACATGATAATATGAAATAGAGTACTGAAAATCTCCAGAGGATGACTGGGTAGAAGAAAACACAGAGTCTGAAGTTTGGGAGTTTTCTGTTGGTTTTTTTTTTTCACTCTTATGCCTAAGGATTTATATCTTCAAATTAGAAGCACATTAAATGTCATTTTTGTTGTTGAGAGAGAGAAAAAAAAGCACAGAAGGAATTAATATTTAGGTACTCAACCCCCTAGTTTAGCCACCTGCCATCATTTTAAACATTCAGAACTGAAAAACACCAACGCTGACATGGAAAGAGAAAATGGTATTATTAGCTCTAGTTCAGAAACCCAAATATGAGCAGTCAATACAGATGAAGAGATGAAAAATAAAATCTTGGATGAGTGCATCAAGTCATCCCTTCACCCACCTGTGTACATGTTAGAAGTAAAGGCCAGACTTCCTTTGATTGGAAAAGACCACCATAAGATAATTTGTCATGTTATGGTAATATTTATGTGGAGAATTTATTTAACAAAATTTGTAAACTGGACACTAGAAGGTCCTACTAAATTAAATGAACAATCACCTTTAGTAAACATTCCCTTGTGTTGCTGTGTCCACTGGGATAAGTGAAGAACTTAAGTGAATCTGAATCCATGTTTTAATTATTTATTTTCGTTTTAGAGACATCTCTTCTCTCCTCTGAGTTTAGCAAAGGGCATACTTTACAATTCACTTATCGTCATTCATAAATCTGACTTTTTTGACTGAATTCTAAAAAAATATAATTTTTTAGTATTTATATTTTACACTTTGTGGGGCAAACAACTTCCATATAACTTTCAGAATTTGTATCTGTGTAATTCCTTTGCAATCACTTCAGACGTCAGAATCCCCTTTCAGATTATGATCACAGCTTTCTCACTATGACAGAAATTAGGCTGGTAAAAAACATTATTAATTAGAGGAAAAGGTTCAAAGCAGAAGGTTTGGCAGAGGGAGTTGTTTTGTTTAAATGACCTTGCAGCTGGGAATACCAGGGTGGGAAAACTCCATTCATTACCCCCTACTCCCGTACCAGGGTGAGAAAACTCCATTTATTACACCTACTCCTGCTTTATCCTCTGCCTGTCTTGAGAAGCAGAATTCCTGTGCAGAGATAACACACTCTTACAGACATGCTTGAGCCTCCTGCTGGGAGAGAGAGAGATCAAAAGCTCAGCGGTCACAAAAAGCACATGGCAGATTGGTAAACTATGCATGCGCGAGTCTTTTGATAAATTGGTTGAAACAAGAGGCCTGCCTTGGGCTAGGATCAACTAAGCCTAATAGCGCCTGCTGTTCCTGCTTGTATCTCTGCCTGGGTTTTGCTTTAGGATCCTCCAGCCAGCCAGGTAATGAAATAAATTTACTCTTTGCATTTCAGCCATGGCTTTATGGTTGTCCTGGCAACCTACTTGTTCCAATTCAAACAGTCTTCTTAACACAGGAGGTTGCAACAGAGTATTGAAATAGCTTGTTCTTTACAGGGGCCATGTTGTGAACTTATCACTATTTCAACCCTGTTACAACAATTTTCATCAATAGTGTACTCTAGTTTAAAACTACTACAATTGCTTATGTAAAAATTAATGTATTAAAATTATTCATATTTATGAACCTATGTATGTTTGGTCCTCCTTTTTGATGAAGTGAAGAATGTATCAACTTTTTTTAAATAATTGTATTAATTTTTATTTTGCAGAAGTGATTTTTTTTCTATTCTAACACAGAAAAGAGAACACTCATTTTAGAAATGTAGCTCTGTCATAGGACACTCTTTAACACTATCTAGCACTCACTTTTCAGAAATAATTGAGAATCTTTTGCTAAGTTAAGAGGCTCTCATATTTGATGGACTGTAAACTTTTTCTTAAACTGTTACCTTAGTTGTCATTTAATCCCTCAGTCTTTTATTTTGTTTTGTACCATTTTGCCTTCACTTACTGCGAGGAAAGGAGGCAGAAATTTGCATTTACAGAATTATAATACCATTTTTTAAAAAATTAAATTAAAACAATAAAGCTGGATCGCTTTCTTTTTCTTAGTATATTAGTATTGGGCTTTGTCATTTCCACAGAGAGGCTAATCAGCTAGAGTGGATTGGTTTCCTAAATTAACCATACATATCTAACATTCATATTTTCAGTTACAAGTTTCAAGCAATTCTTGTGTCAAGAATATACTCAAATATTTCACTTTCTTGCCTATTATTCTTTTAAATAAGCTCAGCCTCTTGTAACCAGGAAGCAATTTGTGCCTTGTGATCTTTACATCTATTTTAGGAACAGGAAACAGAATGGAAAGTAGTGCTGTGGCCTTATTCTGTCTTAAGAGTATAGGATCACTTCAGGCATATGGAAAGGTTTTCCACCAGGAAAAGGCTAGGTGCAGCAAATTTCAGTAGTCTAAAGGCAGAGCTTGTAATATGTGTGAATGGGATTGCCTGATATAGTTGTTGGTTGGGGCTGTGCTGAGAAGAACCCTCTCCAGTCCAATGCTCCCATAAGCCATAAGGAATTCCTCCCTACAGAAATCTCCCCTTTCCCACTTTGGCAGCCTCAAATTTTTCCTTTTGCTTTCTGTGATACCATTCTAGGTTTGGAGTAATATTCCTTCCTTTGCATTTTTGTGGGCTAAGTGAGTGTACAAATGTTGTGTCTTTTGCTGCTCTCCCCAGCCATCACTGATTTGACTTATTCCCTCTTCAAGCACATAGACTAAGAAGACCATAAAAGTTCTCTGCAATCCCACATAACATACTCTCCCTGGGTTTAGGATGTCTTTCAACTTCTTAAGATGATCTCAGTTTATTAAAGCTATCCGTGATTGCAATAATTGCAAAACTGATTCTGTTGTGCCACTATTGGGGAATAATTTAATTTTTTTTTTTACCTTGTAAAACTGTGTCTTCCCTATGTAGTGTCTGATTTGTATCTCTCCTCAGCTCATGCATCATCTGCATTTGATAACAAATATCATCTAATCACATGGATGAAACAATCACAGATAGGGAAATAAAACAAAAAAAGATTAAAAAGATCAAGGAAAAATTCCCTAAAAGATTATGGAATTGTTTAAATGTCAGAGAGCTGTATATGTTAACAGTACATTGACCCATTCTTAAACCTGGCTCTGATAAAATTCCCCAAACACAGAGTATCTAATATAATATGCACCAGATGTAGAAGGACACAGCCCTCCCCAGTCCACACATATTGGTTAATGCAATTTCATCACTCTCAGTACACCGGCATCATATATTGAATGGATCATTATCCACAGTAGAACTTGATGCAGCAGTGCCCTGAAGAACATTATAGTCAAACTTTCTTGCTGTGGATGTTACAGACCTAATCACACAGTTATAACCAGGCCAAAATTGAAGAAATATGTAAGGTTTAATATGATTGAATTTGGATATAAGAAGGACAACCTACACAGATAAGAAAACCAGTAAAATGGAATTTCTTAGCATGAAAATATTAGAAACTTTCCAGCAGAGTCTACTTTAATAAAAGTTTCTTCAAAATCCTCTTTAATTTGGAGCCAAAAATTGCCTTCTGGAAGAACATTGCATTTACCGTTGATAATAAAGATGGACCAAATTCCTTACATAGGAACCTCTCTGAAGTTTCAAATTAAACACAATGAACGGGTTTTTTTAGTTAATGAATTTCGTATGTATTCTTGAGAGTAATTTTTTAGTGAGAAAAGGAACTGTCCATAACTTGGGTTGCTAGAGTTGCTTATGAATATCTCATATTTCTAAATGGTAAATCCTCAAAAGAGCAGAGGGAGAGAAAGCAGAATTTGATATCCCAGGACTTGCCTTATATTTGCAACCTCTGTCCTCTGTGTAATAGCCCTCAGAGGCAGTGATCAAAAGCGATCAAGCTGAAATCATTTAACTTAAGAAGAAAAAGCATCTGCTAATAGAGAGCTCTCTTAACTCTGGAGTCAAGTTTGCTCAATTTGGTTTCATAATGCAGGACCAACAAAGACTCCAAAGTTCAAAATTTATATGATTTTTTGATGATGATGGCTGAATTCTTCAAAAACATTAAAGTCTATATTTTATTTATTTTGTGATTTGTAAGATCAGGTCAGTTAACATTTCAGGCCGGCAGCTGTTCTTTCTTCTCATTTTGAGTCACAGTTTTCTCAGGTAACTACTAAATAGCATTTTTGGATGATACGAGATGATTTTTTTTCCTAAATTGGAAAAATATAATTTTTTAAAATGCTCTGGGATTTGAGGAGGTATTTGATTTAGATGGATTTTTTTTTTACAGATGAGTTTTAAAATATGATACATGTTTTCACCAACCGCTGCACATTCTAAGCTTTTTATGCAGAAGTTTTGTTGCAAATACAGTCACTAATAACTTTTCTAAGGATGGTGAGTCCTGTACTGAAATTAGAAAAGAAGCAGTTTTTCCTCAGCATTTTAGAACCACACAGCATGTCTCATAGAAAAAAAAAAAATGTTCCAAATGGAATTTCAAATTAAGCAGTGATTTTGAGAAAGAATAAGGACAATTCTATGTTTTAAATTCAGTTTTGTTTGTGTTCCTATCATTTTCAGCTGAAGGACAGACCTTTAAGAACTATAAACACATTGCACTGTCTAGAATATGCTCACTTATCAAGTATGAAAAAAATATTCATAAATAAAGACTTAAATATGGATGACTTGGCAGTGGTCATGAAACAAATTTTGCCCATACAATGTCGCACCAGTGTTAAAGTGTAAGTGCAGGAGTCCATTCTTGTGGACCTGACTGTAGGGTAAGACATTTCGTTGTCCAAGTCTTACTGGCAGGCCAGAAAACAGAAAATTAATGTTGTGGCATCTCAAGATAAGTTGTTGAGATACTTAGTTTTTCTTTGAATTTTGCCAGATAAATTGTTAATGGACATACAATAACCTTAAAATGTAACATTAAACAGTCCCTATCCTTTCCTTTTACCTATCTTTATAGCTATACCGTCCTTACAGAGAGCTTTCTCTAGCCTTTCTCTCTGGTTGGGTCAGAAGTTGAGACAAATGCAGTAAGAGATTCAGGATGCTTAGACCTTGCATGTGTAAAGGAGAATGGAAAGGAAAAGGAGAAAAAAAATGCAGAATTAATTTTTTTTGTACAACCTCTGATGACTTAAGTGAAAACTTCCATGGGGATTTCCAGAATACCACTATTTTGAATTTGAAACTTTGTTACAGTGAGGCAATTAACATTTCTAACCCAGTTTTAATCCTGCCATTAACTTGCACTTTCTCTTACATTTGTGCATATAGTTTAGAGCATTTATCTCAGTCTCTGTTTTAGGAAATCCGCACAGATCTCATATTCTCACAAGTAAGAAATAGTTGCTTAAGCAACCTGACAATCTAGGCTTAATTCTCTGGTAAAACAGATATCTGAAATGATGTATTAATTGCTGTAGCAGTAAGTTTTTAATTTCATTTCTCTGAAACTGCTAGATGATACTTTAGTCACATATAGTTAAATTTCAGTTTTTTAGTGTTGATCTATCATCTATGTATATTTTTTAAAGGATTTTAAATAAAAATTGTAATTCAATTATTAAAAGCATTTGCAAATTCAAGACACTGGATACAGCAAATTATCTATATAATTGCTTATGTGTATATAAGTATATATCCTGTATAGAAACTATAGGTACATAAGTCTCTACACACTTGAGATGTATAGGATATGTACAGATAGACAGAAAAACACATGGATGAGTGAAGGAAATCCTTTCCTAGTAGTTTCTCCTATTACATACGTGCAGTGGGAGAAGTTGTAGCATATCTTTCAAAGAGAGTAATTGAAGAGTGTATGCCATCTCTGCAGAGAAAAGCAGTCCCTGAGGATTGCACTCTAACCATGATGGGAACAACCTTTGTATTTCTCCATTAATCTTAATTTTGTTTATTATATTCACAAGGAAACATTATGTCACTGTTACTAAGCAAAAAATCCCTCTGAAGTATTTTAATATCATTACAGGCTTCAAAGGGGAAAGCAGCTTTCACATATCAATTTCATGCCTCTCAAAACCCTGGAAAGCATATTCCTTTTTTATTTTGGTTTGGGCTTTGCCTGGGTTTCCCCCCCGCAACTCTTATTCTCAACAAAATTCTGATTATTTTGTTTCTTTCATTCTTCCTAGGGTTTTCTGAAAGTTTGCCAGCACCTAATATGACAAAAACTTCTCCCCCTACCTGAACTTCTGACTCATCCCAGGAATTCAAGGTAGGACTTTGTATTCTTTTCCAAAGCATTTTCTGATAATACTTGTAAACTTGCAAAGATAAATTAAGTTAACAGAACAGAATAAAGAATGCCTTAGAATAGCAGAATAAGTACTGAAAAGAGATGGATATTTTTTATCACTCTTTCCACTTTCCCATAGAACACTTGAGGTAATACAAGGCTCTCCCTGTGACTCCCTCCTCTGTCACATCAAGACCAATAGCAGTCTTTGCCATTTCAAACCCCTGTTAATTCGAGCACTAACCAACAGCCAAAAAGTGACCAGTATTTGCTTGAATCTAAGAGGCAAAAGCCAAGGCAGTCCTGGGCACAGTCACAGCTGCAATGTCAGGGACAAGCATGGAAGAGTGTCGGTTCTCTGCTGTTGGAGGTTGCAGACCATGCTTTCCACCAGACAAACCTAATGGAATCAGAGTAGTTTTCTTCCTTCAAGTACATAGAGAGAGCATCTGGATGTTCATAGAGTCATAGAATGGTTAGGGCTGGAAAGGATCTTATACATCATCTAGCTCCAACACCCCCTGCCACTGGCAGGAAACTTTCCTCTAGACCTAGTTACTTAGAGCCCCATCCAGCCTGGTCTTGAATTCATCCCAGGATGGGTAGTCCACAGCCTCTCTGCTCAGCCTGTTTCTGTGCCTCACCACCCTCACGGTAAAGAATTTCTTACTAACATCTGATGTAAGCCTCCCCTCCTTCGGCTTAAGTTCATTTCCCCTTGTCCTGCCACTACATGCCTTTGTAACAAGTCTCTCTCCATCTCTCTGTTAGGCCCCCTTTAGGTACTGGAAGGCACATTAAGGTGTCCCCAGAGCCTCCTCTTCCCCAGACTGAACAACATCAATTCTCTCAGCCTGTCTTCATAGGAGAGGTCTTCCAGCTCTGTGATCAACTTAGCAGCTCTCTTCTGCACTCTTTCCAGCAGGACCATGTCTTTCTTGTGCTGGAAGCCCCAGTCTGGAAACAGCAATCCAGGTGAGGTCTCATGAGATCAGAGTAGAGGAGAAGAATCAACTACCTTGACCTGCTAGTCACTCATCTTTTGATGCTGCCTAGGATGCAGTTGGCTTTCTGGGCAAAACTAGGAATAAAGCAAGGTTCCTGTCTCCAAATAAATGCAGGCAATCCTTTATCATTTTCCAAATAAAATACATGTAAAATTTAATTCAGAAAGGATCTGCTCTGGAATAATATAATGAAAAATTTTATTGAGGCACTGCAAATGTGTGCACATTAATGTCTTGACAGTAATAGATTTTTTCCATGGTCACTAACAGAGCCATCTGGTTTAAGAGTCTTACTCCATGTCTGTTTAGAGACAGTTTCATTTCTAACCTTCTGGTGAACTTTAGGGAAAGACACAATTGGCTGGTTTTAATTTACATTCTAAACACACCGCATGACAATTGAAGGAGGAGAAGTTATTTCAGTCTTGACTTATAACTAACATAAATATCTGTAAAATGTATGCATGTGTCTAATTTTCCAAGCATTTGGCCTTGATTGATAAATACATACACGTACAAAAGGTTGATGTGTCTATTAAAAATAGATTATATACAACATTTTTAATTATTTAACAATAAAAATGTTCTAGTTACAATACCAAAGGCTCATGTCAAGGCATTCACATATCTCCGTGGGATATTTTTCCTGTATTGTACCATGGCAATGAACCTTTAAGGAATTTTTTAAGTAAATGTGGCAAAAACATTGATTGTGAATTTATTTTTCTTATAATTCATGTATGTTTCCTTTCTCTTTAGAACTTCTGCCCTTGTTAGATGAGGGCTTTGAACAATTCTTTTTACAATTATGCCACGGATTCTGAGGTCAAAAGTTTCCAGAGTTTCTGGGTAGAAATAGACAGGAAAGAACAACAAATGTATCAAAAAATATACAGAAATTTTCATGGTTACATACAAGAAAAGGTTGAGAGCTCATACACCTCAGTGGTGAGAGCTTTCAGAAGTATGTCCCTTCTTTTAAAACTTGATCAAGAAATCCAATATTATAATTATGATGGCAACTAAGCATGGGTTTTTAAAGGAAGCTAACAAGGCTTTCACCACACTCGTCACAACATTCTAAGGCAGTGTTTGCTACTTTGTCATAGGAACGAGTTGTGGCTTCTCCCTATAAAATTTAAATCAGCACTCACCCAACCAAATATGTTTACACATGTACACTAGATTAAGACTGTGCCTTTTCTGCAAACAGTTATTAGGAGATAATGCTTGCTTGTGAAAAAGTCTGAAGGGTACCGATGACCACATCTGATCTTTAAGACAGCCTAAATAATTCACATTGGAACATTATATAGAGACATGTTTAACTCTGGCCATGTCATTCTGGTCCTGCACTATTTTGCCAAGATATGTAGTCCAAGTTCATGGAGTTCACTTCGCATCAAATCTCAGCTCCTCAGATTAAAAGATCTGAAAATAAAAACAATATCAGCAAGAAGAAAGCAAAACCATGCCCTCGGCTTGGAAACCCATTTACAATTATCACGGACTCAAGAAAGAACAAAAAAGCTGTCTTCCATTACTTTCACTTGAAGTATGTATCTCAGCCATAACAGTGGAGGTTAATGGTTGCTGGATTTTTAGTATCCTAGGGGGTATTTCAAACCAAAAATTCTATGATTCTATGATTTCAGTATTAAAGTAGACACCTACTAGATATTACCAGTCTAAGAAACTTGTTCATGTAGTGACACTTCTTAGAAGACTCAGTTATTCTGAGCCTGATTTTAGACTTTGAAGATTCTTGATAAGATTCTGTTGTCAGATTTAATTTGAAATGGGATATATATTAAAATATGGAAAAAACATGTACATAGATATATACATAAATACAAGCTGTGTCACAAAGTGAATTCCAATTTATTCTTTCTTTTTATTTAACATGTTCTTGATCAATATTTGACTGCTTCAGCGAGCATTCTTCCAATGAGCACAGAGTATTGACAAAGCACAGCAAGGATGCTGACAGACTGCTTTGGTGCAGATCTAGGCTAATTTATCTGCTGGCAAGAGTCTGTGGCCAGGAACTTTGGACTTACTTTTTTATGTCATCAAACTTTAATTCTTACTTCCATTATGTTGAGGGAAAAAAAATAATGCAGTTAGCAATGAATATCCATAAGAATAAATTTGATTACCTCTTGACTATTTAAGACAAATCTGCAGCAGATATAAATAAGCTTGGTTTCATAGAATTCAAGAGAGTTATGTACACAAAGTTAAGGTGACAGATTTCTATGCTCTCATATAGGTTTGTGATATACTTGGGATTAAATCATAACATCTTACTATGTCTTTGAAGAGACATAGCCTGGATAGTTGTAGTGTTTTGACTCAATGGCATTAAATCCTGCAATGGATGAGAAAGAAATAAAGCAGGAGGGAGGGCAAAATAACTTAATATAAATACTCATCTGCAAAAAGGAGATGTTAAGAAATCATGCCAAATGATGAGCATGCTACTCTAACGAGGGATACTTAAGGCAAAGAAACAAATAAAAAGCACCTGGCAAGATGTTTACATACTTCACCAGACAATATCAGATTTGCCTGGATGAAATGGCCAAGGCATGTCCAGATTCGAGTGAGCAAAGACACTGGACATGAAATTCTGGATTTTGAGGCCAATGCTCATTGCACTCCTTCTTTTAAGAATAGGTTTGTACAAATAGCTGTGTATCACAGTTATGAAAGAGGAGAGGTCTGTGTAACTAATTCCAGATGACTCTCACAAATATCAGCCATTGATTTACATTGTTCTACAGTCCCAGTGCTCCTATATAGATACTTATGGAATTCCATCTGGGGGTAGGTGAAGAAGTCAGGAATTATAATGAAAGAGAGAATTCACAAAATATAAAGTTAACCTCATTTATTCTGTATATTTTTCTTAGTTTTAGAAATATATCTGCAAATACTCCTAGACTAATTACTGTTTCTTTTACACCATAATAGTTAAGAAAGCAGCAATATCAAATTTCATTAAAATATAAACTAGCTCCTGTCTGGGATTTTTGTTTTTTTAATCTCAACGTTTATTTAACAGTAATCTTCTAGAGCAGAAACTGAGTCACAAGCTGTTTCTGTCTCAATTCTGTCATACTCCAATATCTGCTTTAAGCTAGATAAGCATGTTGCCACCGCAAGGCGCAGAATATCCCTGAATGGCACATCCTTTGAGAGAGAAATCAAAACACAAGAGAGTAAAATATTTGCCACACATATGCTAGAATTAACAGTGAGTTACCTGAGAGCCATCATGAAGATGGATATGCATACCTTCAGTGCTTTTTCCCCGTAGTTCAGAGACTGAAGTGAAAATACTAAGATGAAATTTTGCAGCATCACATAAATGATGATCAATGCTGAAAAAAGAATGAGCACACTGTGTTATTTACTTATAGTATATGAAGAACATCATATAATTTAACTTACCTAAGGTAGCTGAATTTGGTTGACTACAGAACCTGTAGGGTTTCTTCTGTCCCAGCCCTTTGGATGTGAAGCTCTTGCTTTTCCTTGCCCCCAGGACCAGTTACTAGAGAGGCTGAGCTCACACACACACAATAGTCAAAAGTAGTATTTAATAAGATATATAGTATTTAATAATTTAATCAGTATTAAAGTATTTAATATTATGATGATGAAGCCATAGACTGAGACAGACACAGCGACTGAACAACCAGCAGCTGCTTATATGTGGCCACAGAATTCTATTTCCTTCTAATTTCACACAGTTTTTCCACCCAAGTCTTGCTTGAGTCATCATTTTCTCTGCCTTCAACCTGTCACCTAAATATCCCATAGTAATCTCCCGGTTTTCACTGTCCCTCTGATCCCTGTCATATCTTTGTGCAATTTGCTTAGCCTTTATTCAGATGCCATTGCAATATCTGAATTTAGTTTAGCATCTGTTCACACCTATTTTGAATAACTGTTTCAAGTGAACATGCTTGAGATGATACAAGAGTACAAAAACAGTTAATGAAAATTTGACAAGTCTGGTGTACTCCACTTGGCACTTCAGAACTCCTTACCAAGTAAGCAAGTCATGGGATTTTTACTTCACTAAAAGACATATAACCTTCCAGGAAACAATACAAACTGGCAAGAAAAACCCCTATTAGGTAAAGAATTATATCTTGGGCCTTTTTTCAAAACATGGGAAATTAGGATGTACTTCTGTTTATTTTTGAAAAGAAAGACTGGTATATTTTCATTTGAATGTTAGTCACTGACCTAATTGAAGCAACAGGAACTTCGGGCGCTCACAGGACAATTTAAATGATTCCTCCTTAGAGGAGAATTATAGGCTATATATGAGAAATTATGAATATAATTCAAAACATGATTGAAGGACGAGCCTTATGAAAGGCGTCACAGCCTTTTGCTGCCAGCAAAATTCTCTCCATCTATTCTTTCCTTTGACAGAGCCTTTGCAGCCCCACTCCATCCACAGTTCTGGCCTTTCTTTTTCTCTCAGCCTAACTCTAGCCTTAAACAAAGCCTGAGCCTTACACAAGGACGTCTATACCCCCTTAGTTTAGAACTTCTCACAACAAAGTTTCCCTGAATCACACATTTTCTTTTGGCGGCCACCTTCCAGTCCTACTCCAGCTGCATCTTTTTCTTTCTTCACCTTAGCCTAGCCACAAGCATTATTTAAGAAGAAAAAAAAAGAAAAAAGAAAAAGGTGGTTATGTTTATCTTCCATCAGGCTAATAATGACTCAGAACTTTTTCAGCTAATGTTTCAGACTGAATTACAGCCTGAAGTTTTATGAGATTTTAATTATAGGTTATTCATAAAGATTGCACTTAAGGAAGCAAAAACTAATAATAATTTTATAAATTATTCTTATTTAATATATTCTAAATGCCTAGTTTTGTTGAGAACTACAAATGGTTTTGGCTTCAATCCCTAACAGCAAGCTTTCCTTGGGAGAGTGAGACCTAGTATTTGAGATTTCTATCACATCATCCAACTTTAAAATAAGATTAGTTATAAAACTGATAAGGACAGTAGAACAGAGCAACATTTTACTCTTACCAAATAAAGGAAACAAATATAGCCTTGAAGAAGTAGATAAGGCTGATGAAGCAGAAGTAATACAAAATGCAAGCAGGATGTCATCTCAACTTTGTGTACCTAGGCACGGCAGACAAAGCAGGAGTCATGCAAAGCAATGGTATTGAGGTGACTCAAAGGTAGGGGTGAAGGAGCAGCCGCCTAAAATACTGGGACACCAGATGTTGAAGACCACTGAAGAAGACCCCAATAGACCAAATAAGGACTTCTGATAAGGGGTGTGATTAGGTGAAATAAAGTAATCCATACACATCAAGTGAGTGGAGAGAGCTAATGAATATGTAATCAGTGTGTATGATAAAAACCTTGTTTACCTGACACTCAGGGCATTTGATTAGAGGAGGGATCCTCTGAGTACCCAGTGTGCTGCAATAAAGAATGCCTGCTTCCTAATACTCAAAGCTGTGTTAAAAATTTTTTATCTGACCGATTTTGGCATCAAAATCATGTCATTTATTCATAATTTTCCAATTATGAAAATATTCATACATTTATTATATTAATCTTATTAATTCAATTTTTTTCCTGTCATTTGTCAGAAATGTCCTGGTTATTAAACACTTTCTGAAAAAGTATCTTTAAAGTTATTATCTCCATGACGTCTTAGAGCTAATGAAGTCTGTTACAATATTCAGAGGATTAAGAAAATACTAATTTAATTCCAGGAGGTATTCAGCAGTGAGCCCTAGCAGCCCAAGCATCAAGCCATATCCTGGAGTGCATCAAATGTGGCATGACCAGCTGGGCAAAAGAGGTGGTTTCTCATCCTTCTGGACTCAGTGATGGTGCAGCCTCACCTTGAGCACTGTGTGCAGCTCTGGGACCCACAGTTTGAGCATGTGAACGTCCTTCACTGCATCCAGAAGAAGGCATGAAGAGCATCTGATGAAAGGGCTGTCCATAGCATATTTAGCTTTACATGTTACAGGCAACACTTCAGAAATCAGATCCAATCCTTACCTATGCTAATTTTTAGTTTTCCAAGCAATCATGCAGCTACTCAAAATTTCTCCAAGAATTTGTTCTACAATTATGCTTGGAAAATAACACAGGAATGACTAACAGCTTATTTTATTTTTTGTATTATAAATTCTCCCTTAGTCAAAAAGATAAGGTAAACCCTCATGAAACCAGTAAAACTTTTTCTTAAGAAATTCTTAAATACATTCCCACAGATCTCACATTTTTGTCTTATATTTCTCTAGACAAATAGATTCCTTATTCTTTTACATCAGACAGCTCTCATGAATATGTAGTATAGTCAGCTTCTCTGCTTTGTTTCTTCCCAAGACTGGAATGCTTTTCCAATCAATCATTATTTAATTAATTTTTTTCTTCTTAGTGAATGGTAAATCCCACCAGACCTTCAGAATAGGGATCAGGACTGTAACAAACTTCAGCACTTCCCTTAGCTGCCTGCAGTTCACAGATATTAACATTATCATACTTCCTTGTATTTTTTCAAAATTTCTGGTTATTGCAGTTCTATATCTTCACAAGTGAAAAGTAGGAAACCCAATTTCATATTAACTTATGGTCCCTTATTAACTAGGACATGAAACAGTAATGGCAGAGATGTAAGGCATTTCCAGCAGTCAGCAGCCATGTAGAAAAACGTGAGTTTCTCATTCTGCCATACATTCCCAGGCATGCCTAACTCTGATATCATTAATTCTGTTAATGACTATGAAAAGATGAAAAAATAAATAGCACAACTGAATGTTCTAAGGCACTCAAAGTTGCATTTCATGATGCCATAGGTTTAGATCTCTGCTTACAATGTTTTACAACAAAGCTTTTCCTTCGCCCTTTAATAGCGGACCAGAAATTCCTAAGCCAAGTCTCTTACAAACATTATAAACAGTGATGGTATGAGTGAAGATTTGTTCTGAGAGATTACCAAACTGCTCTTTAACTTTTCAGCAAAAGATAGTTCCTCACAATATAGTTCCTCAGCAATTCAAAATTTCAGCACTTAATAAAATATTTTAATTTCCTTCACAAGGCTCTTATATGGATCTTTAATTCTCTTAGTGACTCACAAGATGCCAAGAATTATCCTTTCCAGAAGCATTTATAATTTAAAGAGTTCAGCCTTGCAGAGCTATTATTTATTGAATCTTATCAGAGCCAGCAGCTCATATATTTTTTATGGAATAACAGTCTTCATTGTATAATGTGAAGCTGGTAGGTTCAGCTGTTGAAAAACATCCTAATTTGCTTGGCTAGGAAAACTGATAACATGATAATCCTTCAGCTCTATTAGGTCTAGCATTTGGATGAGAACAAATTCACAGGAGCAAGAATCTGTGAGTATGTATCACTTTTCTTGTAATATCCAACTCAGACAGTGTTATCTGAGTTGGTTTTCAGTAGCTTGGTGTACAGCATGTCCTGCAACTCCAGCTGCTCAAAGAACTCTCATGAAGGAGAACTAAAGTAAATGGTAATTGTTCAAAATCCTGTACATGATCTTTTCATGTCAGAAAAAGATTAAATATTTTCCATGTGGGACACATTAGCAGCACTTTGCTTTGTGTATGGAAGACACTTAGTTTCTGTCAGTCTTGAATCTTTTAGAAGTATTTGGACAGACAGATGATGGTATCATAATGATTCAAGAAACCATGATAATTTTTGGCTCTCAACACTGAGAATTTACTTCATGCTTTTACCAATATTTAGGGAAATTTTGTATCAGTAATAACTCCTTTACATTAACTTTTGCAGTTTAAATAATCTTATAGCATTTGGGTATTTCATTCATCTCTGTAATATTTTGTCATTTATATAATTTAAACTTAAGCAAGGAAAGAATGCTTTATGTATAATATGAGGAAGAAATATGCTACCAATTTTAAAAGGACTTCAAAGAACATTCTTATGAAGCGATTCGAAAATCTATGTTACACGCCTTTGCCATAAAATTTTGCTTGGCTTCTAAGAAGGAAATAATAAAATTTACTGTAATTCAGATGATCAAATTCACCCTTGATTTGGACATATTACACATTGGAAAACACAGAGCCAAAAAGAGGGAAGTGTTACAACCAGCAGATATTATGAAGACCTCAATGGATTCAAATATGTACTTTTTATAGATATGTACAGGTTTTTAACTTCTCTTCCACATTTTTCAGTTTATCGAGATTCAAATGCAATATGCAGCTCTTTTTCTGCACATTGTTTCATTAATGAAAAATAGTTGCACTACTATTCATAACGAATTATTATAAGTAGCATTGCATACTATTCATAATGAATTATATGATTCATCATGAATCATATTGAAGCGTTTTTTGCCAGCTTACATTGATGGTTTTCTTATCTGATGAACACACTTTTTCTTTTCTGCTGTAATTCTGATATATTAGTAGGATTACACACAGTTTTAATTTCATATCATAATTCAAAAAGATGTCCACGTAGTTAGATCAATTACATACAAGAATCTGGAATACAGCTTATGTAATTATATGTCCTTATTCACAAACAGTATTAACATAAGAGCTATTAGTTTAATATATTTTAATCTTATCTCTTATCAAAGATCTTTGCTTTGAAGAAAGACAAGGATACTAATGTTTTTCAGTAGGCAATATTTCACTGCTACATCAACACACAGCTAGCATCCCTCAAGTCAACTGAGCCAGTTGTGCAAACATCCAATACGGCACAACTGCACATGATACCAGCTCACACCTTTTTGCTCAATGTCATGGAGAAGGGATGTGTATCCTACCAACTCTGGGAGCAGGCTGGCCATAACTTCTGTAAAGAAATTGAATCACTAAAGAGTGAATTCAGGATCAAAAACTGTCCTAAAGGCTCACAGCTGCCTTTGAATGTTATGAATTCACAGGGAATTAATAAGGTACAGTGCCACACACTTCAAAAAACAGAGACTTGAACAGAAGTCAATACCAAGGCACACCAAAATCTTGTGATTAATTCCCAGATTATGAGATTTATGAGACTGAAAAAGATGATCCCCAATTTAGAGATTGAAAAACGGCAAATTTTATTCTTGTGTAAGAAAATCAACTCCCATTGATTCTATAGGTGTACCAGTTCCCAAACTTATGTTAATAATTAAGAGATAATAGTGTAGGACTAGTGAATCTTTTTTTTCAAGACTCAAACTGAGATGTTATTTCCAAAAGCAGAGTTCCATCTGTCCATCTGTCCATCTGTCCATCCATCCATCCATCCATCCATCCATCCATCCATCCATCCATCCTATCATCCCCTGAAGGATCAGGAAATTAGATCATAAGAAAATTTAAAAGAAACATCTCACTAGGAAGAGACATGTAAATTGAAATATTCAATAGCAAGGTCTGTAAATATTCAGGGATTTTTACTTTGTGGGACTGAGGCTGGTCCTATAACTGAAGAAAATTAGCTGCTGAAATAGTGCACACCTGGAACACACCTTCCAGTGTAATGTCATCAAAAGAAAACCCCATTCATGTCCTCTAGTGTCCTTGGAAGATGTTTGAGAACAATAGACAGATTTCACACCTAAAACACCGTCCTCATCTATTGTATATCATAAAATTAGATACATCCTTAGGTAGCATGATCAGGTTTAACAATGAAAGAGTGGAAAAAAATGAGTCCGTGTTAAGTCAGTGATAGCTATGAGAGCTTCCATCCTTGAAAAAAAGCATAATTCTGATATTTAGGAAGAGCATGGTTACTTCTGGTTTGAGTTTTGTTGTCACTAGAGGCTAATAGCCTGATCCATATGAAATAAAAAGTTCTTTATTGTAAAACACTGCTTTCATAACCTGGAATTTTGGGGAAGTCAGAAAAAAATTAGATTCAAATCTTAAAACGTGAGCAACAAAGACATCTTTGCAGAGAGAGCAATGTGTCCAGAAGGTTACCAGATAGAAATGACTGGCAGCAGCAGGAAGACCTGAGTATCTTATTATCTGAGTTCAGCAGAATGGATAAATCGATTGCTGCAGCCCTTTATGGTCAGTGTCACAGTTAAGCAAGAAATTAATATGTGTCAGCTGTCCTTTAATGAAAAACATGCAGTATCAGAGGGAACTCTGCTTGCTGGCTAACTGCGCCCACATCTAGAACTGATACAAGAAACCACCACCGTGCTGAATTCGTTACACAGTATGAAATTGCTGCATATGCTTACTTGGCAAATGCTGAAGGAACCTGAAGAGACTCCTTGTAAATTAACACCTGCTCTTATGACTTCACCATGAAACCTGATGAATTATTCCATGGTGAAAATATACCTGGGAATTGCATTCCAAGGTGTGCAGGGGGAATAAAGCAAAGGTATGAAGGATCATTTGGACATGAGTTAGCTGAGAGACTTGTAAATCTTTGGAGCTCAATCTCATGATTCAATAATAAAATCAAGGTTATTTTTTTAAGCAAAGGTAGTTTTCATATTGAAACTAAATCCCTACAGAGAACCTATTACAAAATTTTCCTGGGTTAATTATGAGAATCTTCATTAACTCTATTCTTAGTACTAAGTATATGATATTTTGGGGATATTCCTTCAGCACTCTGCACACAGTATAAGAAATTTCATGGAGAAAGAAGAGATGAAATCCTGAAAAATCTGTATAAATCAAAGTTTAGTGTATGATGCAATAAGTGCTGCAACTATTCTGTGCTCTGTTAAGGTGAAATGAAATGAAGTGGCAGGGTGTGTAAAGCTGCTTGATAGACAGTAGATTATTGTGGCATAATTGACATCAGAATTTGGCCAAATTCACAAAATATGCAATGTCAGATGGGAAAGCTATCCACAACCTGACACCTCTTTTTGCCTCTTTTTCCGTGGAACATTTCCTTCTGAATCAGAAGGTGCACATTTCTTTAATGATTTTTAAAATGGCATTTTCTGTGTTTTTTTACAATCCATTCAGCACAATCTTTTGAAAGCATTGAGATTACCTAAAGGAAAGTCACTCAATCAGTCACTGCAGATGTGTTATAAAAACTGTCGGTTAATTACTGATCCATACATTACTGCCATGTCAGCTACTCAAAACTGCACAGCCCACTTAAAACCTAGAGAGCTTTGATGCCTCTCACCGGGTGGCAAAGACAATTGCACATCCATCTCCACTGATATCTGGCCACAAGTGGATTTCTTCACTAATCTGCAAGTTTTCAGTTAGGTAACAAGCAGAAAAGCTTTGATTTAACTTCACAGTGGTCTGTCCCTTGCTACTGTTTTTAAGACACAGTTTGTTAACTAAAAAAAAGAAAAGTAATAAATTGGAACTCAGACTTTTCATTATCTAGTTATCTAATTTTAACTAATTAAGTTAAAAATAAATCTATTTTCCAGGAGATTATATGTCAGCATTATTGGACAAATTGCAAATATTTTTTTTGCTGTTTATTCAAAGAAAATATCTTTTGATACAAATGTCCATATAATATGTAATTTCAAAGAAATGATGATACAAAAGTACATTAAATATGCTTTAGTTATAGAATATCTTAACAATTTTCTTTTATTCTTATCTTTATACAAACTTGTAAGGCTAATTCTTTTCGTAAGGGAATTTCAGGAGGCACTGCGAGAATTTCCATATCACAAAAGGCAAACTTAGCTCCAATTCTTAGCACAGAATTGTTTAGAATACAATATTTACATTTATTCATAATGAAGAGTGAGAAAGCTGTTTAAAGCAGGTAATATTTTACTTGTGTGTTTAAAATATTCATTCCAAAATTGGTAAAATAACTCTTTGCAGATCTGAATTCATAAAAACAAGAAAAGCTTTTCTTCAGGTCTATGCCATACTTAAACATAACTTTGAGCACTGTCTTCTAAATCAAGACTTGTATGCTTGCCTTTGCTGGCTATTCAGTCCCTCAAAAGCCATGCTCAGCTTCCAGATTTACAAGCCTGAGAAATAATGAAAGCTGCAAACATTTAGGGCAGGAATAAAACATAGATCAAGTTCAAACACACTAGTCAGCTCAACATAAAGCAGCCCTATCAGCTTAAAATAAAGTTGATATGGCCCTATCAGTCATATGAACTTTCAGCATAAATTTGATCACAGCTCACAGTGATTCAGATGTTTAAATCAGATTATTTTCTTCTGGTTTGTAATACCTCAGCTGTGCTATGGATGTCTTCTTCATTTCAAAAATCATGATCTGTTCCATCAGTATGGGGAGACTGCTGTCACTGCATATTATTTTGACTGTGATATATCTTACTGACAACATCACCTCCTTTTGATTTACATTGACAGGACCTAAAATACATAAGTGGGATATTCTCCAAGGCATATAATCAATTGCATCTGCTGCATTTCTGGTATTTCCTTTGCCCTGTTGTTACCATTACCATCTCTGCTGAAGCTGTATTATTACTATAAATGTTTCCAGAAAATGAATGTTGGCATCAGCTCACAGCACTGTTTCTACAGCACTAACAATTTAAAACTTCAAAGGAATCTCAGAAGTGTTACTACTTTATTGTTCTAATACTCAAGTTATTGTGATAAATACGGTGATGAAACATGCACATCAAAATCCTCTGTAGTATATCCTCTAGGTTTTTTCTTTACATTTTAATGGTGCAAAATTTGAGTTGTTAACAATTCATATTAATATAGTCTATGTATGTATATCAGGTAAATATTCTCTTACAAAACTGGTCTGGGCTATTTCAAGATTATTTTCTTAATCTTGTTTTAAGTCAAAAAGACTTAGATCTTAAAATGAACAGGAATAGTTACTTGCTTCAAATTCATCTCTACTATTTAAGCTACAATAATGTCTAAATGGTAACATTTAAAATTCAGAGGACTTTTTATTCCTAGCTCAGTTACACCAGTTAGTGATGCCACAATCGATGTATCAGTTATTATAGTCAAATGCAGGCTCCTGCCTACAGAGAATCAGTGATCAAAGTAGCAAAGTAGCTCACTCTGGGAACACTTATGGTCAGAGTAGATCCATTACTATATCACCTTTTTCTGTAAGTGTGAAGGTATAAGTTAAGAGTTTTTAGTCCTACTCTTCTTTAGAATTAACACAAGGATGGTTCAGAGTCCTGTTCAGACTGTAAATCTTAAATCTTATCTCAGACAAATAAAAAATGTCAAAATATGTGCCTGGTCCCAAAAGGTAGAGAGATAGAGAAACAACTCTGAAAATGAGTTTATATAAACTCTTTAAATAACAGATACTAGGAACTTCTATGAGGCATTTCTTAGTATGTCATACAGCAATAAATGCGAACCCATCTCCTATTCAAAATACAATTCATCTTCAGCTTTCAGAATCTTCAATTCCTAATTTTGCAAGCATTTTTTTTCTATGGGTTTGGATATGATGTAGTTCTGAAATAGAAACTTCTACAAAATTTCTCAGAAGATCTCATTTTTCTATCCTTCAATACTTTCACTTCAAATGTAAGCTGAAATATAGTTCAAACATGAGTGGGTGCTGGTAAAGAACAGGAAGAACATTTGGTCTATATCATCCCTAGAATTCTGGAACATTTTAAGGAAATGTAAAAATACAGTAACATATTGCAAGAAGAATAGAGAAAGATTATGACATTTTCACCTTACAAGAATCTTGGTTTTCCTCTGGAGGACATACATTTTCCTTAACTCCTAGAAGAATATAGGTGCTTTTAAGAGGTGTCCACAGAGATGGTTTCCGCCACTCACTTTCCCTGGCTGTCTGAAAACTGAGCTTTCCAGATTTCAGGCAAATGTTGCTGACATTCGAAAGCCTCCTCTAAGAAAACAAATGCAGTCAAGCATGAATCAATTATAGATACATTATAGGATCCACTAAATAAAAGCCTTACAATAAATCATAGAATCACAGAATCATAGAATATCCTGAGCTGGAAGGGACCCATAATTATCATCAAAGTTCAACTCCTGAAAGAAACCCAACCATCCTTGGTAGAACTATGCAGTGCTAGGCCGACAGCACACCCATACTGACAGCCATAAAAGGATGCATGGCAGGGGGAGTAGCTACTAAATCAAACGTGTCACATTTTCCCTGCATTTCCTTTCCTCATTGCTCTGAGGTCATGAAAGTAGATATTGACTTTAAAATCATATTTCAAATAGGGAAATTTAAATTATTTGTCTATGATTTTCTCTACCTTTCACAGAATCAATTCAAATTTCATTTCAAATTGTGCAAACATCAAGTTAAAATTCTTACAGTGGCTTTGCTAGCAGCTATGCACATTTTTGTATCTTGATTGGCAGCCCTATACTTACAACAATTAACTAAAGATTATGTTTTACAGTGGTTATTAAACTTTCCGTATAACTTGTCTAGTGTTCTGCAGGTTTTTTTACATTATTAATATTCAGAAAATTATTTCTTGATGGGGAAATATCTTTTGAGAACTACGTGAGTGCAATTTCTGCAAAAAGTAGACTAGAATATAAATTACATACTTCAGTTAGCAACAAAAAGATTATTAAGACTGGCAGTCAGTCATCCATTACGTATAATAGCTACAGTATTTTTGATACTTACTTGGTTAACAATCGTTCCAGGAGAATTAACTTCAGTCTAGAGAAGAGAAATGGCCAGTAACATCTTGTTTTGATGACAAAAACACACAGTTTCTCTGAAAGAACAAGTGGGAGACAAGTTTCACACTGCTTTATTAGCCACTTAAGGATAGATATAGTCTTTTAAATGAGAAATTGCAGCATTTCTCCTACATATCAAATTTTTTGTGGTGCCAACTTTAAGCCTAAAAGGAATGTCCAGTGGTCTGAATTCTTCTGTATATATCACATATATCTATACTAGCAGATAAGGCCATAGGGAAGATTCAGCATCTTACTAGAGGTGCTTTTAGGGACAGACAGCCGTCAGACCATGTCCTGGATTGCTCTACCTAAGGCTGTTGTGAAGCACTGCAGTGGGTTTTGGCCTTACCCTATCTTCACATACAACATGTTAGTACATCTTAATATACAGAAAAGATTTGAAATACTTGAAAAAGGATTTATGCCACTCAGTGTCTGATGAACATACAAAGTGCTACAGTTTGTTGTGCAGAGTAGACCTCTGGAGCAATGCTAATTCATATGGAGATACGTTATAATGACAAATCTGATTATAGAACTTAATTTTGTTTTCAATACACAGTTTAACTTCACAGGTTTACTGACAGCTTATTTCTTCTTGAATATTTAAATGTCCAAAACGAGTTCTTCCAGAAACATAGGGCTTCCAGATGGGCCATTAACATATAAGTAAATCTATTTTAAATTGAAAATGAAGATGTTTAATTGAACTCGTAAAAGGCTCCTGAGCCTGGAGAGAGATGTAAAAAATCAAACAGAAAGCCAGCTCACCAGGCAGGTTCTCCTAATCTTGCAGGGTATGTCCCTTGCAATGAGAAAATTCTATTAGCTATTGCATTTAAAATGATGCACAAAAACATTGAAAAGAGCTTATTTTAACAGCTATATTATGTTCAAAGTTTTTAATGGAACAATTGGATTCAATACAACATGACATAAAACACATTTGCTATATATACATAAGTATATGGAAGCTCAGTATTTGGGTGACTGGATATACATTTGGACATGGTTTTGGGCAGTCCGGCTGTGTGTTTCTCTTCATTCATAAAGTGACTGTTTCCCTCCACTACAGCTCTAATAACTGAGCAATAGTCTGACAGAGAAAAGATATTTATACACTGGAAACATCATACTCTGTGAAAGAACCAAGATAAATAGCCAGTCAAGATCATTTATGTCTCAGCTCGCCAAAATTTCTGCAACTGAAACATTCCTGAATGGTATCTAAACTGCTACATTTACCTTGCAGCCAAGAGTACAACCTAAATTAGAGTCCAGCCCTGCTATATTTTAAGTACTTCATTAAATTTTTGGATTCTATGTCCATAACCAAGCCAAACACCATTAGTGTTAGCCACTTAAGGCAATTGGGCTATATTATAACCTGTGTTCACCACCTAAATGATGTGAAGGATTCAGTTTCATTCAGGAGACTGCAGGAGCCTTCTGCTCCTCACTTTGGACAGGATTCAGAAGGATCCTGATTTCAGACATCACACGGCAAACCAGTTTTACTAGCAATAACTAACTAGTAATTTTTCCCGCTGAAAACTGAAAACAAAGCTGCAAGTACTGCAAGACAACGCTCTCTGCACTCTTGCAACAATTGCACACATATACATTTGAGTTTCATGTCGCTGACAGCCCATTAGAGAAAGTTTTATGTGGAAATTTTATGTCTCCTTTCCCTCCCCAATACTGTACACTATTCAAATATCATAAAGTTTTTGGCAAAGTAAACTGGTAGGAAGGGATACTGTACTCCTGATGTTTTGTTTGAGTACATTACCCAGTCATTCTGTGCAATGCCATTTCTTGCTTTTCCATAGATACAGAAACAAATTCAATGAACTGTCAGGCTCTGAATTGTGGCTCCTGCTTAAATGGTAAGAAATATTTTGTGCTTGTCTCACTGAGAATACTCGCTAGAATGAAACCGAATAATCTCATTCAATATATGTGTTTCAGCAACTTTGATATTTTTTACAATATACCTTTTGTGTATATTGGACTTTTTTATTTATTTTTTTTGGTTTTGCTAGGCTGTTGAGTGAGAGACACTTTGAATGAGAAACTTACAATGACAGCTCAAATTAAGTTTTCCAGTTATGAATTTAACCAGACACTACAATCAGTAAATACCAACTGATTGTTAAAAACAAATTCAGACATGATTAGCTGTGTAATATATAAATACATATTGTATTACTGTAAAAGGTCTGTTTTACTGGGTTTTACTAACCAAGTGCTATTTCAAGTGCTTATAAAATCCAACGATGCTATTAAATCTGATTCTTTAGCCTGAATGTGATGGATTATGTATTGTTCAGTTACTATTTGTGGCTGCTGTATTTTGCCTGTATGCTGAGATGGTTAGCATATGGCTGTTTTGCTACTGGCAGAGTTAGAGTTAGATGGTCAGTGTACTTCTGGCTGTGCATCAGTGAACTCAGGCTGCACTAATAACCAATAAGAGAAATACACAGTGCACAACAGTCCTGTAAGTCCTCATCATACAGCAAAGGCAGCGTTTAGTCTTTTGTAAAAAAGAAGTCAATGCTGAACATGACTGATGGCCCCAGCTTCAAGGTGACTGAAATTTAAGTTTTGACTCATGGATTCAGAGAACTGTTAAGGTTGGAAAGGGCCTCTGGAGATTGTTCTGTCCAACCACTCTGCTCAAAGCAGAGCCAGCATATAATGTCTTTTAATACTAGCTGCATTAAGGAACTTTGACATGCAGAGCTGCTTCTTTGAATGAGACAACCAAAAACTAAAAAGATACCCTGCCATTAAAATGTCTTGCCAAAAGAGACCATTGAAAAGATGCTTTTCAGATAAGCAGATGTTTTCTGCCCGACCCAATCTATTACACTCGGATAAAAAAACAAAGAACTGTTGTCCTTCCTTCTTGAACTTCAACACTCATAAATTTCTTTAAGAAGAGTACCAAATTTCTATTTAAATGGGCTCTTGCACATGATCGTGTTATTACAGCTTTGAGATTTACTCTGCCTCGACTGAACATGACTGGCTCAGGGAAAGAGGTTTCAGCTAACATGTTATAGTTCAAGCTGGAATATGTGCACAGTTAGCAACAAATGCTCAGCTGATCAGTAGTGTGTTCATGTGTAGTTTTGGTTTGTGTCTGAGCCATAACAGACAGACAAAGGAAATCCAGCACCCACTGCCATTGGAAGGAGTGTTTAGTGTGAATCTGTGCTAAGAAAGTTACTACCCCATGCAAAGTATTCCACATCACCAAAATGAGTCCAGAGTTTCCAGACGCTTTTTTGTTTCAGTAGAAAGTGTTCATTCTTAGTTTATAGAACTAAGTCATCACTCAAATCATGATGACTTGGGACCATCCATACAAATGCCTATACACTTTTAAAAGTCTGCCTCGGGAAAATGCCTGCATAACTACTTGCTAGATTTAAGCTTTGAGTGTGAGGAAAATGCATGAACAATAACTGAATCTCACACATTTCCATTTTTAGTCTGGAACTCCCCATCTCAGTCTGTTCGGAGAGGTTTCAAATTTTATTGCCATGGTAGTAAAAACAGTGACCCAATAGCAAGTCCCCATCCAGCCAGTGAAAATTCCAAAACCTAGAAGTCTGATCCAGTAAGATATTTAAACCCATGTGATTCCTTAGCACAGAAGTAGTCCCATTGAACTAAACTAGAACTATTGCTTTGCTTGAAATAATGCCTTCTCTTAGGTCCCAGTATTCTGTCAAACTGAGACCTAAGAGAAAGTGTCTCATAGAAAAGAAAACAGCTATAATTCCTATTTTCTGCTGGGGACTATCAATTTCTTTCCATCAGTTTTCATATCTGAGCTCAGACTTGCTTGCTTAAATAACTCAACTGGCATTAGACACACACAGACTTTCCTTTTTAAAGAAAGTGGCTAAGTTGGGGAACAAAAAATGAAAATAAGACAGCACAACTGAAGACCAAAAAGAAATTTTTCCAAACAATTCTGAGACAACTCTCCAAATTATTTGTGTTCCAGTAATCCCCTGCATGCAACAGATCATTTCAATATAGTTAAGACTAAGAAATTCAAAGAGCCAATGAGCTCTGATTGTTCATAATAAATTAAAACCAAATTATTTACCAAAATTTTCTGGGGAGGCTTTCCCTGATGGTACAGTACATTCCCTGACTACACCTTCAGTATACATTTTCATTCAGAGAAGATGAGCTATTTCATGTGGTCAGATGGCGTCCTTGTTCCAACCTTGCTCTGTAATGCTAGATATATTAGGGGAATTTAAGCACTAACAGTATAACTTTCTAGTTGTTTCTGTGCTCTTTCGTCAGTAAAAACAAGTCGGCATGTGGAGATTCATACTGCTTGTAATTCAGTATACATCAGAAGTTGTTTTTTTCATTCTTGCTAAAGTACTATGCTGTTAGGTGACACTGGACTTGACTTTGCCTTTTGCCCTGTTTACAGCCTTCTGACAACACACTAATGAATTATTACTGGGTGTCTAATTAATACCACGCTTTTGCAGAAGGAGTTTTATGACTCCTAGAGACCATAAAATCATTGCTATTAGAAGACTCACCCTATATTGTTTTGTCAGAAAATTCTGATTTATGTGTCATCTACTGAAATTTAGTGAATTCAATCTGCTTCTAGTTTTAGCACAAACAGGGAAATGAATCTCATTTTCACATCCCGCCCCTCTAACCACACTCTTCCAAGACAATAAATATCCATTACACCCTTGTACACAACGTAGCATAAATAGAATGAAACCAAATATGTAGGCTTATGACACCACAATGTTTGTAACAAATGGATTTTGAGGACCCTTAATCCTGGGAAGGTAATTATATAATTTGATGAGGGCCACAGTAGCTGTAATCTGATTAGAGAGCTCATAACATTATTGTTGACCATGAATCTGTGAATATGACCAAATGACTAATATGTATAATTTAAATTGTTGAAAAAAATATTTCAGACGAGTATTTGGCAACTGTTATTTAACAGTTTATTTAAACTTCCTTCTTTCCTTAGTGATTAATTTAACCTGTGAGGTTTCTTACAACAGTGCTCATGAATGATGTGGAAAACAGATTGGTTTATAGTTTGAAAAGTATGGATGAAACAGTAGCTAGTGAGCTATAGGAAATTGAATTTTTTTTCAGTAAATGAAATTTACTGAAAAATACATTAAAACTAGGAAATAGAGAGCCTTTAACTTCTACTTTGTCATTCATCTTTAGAACTATTTTATGATTTTTATTTGTTTAAAGAAAATAAAATAGGAATGTACTTTAAATTATTTTTTAATAACATATACGAACAACATTTTTTTAACGTATCTGGTAAAAAAGAATATAAATGTTACCTTATGTCAACATTTCTGTTTTGCTTAGGGTAAAAAAAATACCTCTAAAACTTCCCCTCTGGTAATATCACCTGTTTATTGACCACAAAAATTTCAGTGGTATGTCTGATGATGAAACACGGTTCAAATCCGTGTGACTTTCAGAGGCCTGTTAAAATTTGAACATTTTAAAACAAACACCTTAAAGCCACATCCTCAGTTTAGGGGATTGAATTTGCCTTCCAGGGACTTTGTTTCCTTCTATTTTATCCACTTCAGGAGAGAAGGCACATCCCTGATCCCAGTAAGTTCTCTGGACCTAGAACCCTACTGGTTCTGGTCTCTGAAAGTGATTTCTGTCTCTGTCTCACTCAGTCTCACCACATCCCTCCCTGCCTTTCTCCTTCTGTAGCTATTCCCTCTCTTAATATGTATTAATTCACTCTTTTTGCACCATATTCACGTCCAAACTGGATACATATTAATGACTACTCCTGACTCTAACACCCTACAAAAACAAGAAATCTAATAAAATGATAATTAAATGGGTTTTTTAAAGAGTGGTGTTTTATAGCAAGGCAGCAAGTAGGCAATAGGATATTCACTACCTTCTTGAGACAGCAAAGTCATATTAGTAAGCCAGATTTAAAGTCAAAAGTGACGACTTTGTTCAAGGGCACCCCACATATAATCTTATCTAAATTCAAAATGTAGAAAAACAGCTCAATCACCAAAACTTGAGTGCAAAGTTATGCAGTATATATCTTACTGCTCTTGAAAATGGACACCTCGGGGGGGGGTGGGAGAGCATGGTTCAGATGTTTTCTAATATTGCTTCCCAAGAGTCTTTTCCAGTGCTACATTTCCTTTGAAGACTTATGTAGCTTTCAAGTGACAAACTACATGCTCTTGAAAGATGTCAGTGGCCTGCTTGGAGAAGATAGGGCGGGAGAGACTGACGAAGTCAATGCATTGTATTTACAGAAATTTTGCCTCAGTGATCAATAACCATGTGGAACAGAAAGATGGTTTTATTCTCCCTTTGACATGGTGCCAGCTCCATTGCCTGAGGACTTTTTTCACTGTCAAACATGTTTTGTTCCAGTATCTATAGCCAGTTTAACAGCAACATAATGTTTTATACTCAGAGGTGCCAGCTATGCTTTCACCTCTAATTTGCATTTATTCCATCAAAATGTCTATACTCTAATATGCTGTAGCACCTGGCTTTAAATCGCTGGCAGCAAAATAAACCTGCTGAACATCAAGTTCAGACTCAAAGAGGAGACATCAGAATGTGGTTTTACTGCTGAGTTTCATTTTCTAGAACTCAGTCTTCACAACAGAACCTCAAATACTGTGGCAAAGGTTATTATTATTCTGAAACTATTTAGTAAATACAGCTACTTGTGGAAGCTAGATGTAAAATAAGCAATACTGCTGAAAAGTACACATTCCTTCTCTTCTCCACTTAGATTTTAAAAAGAAGGTGTAAATGTGGATGGGGCATGGCATACAAAAAAGCCCACACGTATCGGGTTGTCACTGTGACATTTACTAACCTTTATGTCAGGAAAATCTGGTTTGGATTTAAGATTTTAAAATTATTAGTCTGTGTTTATTTTCCTGTTGTAAAAGCAGTTTTTCTTTCAGATTTTCGTAACAAGGTTTCAGACCCATGACTAAATGTTATCATCTTACCCTGACCAACTATTGGCACACTGACAGCTGAGCTGACACAGCTGACCTACCCTGGCTGGGAGATAAAATGGGGAAATGATGATCAGTGATCAGGAGTGCTAGAAGTGTGACAGTGGTCAGGGAGACTGTCCATTGGTTCAGTAGCTCTAATTCAGTTCCATTTAGCTGTGTGTCCTGACCTTTAAAATGTCTCTGATGCAGACTACCAGACACAGAGGTGTGGGTTTGGTAGTGCTAAGTCCATGAAGAAAAAGCTAAGTAGGTGTGATTGCTTATGAAAAGGAATCATTCTAGAGAAACAGTAGGTTGTTTCACTGAAATGGAAATATAGATGAAATGTGAATTTCATGACTTAGATTTAACAGGAAGCCCCGGGTTGTTTTTCAGTTTTGGTTCATTAGGACAAAAGTCTTAGAACCTGATCTACTGATGTTTTAGCTAAGAAAACAGAGCTTAAAAAACTTTGCCAGAAGTGGTAATTGTGTCTATACAGACATGTCTTTAACCAAATGAGTTCAAATTTTTCCTTCATGTGGGATCAGGTAACAAACAGCCCATTTATCACTGTCCAGATCCCAATGTTGGGTCCTTATTTCCTTTTGTGTTTCTTTCCCCATTACAAACTAATGGCACATTTTTCTTAAATAGAGACTATATAATATATATAAAACTTTAAAAGAATAAATCATTAAAAAGCAAGCAATTTGCAACATAGTTGTTTCTACTTGCAATCCAGTAGTGTAAAACTGTGTGATTTCCAAGTACTGTAACTTACTACATGGACAAAATGGACTTTGAGAAGTAGCCACCAGAATTTATAAGTGTTTTAAACAACTTTGTGGGCCAGCACTGGATCAAGGGGCCAGAGAGGATTATTATTTACAGAAACTAATTTAGTCCCCTCTGTTAGACCAATTCTCTAGGGATCAACTATTGTTAAACAGTAGCTTACCAGTTAGAAGAAACAGATTAATTCGCAGTGCAGAAGCAGCAGAAGACTCAACTGCTCTGAAAATGACGTTATCCTGTGACTTTTTTTGGGTCCTTTCTTCAATTTGTTTATTCAGGCCCTTCCACTTTTTTGGTCAAAAAGCCCAGAAGACACACACCCCAAGATTCAGTTTTAGTTACTTAAAAATATCAAGCTTCTGGAAAAGAGATAAGATTATCAAATCACTTAAAATTTTGGTAAGATTTAAAGTATTGATGTATGTGAAGATTTGGAGAAGGGCAATAACATGGATGTTGCAATCTCTCAGTTTGGGAGAGATTTTTTTCTTTCAGACAAGTATAAATCTCTTACTAATATTTTTGCAACATCTTCGCACATAAAAGGGTTTTTGTTTTGGATATGACTCTGAAGGAATGTTAGAAAACTTGAAGTGGAATTTCTTTTGTTTGCCAGAGCTTCACAAAAATAAGGCAGTGTGATGCATGGAAAGAAGCTGCTTTATAGCTTTGTTTTTTCCTCATGGAACATAACAGAAGGAAATGTCAGGGCTTTCACAAGGAAACAGTTGATAGTCAGGTGCTAAAATAATTCAGCGAAATTGAATTTGACTTTGGCACTTATAGTGCTGACAGTGCATGTACGTGTGTGCATGTATGGGTTTTCATAAAATGTTTGGCAGTCTCAGTGATTAGAAAAAGGCACCCAACTTTTATACAAGATTTGCTACAAAAGAACACAAAGACTGATAAAACTATTTATCAACAACACAGTATAGTTTTCTTTAAAAACCAAATTAGTTCACTGGTTGAATAAAATTATATTGCAGGGTGTTACACCTGTTTTATTTTCATTTTTATCCTGTTGACCCGTAATGTTAATTTTGTGCTGAGTAAAAACAAGGACATGTTTTCCAGGAAATAAAGATTTTGGGGTTTTTTATGAATTGCTACAGAAAATAATCTCTGGAAGCCACAGAAGCCTCATTCCTGCTTATAATTATTTAGGGTCTAAAAATGTTCTAGAGATCTTTCGGGAGATAAGAGTCTACTCACATTTTCTCAATACCAGTATAATTCTTGGTTTTGGTTTATGCTCAGTTTTTGGAAAATCATCTTCATGCACTGAGAATAAATGGGAGAAAATGGGATTTTTTTTCCAAATGTGCACAGAGCTAGGTATTTCTCCTGGGTGATACAGTGAATTTGAATCTTCTGCAGTTTTTCTTTGGTATTTTCTCTAGAGTCCACAGAGAAATGTGGAAGGGTCTGTGCCGAATATTCTGAATACTGAAACTTTTTGCAAAGTTGCCTTGGCAGTAGCTTTAAACCATTTTGCTATAATTTTTGGAGGAGATGATTACATAGAGACATTCCATCTAGCATAGGCTATCTGTTCAAAGTTTCTCATTATGCAGCAGAGTTACAGAGGGGGTTATCAAGGTCACTGAACCCATCCATCTAATATTTCTCTCCGACTGATATAATAGTTTTAGTCAGCATGATCACTTTTTTACTTACCTTGGAAAATTGTTGGGTTGTTTGTACTACAATTATGGATCCGTAACATTAAAGGTTACATTAAAGTAATATTAAAATTGCATATTAAAGTAGGAAAAATATGTTTTAAAACAAAAAATTAAGGAAGTGAGAATTAAAGGTCCCAACCTACAAACAAAAAAAAGGAAATTACTAGAAAATCTTGTCCAACGCACCTAGCTAGAAAGAAGCGACCACTTGGATGAAAACAGGTCATGTGACGAGAAAATGTCCACCACTTCTATTGTGTGTGTGCATTTCTGAACACTGGAAAATGCAAACAACCTTCCCCAGTTCCCAAAAGACTTAAACTTGATGGAAACCTTCTTACCTTCCTGCCTCTTGATGCTTTACTTCTCACCCTTCACCATTAAATGTATAAAAGAACTAAAAGCAGTCACTTCAAGGAAGGAATTAAGTTTACAGGTATACTTTTACTTTTGATACTTATTAACCTTTATATTTTACAGTTTTCAGAACTGGTTGTGAACGTTTTTCCTTAGACTAATTTTCTAGGTTGAGAGTGGGTTTTTTTTCTTTTCTTTTGCTGCTGCACATTACCTTGCATGACTTCTTGGATTTAATTTTTGCAGCACAGGAATAACCCTTACCTTATTCTCTCCCTTGTTAACTGTAGAAATACTCTCACAGGGGTGAAGCTGGGTGCCATTTCCTGAACAACAGAATGAGGTGGACTGGGCCCAAAAATATATTTCAGCATTCAGACATCAATTTGGCAAGATCTGAAAATATGGAAGGTGGAACACATCAGTCGCTAACAGCCAATCTACACATTCATGCGAATCTGCAACTGGTGTAATTTAGATAAGCATAGTGCAATTAGCAGAGCTGGAATTTAGATAGAACAATGGAGTTATCCCTCTTCCTCTTGAAAATATCATCAAGAGACTATTTTTAATGACAAGTAATTAATATCTTGATTAAACTCTTCCGTGAAAAAACTGAACTCCAACATCATGGACAATTATGTAGGAACATTAATTTAATTAAATTGACAAAGAGGGAAGAATGTCATCTATTAAGATGCCACCATTACTTGTTTTAGAATCTGAAAATATCCTATTTTATCCAGGTATATTTTGTAGAAGTGATGCTCAGAGAGTAGATTCTGAAATGTCCTCTTTTTTATATATGCTTACAGATAATAGAAGCTTTTTGTTGAAGGGTAGTTTATGGTTTATGTCCTAACAGTCATATTTAAAGGGGGGAAAAAAGCATTTTACAAGTCTACATAAAATAAAAATATCTGATATACAGCCCTCAATTCTGAGTAGGAACACTATCCTGTTACTTCCTTAAGCAATAAACTACCTTTTTCATCTACTGTTGATTCACATCATTCAAAGCAGAATAGTTTCCAAAACAACTTATACCTTTCAAAGAAAAAAAAAATCACTTTAGACCTGCCTGATCACAGGAACACATCCTGTCAACAGCCCTGCAACAAGATCCAGCGGATAGATGGTGTGTAGAGAATACTAATCAAGTTTTTGTATCAACAAAGTGCATCCTACGCTTCACTTTCTGGAGCTTTATTGTCCAAACATTTCATTAAAACAATAACTGCCTTTTTAAAAGTCCTTCTGCACAACACCAATGACTATCAAACTGCCTGGGGTAAAAGATAAGCCTCCAAGTTAACATTCATTGTGTGTTTTTGCAAGTACCAACTCTGTTGCTGCTATTAAGAAATTGTTCAATTTGTGCAACTTCAGTGATTTCACATTCAGGGCATCTGAGATTCTGCCCTTCTAATTTTTTAGTAGGGGAGGTAGTATGTGCATGTGGGTGGATATGGGGAAGGAGAATCACTTCTGTGGTCTATGTATTGGTATTTAAAATGTTAATGTAGAGTCCAATAAAAATATTAGAAGCAAGGGCTACACACACTTTCCTCTTGCTCATTGCATTTCTCTAAAGCATAGAACAAAGGGTGCTGAACACATTTACAGCACAGCTCACTCTCTGAATTGTTGAATACCTAATATCAAACCAGCAGCAGCAAATGCAGTAAATTCCTCTGAGGTCGCACTTCAGCGCAGATTCAGCAGCAGGGGGTCCAATGTGTCCAGTCCGAATTCTGGGCTCTCAAAGTCCAAGAGACATGCTGTCTAAGGCACACAAATTACAGGTCAAAGTAGAAATGTGAAATTTTGAGGCTTCTTGTTTAAATATTGACCTGGAGAAACAGACAGATGTTAAAGGGTGTTTGGTTTGTATTTCATCTGATTACTTTTTAAGCTATAAATTACAGTCTGCAAGGGGAAAAAGTTTTCTGCAGAACAGTGTGAGGATGCTGTGTTTCAGAAAGCAGAGAGAGGAATGTGAAAGGGCAAACAGTCCTAAATTCTCTGTCCACACAAACTAAACACTGTATGGATTCCTGGTCAGGGAAGGATAAACCAGAAGACCTTCAAATCCCAGGACCCTCCCGCAAGAGGTGTTAAACCTGAACTTTCTCTATCTCCCTAAACTTAAATATAATTCCAGATTTTGATCTTCTTGCTAATTCTTTCCAGCAGTAGTCTAAAGGCAAAACTAGTAGGGAAGGAGAGAGGGTACTTGATGGTCTTTGAGACAAGCTAGTGTAAAAACATGGGGATTATCCGTTATCTTCTGTACCAATTTTTTTTCCTATGAGCCCCCTCCCAATTCCTATAAATGATCCAAGGCCCTGTCTCTTTTCTCCCTGTGGATGACTCCTTACCTCCTGAGTGGTTTGGCATGACTTTAGAAAATCTCCTCTGACTTTACCATGTCTTCAAAGCCCTACAACACTGCATTCCTGCTGTGGCAAGGATCATCACAGCCTCATCCCTCCAAACACCCACCCTACCACTAATTCCTGAGTTGAAAACGCCTCACCTTGTCACAACACCAGAATTTTCTCTATCAGAAGTTCACCAAATAATCCTTGTCTCCTTTCCCATTTCTTCTTGAAGTTTCTTACTTAAGTCACCTAAAAATAAGTGCCATCTTGAGCCTTCTGTTTCAAAAACATGATCAAGCAGCCAGATGTTATTTCTCTGTTTCCTTAAAATTTTGTCTGTCACACCACTCAGTCCCCTACTTAGAGCTGCTCTGAATGCCAAACTCATCTGTGACACACTGAATCTCCCAATTGGTTCAAAATCCTCTAAAGCCTCCTGAACCATCCTTAGAGAGGTAACTTCACTAAATCCCTATTCTCACCTGCCGTTCACCTAGGATTAACTTTGCCAACCTTATTTCTTCCAGGAAATTAAAAAATCCAGATATAAAAATCCTGTAGGGTAGGACCCTATGAAAGGGAAGGGACTGTAAAGAGCATACCTGGGAGAAAAAACCCCAAAAAACCTCCAAACCAATAGTCCCATTTTGTTTGTCTAGTCTCTAAGGAAAAAATTGCATACTAGGGTGCAAGGTGTATATGCTCAAGATGTAGGGGTTTTCCTTTTCCAGGTTTCCCTTCTCTTTCAGTAACGTAAGGAACAGGCTCCAGGCAATAGCAGCTGTGAGAAGTCATTCCCTTTGTGTCTCACCTTTTAATTTGGTCTCCATCTCAGGCTGCCTGCTGTACTCCCCACAGCTCACCAAGTGGGCAGCTTTTTCTCTCGCCAGTTGCACACAACGTGCGGACTCCAGCAGGAAGAGAGGCCTGGGCACCGCCAGCCGTGAGAAGCTGTGCTCCTGGATACGCCAGGCACACTCAGCATGCAATCCAACACAGACACCTGCAGCCTTCCCACCTGTGACCTGTGACCGTGGAGAGCTCTGGCTCGGGGTAGACTGTCTCATGTGCTGGAACAGAGGGAAGCTGGTAGGTGTTCTCAAGACCTGAGAGATTTCACACCAAAAATAATATTGACTCTCAAATAGCCCTGGACATTTACAAGCTCTGAGAACCTTTTCCAGCTGTTTGCCTCAGGGAAAAACAAAAGTACCCACCATTTTTCCACACATTCTTTAATTGCCATGGCAGGAGACCCCACTGTGAGACTGGAAGTCTGACACAGACCACTCCAGCCATGTTTTCCAGCAGCCCAGCCCAGGGACCACAATCCCAGGTGCATGGCACAGAGCACTGCCTCAAAGCCAGGAAGTACCAGGACCATTTCTAGCTCGATTTCTCGCTGTCTGCCAAGTAGTGTTGGGTAGGTATTTCCTGTGGAACTTTGTGGAACAATGTTTTGTGCCAGTGAGGAGAAATAGGGAATTCAGGAGTAGAACTGATAGTGATGGCCTTGCAGGAAAGCCACCACTATCAGAAGATTGTTGGTCTTTTGCCTGACACTTCTCCCTCAGGTTTCTGCATACAATTATTATGGATTAAAACTCCTTTTTCATACACATCTCCGTAAGATTAACTGGACAAAAGCTTTAATTTCAAGTCTCTATGAATAACTTCTACAGAAGAGCCATTGTGCTTTAAATCCATGCCAGTCAATTCCACACCAGACAATTCCACAGTAACTTTCATATGGAGAAGCCCCCCAAACCCCACTAAGGACCTTTTAAGTCTGTTGTCCTGCAGCAACAATAGAAGTCCAGAAAAAATAGTCTGTTGAAGGGTCCAGACATGTTGCACATGTGGTGATTTGCTATTCAATATCTTTGGGTCAGACTTATTTTTAAATGGAAAGTAGATGCTATTGAAAATATTTTTATTCATCTACAAACTTATCATTGATTTGATAAATAGTTTTCTGCAACATGTTATTGGCCCAGGACTATGCAACCTCTTCATGCAGCCCTATGCATGGCAATACACATGCCAAGGTGGTAACACCTTGGATTAACAGGTATTTCAACAGCCTCTTTGGAAAGAGCTTTGGGTTTTTAAGTTTTATCAGAATTGTGACGCAAATATACCCTTATAATGTCATTGACTTCACTGTAGTATAACAGCTGGCAACATTTGCATTTTTCTTAAGTTTATCACCACAGAATTGACAAGAAGTGGTTTTCCCACATCATAATGCTACTAGAGAATTGTTTTAAAATGGCTAATATAATGTCACAGGAATATTCATTAATATGACAAAATTTATTTTAAAGTTGTCATAAAGCCTTAAATTGAATAATAATACCTGCCAAATACATGTCTTGCTTCAACAGAATACCACGACTTAAAATAATATGCATGTAGACACTTTGAGAAGATCCTGTCAGCATCAGTTGGGTATTTTGTGGTACTTTGAACACACAAGAGCTGTTACACACATTTTACTGTTATCTCCTGAATTTGATTTTCCACACTTAGAATAATCTTAATGAATGACCATGTTAGCCCAGCTAAAAAATTATTTGTATTAAGGAAGAATGTTTTCTAAGTACAATAGTTATTCCACTTTGAAATGCAGTTCCCTTTCAACATAATTAACTTTTCAAATGGATTCTCATGTGGAATTACTCAGGAATAGCTAATTTCTTGTGTTATCAAGCGCTAATGAAGCTTCACAGCTCTTATACTATGCACAAAGCAGTATCACCTTTGTACAGACAACAAATATGAAGCAAGATATCAAGGAAAAATTAAGTGGTTGACATGACTTGAATTAAGACCCTCAGACCCTCTTGCATACACACACTTAGCATTAACTAACCCACGTCTCCCCCTTGTAGTTTATAACCTATCAGTTTATAACCTTGTAGTTTATAACCTGATGTTGAAACAAGTAATAAAATCATGTGATTAAAATGAAAATATTTGCTATCTGTAGGAAATTGTCATATGGCTAAATCAAAATAAATCCTACCAAATTTATTTATTGGTGATTCATAATTAAAAAGGGTTTTCTATTTTAAATAGTTGTTTCTTTTAAGAAGAAAATTTGACAAAGCATAAAGATTCTGATCCAGATAGGCAATCCCAGACATTTCTGAGACAACAAACCAGTAATGCCAGCTAACATACGTAGTTACATATTCTTATAGCTTAAAAAAGTAATGATGTCATAGTCATGTTGCAGGGTTGGGATTACTTCTCACGTGCTTGTTCCCTTGAAACAATAGTCCATATCTCCTTTTGGATAACCTATTGACATACACTGAGTATTCATAAATGATTCAAAAACCTTTTGCTAATACTTTCCGCATAGCAGGCTGCAATAGTATTTAAATAAATAAAACCACACTTACATATTAGAGTTTAACTTAAGTCAGTTACTATTAGAATAAATTATTTACTTTAAACAAATAATGTTATTAGAATAAAACATTATTACATAATAATTTCTCACTAGGATTGACAATTTTATATCCATTTTCTTCTCATAACTGAACAAATCCTTAATCAAATTCAGTAAATTACCACAACTTTCTTAAACCCCACTGGCATTAAAATTGTTCTTCTGCTTTTACGTACCATTTAATGTAGCTCTGTGTGTCCTCTTTCTTCAGATGACAATTATTCTGTGTACTTGAGGAAGATCAACAACTCCATCATAGTGGACGCTCCAGCAGTTTGATTGGCACCATGCAGAACTCCAGCTGCTAAACCTTAAATTCTTTAAAGCAGTGAATAAGAAACTCAATTTGCATAATAAATTCTTTTGTTTTCATTGAGATTCCTCATATCATTATGGAATTTGATGCGTGAATAAGGAGTCAAAAACCGGGCCGTGAGAAAAGAAGCCTCATTAAGGCTTATTTCTCCTTTCTGAAAAGAGAATGGATGTGAAAGTATAACAAAGTATCTCTGTAAATTGTGGAGCAGCAGCACATACACACGAACAAAGAGTAACTTCCCTGTCTGTACAAACTGCAAGATGCTTGCACATATTTCAGAAGAAATTCTTTGCAGTTCATTTTGCAGAGAAGATGGAAGCGATGCTCACTCTTGTCTTGAAATTGTATTATTACACAAATAGTAAATATTACTTAAAATGTGAATGGAGTTCCTGATTATATAATTATATCTTGCTTCCTTTGGCAACTGAAGGGTTGAAAGTACTCTTTGACACCACTTATTAGTGGTCTAACCTTTCCACTCCGAAGACACGAATTCAAGTCATGCTAAGAGTAGGTTTTGTCCCTGTGCCCAAGGACACAGTTTGGCATGCATATTTATAAAACTTGTTTAGAGCTGGACAAGGTATGCAAGCCTTGCTCTCAGGAAATCCATGACAGCTCTCCTTTTGGCTTCCACCAGCCAGGCTTTCCCCTAAGGCCAAGAATATAAAAGTGTCACAAGAGATTTGCCTAAACTTCAGCTTCCTCTTTGGCTCTTTCACTTCTTGGCAACACTTCAATTTTTCTTGGCCAGCTTTCCAAAATTCTGGCAAAGAGAAGACAAAAAAAAAACAAAGCAAAAAACTGAAATGTTCTTGCTTCTTGACTATTTCAGGATCCTGTTTTTCCTTTAAGTTGCATCTGATTTGATCTATTCTTTCTTGCACCAGCCAGAACAGTCCCTCTGGGACATTCTCCTGACTCAAGAGCCCAGAAAATTTTGGACTCCTTTCCTTTTTGATCTGGCAAATCCTCTATACCAAAGGGCCAGCAGTAAGTGGCTTACATCCAGTAATACAACAGTTATTTGTTTCCATAAACAGTTGTTATTTTCTTTTACACAATTTTCTCAAACTTTTGAAGACTTTATTTCATTTATTTATACACATGGAGTTTGTTTTTTTATTAGACCCCTCTTTTAACTGAAATCTCCTTTTGTAGCATGTTTTCTGCTTGTGTCACTTGCTGTCCTTTAGATGTGTTGAACTTTATTATGGTGTTCAGTTACAGCTGTGATTTGAATGAGCTTTCTGGTGGATTACTTCAGACTAAGCAAGAATAGACTCTGGTGCCATTCTCTGCAATCATCCATTTTAAGAAGCAACCACTTAAATTGTCAAGAAATAGTTTTCACAAGCACTATACATTTGTATGTGCTACAAGTGAGTAGCAGAAGCCCCCTGTTATCAGTCTTGTTAGATTTTTGTAGCCTCACTGGTCACACTTACTGCTAAGCACCAGAATTCTTCCCCCAGACCCCTTTTTTTTTTTGTCCAGAGGCTGGTAGTAATGCCTCGCCAACAAAGACTATTACATCTTGGTATTCTAGTCACACAGATTAAACTTTTATAAGATAAGCGAAATAAAATGGAGAGAGAGGAAAAAATCATTGAGGAAAGAGATTCCCATGACTAGGATAAATTTAGCAATGTAACTAGATCTGTGCTATCAGGAACAGTAGCAGAGCATCAGGTACCAAACCGGGAGCAGTTACAACTGAGCAGACATTCAGTCATGCTCACCCAGGGCTGACATGCTCTTTGGAGTGGGACACAGCTGGAGAGAAGGAGACTAGAGCAGAGATTTGGCAACAGAGGCTTGGCCAGAAACATTTATTCTTATTCTTAGCTTTATTCTTACGATGCTTGTATCCTAGAATAGGTCCCACAGAAAGAAAGCAAGAACTTAGGCAATTTTTTAAAGAAGGTGGTACATTTTTCTAAGTAAAGGGGCAGAAAACATTTTCAAAGAGACAGGACAAAAGAGATGACAGCCAGCCATCAACTTATGCAAATTTAGGGGCTAATTTCAAATTAGTGAGGTATAAAAGCTTATCTTATGTCAGATCATGCATGAAAAATCAGACCAATCATGTATGTCAATATTAGGCTTAGATTAGATCTAAAAAAAACTGAGCTAAAAAAATGCACATCTTTACTAACTGAAGAGCCTAGCACACAGGGTGTGAAAAAATATATGAAGAAGATGTATTTTTGTGGAAGAAATTCTTATTTATACATGCTTGGTGTAATTTAACCAGGAAGAATTTCATTTAAGGCTTTTTGAAATAAACAGGATTGTAAGTGGATATGTATGAGACTGCTGGAATGACTGATTTACAGATGGCAGTGAATTTTCTCTTCTTGAAGAATTTAACATGCTGAACCCAGTAACCATGCTGGAAAATGGAGAGTCTGTTTTTTATTTGCTTACTTCCACAAACATTAATTCTATTCAATTTGTTCTTAAATAGTGTAGTGTTGTTGTTTTCTTCTTTTTTTTTTCATGGGAAACTACAAGGATTTCTCTTCTCTTCCTCTTAATAGCACATTTGATTGACAGGCACACATCACGCTCTGAACTCGGTTTCATTCCCTGAAGGATTTGGTTCTATGGTCTACAAGAAGTACTAATGACTGAAGGGGAATTCTCTGCTGCCGGTAGATTCTCCTATCTCCACACAAAGCTGATTCTGTTTCCAGAGTCAGTGAAACGTGCAGTGCTGTGTGATCTCAATTTGTCTTCATCACAGTACGCAGCCAGTGACAATGCACTCCTGAAAGAGCGCAGAATTTCAGAGGGAAAAGTCCACCCTTGCAGAGCATGTCGTCGCTGTGATTTCTAATAAAGACAAGAACTGAACTCTTTGCATAAATCATTTAAATGCAGCTACTACTGTAGCAACCACACAGAATACAAATTGCTAATTTCAGAGACTAAATCCCCTGATTTCAATATCAAACCATTAAGAGGCTATATTTGTCAGACCACAGCCTGCGCTTACGTGGCACAGCTCGGATAAACTAATAGCATTTCTGTATTCAAATTCTGTAATTACAAGAAGTAGAAAATCAACCCCACCTTAAACCTTTAGTTACAAATATTCACTTTTCTCATAAACAAATAAAACAGCACCCTTTTTTAAAGGGCGCTTTTGAAGTGCCTGTACAGTTATATTGAACTATTTTGTGTGCGTGCTTCAAAACATCCCTTCGCTCTCTGCCAAATCCATTCCTTTGAGCAGACAGGTCACGGCAATTTACAAGAGTTCACTTCCCCCAGAGAGGTTATTCCTGCCTCATGCATGCATCTGCTCACAGGCACTGCATATTGTGCACCCTCACATGCACCTGATGAAGTAAGGAGAGCCATGACATGAAGAAAACAACCCCACAGCAAAACTGTTCAGTACTAGAGGTGTAATGAAAATAAACTACACACATCTGGAAGGCCGAAGTTGTGCATCATTTGAAAAATGCTAAGTAATTCTGAAAATTGCAGATGCCAATGAAAGTCTCAGCTGCTATGTAAAATAGCTTTTGGGGTGGTTTTGAGGTTAATTCCTTTCAAAGCAAGACTTCTAAAATCAAACTCTCTACTCAGCTTTTTGTCCTCAGGTGAAAAATGCCAGGTAAGTTTCAGCCAAATTCAGCAGAACAGGCTTGATTAGCTGCATTGGTCATAATCTCATCCATTCTGGTTTCTTTGGGGAGTTTCAATGCCAGTTAGGAAAACTCATAATGTCCCACCAAGACATCCTTTCTTAACAACCCTTTACACAGCCAGATGATTTTCTTTGGAAAAGATTTTTCATCTGAATATTGGTCCTACCAACAGTGGACATGGCCTGTATGGAACAAAAAAAAAAAACAAACAACCAAACTCCAACTGTATGCAATGTTACTTCCACCTGAAAACTGCTCCCTTTTAAGACTCTGGAAGAAATGGTTTTTTCATTCTGACATATGAGACTGCTGAGAAAGACTTTTCTTGAATCTAATTCATTCTGTTTTTCACAGGAAATCCAAGTGTCTTCATATACTTGCATTTAGCATCAAGAATGAAATGTAGAAATATTTTATATCCTCAGTAGACACAGCTTTTACTCTGAATCTTATCATTTTACAGCAAATTTTAGAGGAGAGTTCTTCATTGATAAGACTTCCATAGATGATTATGCAACTCTTTGTAAATTAGAAGCCCTTGAAAATCTTGCTCATGAATAATTCTGAAGACAACTTAGCAAGGACCAAAATTTGTGAATGTTCACAAAAAATGTGGCCCTGATTGCTTTCTTTTTTGAAAAAAAGACAATAGTTCTGGCCACTTAAAATTCACCTAAAAATTGTGTGGGTTTGTGTTATTGTTTTGCTTTGCTTTGTTTTTTGATCAAAAAACCCAAATGCTTTTGCATCTTTATATACATTTGACACTTGGCACTGTGAGATGGGTGGCACCATTGACACTGACTTGAGGAATTGTGGACGCTAACTAGTGATAAAGCACTCAGTTAAGAAACAGCTTCTCCACTATGGTCTATGGAAAATATGGATAGCTGTAGCAAAACAACATATTACATGGGAAGACATAATCTTTACCAGTTTGAGCAGTTTCATAGGTTTGGATAGGGTCTCTGTTGTGCTACTTATTATACATACTCCACTGTCCCTGATCAGGGAAATATTTTTTGGACCCTAAAACTATTAAAATTATTTTCCAGCTGGCAAAATAAGTCACCAAAAATAGAAGTGTCCCTTATACATATCTATGACATTCCAGAGAAAACTTGTGAGGAGCAGCTCTTCTGAATGGGAGAGTGGGTATAGACTGTTTAGACTGATGGAAGTCATCATCTTTTATAGAATGGTAAACATTCCTTGGCCACACTGGCTCTTGCATCTGAAAGCTAATAACGTGTGCAACTTCCCTCTATCCCAAATATATTTTTTCCCTTTACAGCTGTACAATATTTTTATACTCTTTTAAATCCTTCTGTCTCGAAACCAGATAAAGAGAAGATAGAATGATGAAAAAGATCCTCTGCTGAGAAAAATCCCAAACCAAAACAGAAATGCCACTGTTTTAAAAAAGGAGCTTCTGTTATATCCATTTGCACTGGCTGTTTCTTTATGTATGTCTAGAGCCCACACTGCATGTCTTTTTAACTGTCTTTGTTACTAATCCGTGGTTTTAACTACATTTAAAACTACTACTCTTTCAAGTAAAAATAAGGAAAGCTGATATTTACCCCAAAGATGGGAATTCCATAGTTACTCCAAAGCTATATTCTCCTTATTTCTACATTTTTCCTTGTCTCGTCTTTCTTTTTATTTCTGTGATGAGATACATAGGGTAAACAGAATAAAGATTTCTGTGCTGTCATATTAAAGACAACTGCAAGAGGTCATTCATGAGTACTAAATTCTTGGAAAATTAGATCTATATTCATATACATTTATTTCTTTGCGGCTAAAATTCAGTCTGTCAGTTTTACTGCCTGTTAATAGGAAAAGATAATAAAACGAAAATGCAAAAAAATATATCATTTGCTCTTGGCAGATGTTTTAGCATATTTTAACAATATGAGTTGATATTTCTTTTTTGATTACTTAAAATAATGAAAACAGATGAAATATTAACTCTAAAAAAACTTATACAGTAGGTTTTTCAATGTCTCCAAACTCCTCAAAAAAAGCCAAATTCTTAGGCGAAGGAGTCTACAAACTGTAAAAGTGAGTGGAGGAGAGAAAAATAAAAGTAGGACCCTGTTGCAGTAGATGCTGCTTCCAAAATTTATTTCCATGGGCAGATGACAGAGATAAGGTAGAGATGATGGTGGACAAGGTAAAAAAATGCATAAGAAGAAGATCCAAAATGAGGATGTCATAATGAACATGTCATAGTTTATCCAGAGGTGGCAACTCAGCCCCACACAGCCATTCGCTCACACTCCACCCTGGTGGGATGGGGGAGAGAATCAGAAGGGTAAAGTGAGAAAACTCACGGGCTGAGGTAAATACAGTCTAATAGATAAAGCAAAAGCCATGTGTGCAAGCAAAGGTAAGCAAGGAATTCACTTAACTACTTCCCATGGGCAGGGAGCTGTTCAGCCATCTCCAGGAAAGCAGGACTCCACCCTGTGTAACAGTGACTTGGGAACACAAATGCTATCTTTTCAAACGTCCCCCACACTCCCTCCTTCTGCCCCCAGTTTTATGTACTGAGCATGATGCCATGTGATATGAAATATCCCTTTGGTCAGATGGGGTCACCTGTCCTGGCTGTGTCCCCTCCCAACTCCTTGTGCACCCCCAGCCCCCTCGCTGGCGGGGCGGGGTGTGAGGGGCAGAAGAGGCTTTGACTCTGTGTGAGCACTGCTCAGCAACAGCTAAAACATCCCTGTGACATCAACACTGTTTCTAGCTCAAATCTCAAACACAGCACCATTCTAGCTACTGTGAAGCAAATTACTCCAGCCAAAACCAGCACAAGCAGCTGTCAAAGCTTGGGTTGTTATGGACTCCATTTTTTGCATTTCAGAAAAAGAGACAAGAACAAAAAAATCACGGCTATTACAGAGCATAAAATATATATGAACCAGTTATTTCTTAACATTTAAACCATTTGGAAAACTGGTCTTTAACACACAAAAGTTCTTAACTATTTTAGTTGAAGTTAGTATATTTCAGGGAACTTTAGTCTTTTTTTTTGTAAACAGCAGCATCACCACCAAATGACTTGCAGCACCCTGCTCTGCACCAACTACATAGTTCTAGAGTTACCATCTCTTTGGCAATGCATAGCACTGTTTGGAAACTGCCTAACTTAAATTATTAGAAATTAAACAAACAGCAAATATTCAGCTTTTATCCTTCCTGTGGGTGCTTTTTTGTGAACTAGGTAATATATGGATTGGAATTGAATACATTGCATGCATCTATCATTTTTGTGAACCCACATTTATTAATCTCAAAACACGGAAACAGACTGAAAAGAATTTTGAGATTTAAAATCGTTATGGATATTTGTGGGTATTTTTCCAGTGGAATATTTACAGAATTTTAGATGTGCCCCTACCAATCTCCTTTGCAATGTTTAGCAATGCAAAATAAATCTCCAGCACAAGGCTCAGTAACCCAGTACCTACAGTCACGGCTTAGTGACCTGACCACATACTCTGTTAGAGTCTGACATTTCTTGTTTTCACTTAACAGATGATTGAACTGATTTCACTGGAGTTTTTCCTGATTTGATATGAATATTAACAAGGAACGAACAACCCTGCCGACTCTCTTCCTTTCCTTAGAAAAGCTTCAACTTAAAAGCACCATTGTAAACTAGTGTAAACATTGTGAGGGCATTTTGAAAATATCCGCCTGTTGTACACCTGAAGGATTAGGAAAGAAATGTTGCTATTAGCAGCCAGCTATAGGGACACCTGAAATGACCTAATACCTAATAATTACTAGTAGCATTGGATGATCTTCCCAGTCTTTTTTTTTTTTTTTTAAGGTTTACTTAAGCTTAGAGAAATAAAGAAATTACTATCATAGTGTGAGAGGAGCATTATATGCTATGTCCTGGTTGAATCCATATTTTCAAAACTGCTTATACTAGATTTGTGCAAACAAAAATACAAATAGAATTTTGATACCAGGTCATATTTTCACACAGCTAATATTTGGCCATTATCTCATCCAGAACAGAGTGGAACAGACAGACAATACCACTCTGACATAGAAGCTGACTCATCAAAATATTTGAAAAACATTAGATCCAGCAGAAGGAGTTTATTTCACATTAGCATTTTGTGTTATGCCTATTTGATCCTGAGTTAGTTGTCCTAAAGCTCACTTCACCATACTGAAGAGCCAGGGCTTTAGAAGTTGTGTCAAACTTAACCTCCCTTCCACTCATGAGATGGCCACCAAGGAGGGATGTGCAGCAGGAGCACCCAGTTCTCTCTTAGCTTCTGTAATGCTTGTACTGAATGGAAAATAGGACATAATTTTTTGCAGAAGAGAAACATCTCAAGCCTGGACACCTCAAACTATATTTTTTGAAAAGACCTTGCTCTTAAACATTGCAGTATTAACCAATAGTATAAGTAACAGTAACTCTGCTATAATCTAGCTTCCAGTTTTGTTGAATGACAACGTGACTCAGGAGCAACATCACAGTGCCTACTGCCAAATTCCTCTTGAGAAAACTCCCTCCAGGCAGGATGTGCTGTTTTTAAAAAGTGATACAGTAGGCATCTTTGTGGTGTAGATGAGTCTGTTTGCCTCAGGAAATTCACATCTTGGCCAAATTCAGCCACATTTCAAATGTTCCTAGAATGTCTTCCTAAAATGTTTCAAATAATTTGACTTTAATTTGAAGCAGAGCATTAGCATCTTCAGTGAAGTCAATTACAGTCATATAGCTTTCATCACTCAGGGAGCTAGTATGCTTAAAAGCATGTTTGTAGCTTCTTTGGGGCCTTGATAATATCAGTAGAACTCTGCAGTTCAGAAACCTCTCAGGGAAACAGGAGTCTGCTTATTTTACTCCCCAATACTGTTAGCTCCAGCTGGAGTCTCCAAAAATGAAGTTCATTACTAAGGAGAGCTTTAAAGAGCATAACAATCAGAGTAAATGTCACACTCATTAATCACCTTCCTAAATAGGTAAAGCAAATAGCATAGAGTCATAGATTCATAGAATCATTAAGGTTGAAAAAGATCTCCAAGGTCATGTGCTACAACAGTTGGCCAAACATCAGCATGTCAACTAGACCATAGCACCAAGTGCCACATCTTCTTGAACACTTCCAGCAATGGTGACTCCACCATTTCCCCATGCATAGCCCATTTCAATTCTTGACAACACTTGCAGTGAAGAAATTCTTCCTGATGTCCAATCTGAACCTCCCCTGGCTCAGCTTGAGTCCTTTGCCTATTGTCCTGTCACTGGTTGTCTGGGAGAAGAGACCACCCCCCAGCTGGCTACAGCCTCCTTTCAGGTAGCTGGAGAGAGGAATAAGGTCTCTCCTGAGCCTTCTTTTCTCTGGGCTGAACAGCCCCAGCTCCCTCAGCCACTCTTCACAGGACTTGTGCCCCAGACCCTTCCCCAGCCTTGCTGCCATTCTCTGGGCATTCTCCAGCACTTCAGTGTCTTTCTTGCAGTGATGGGCCCAGAACCAGACACAGGACTCAAGGTGTGGCCTCACCAGCGCTGTGTACAGGGGGNTCCTTCGCAGCCGCTCTTCCCTGCAGTGCTGCCTGGGGTTGTTGTGACTGAAGTCCAGGGCCTGGCACTTCACCTTACTGAACCTCATACAACTGGCCTCAGCCTCAGCTCATCTATCCAGGTGTCCAGATCCCACTGCAGAGTCTTCCTGCCCTCCAACAGATCCACACTTTCGCCTGTCTGCAAACTTACTGAGGGTGCACTCAAACCCTCTGGCCAGACCATCAGTAAAGGTATTAAACAGGACTGGCTCCAGCACTGAGCCCTGGGGGACACCAGAGCTGGATGTGTCACCATTCACCACCACTGCCTGGGCCCAGCCTCCAGCCAGTTTAAACCCAGGGAAGGATGCACCTGTCCAAGCCATGGGCTGCCAGCTTCTCCAGGAGAATGCTGTGGGAGACAGTTCTACTGTCTTTACTGAAGCCCAGGTGGACAACATCCACAGCCTTTCTCTCATCTGCTAGGTGGGTCTGATGCCTGAAGTGGCCACCTGGAAAACAGAGACTAGACAGGAATAAGGGAATAAAGGTAGGTGTTTATTTGAAGGGCCTTCAAAGGTACACCCTGGGCAGGCCAAAGGCTACACCCAAGATGGACGCTGGGTCACGAGTTCTTCACACTGTTATGTTTGGTTCATTTGCATATCAGGGTTAATTGTCCAGTTATAACCTCAGTTAATGATGTAACTATCTCGAGTTTGCCATCCTCTCAGAGGCTTTTAGTTTACACATTTTGGGGCCTGGTGTCCTTGAGGTGGAAACCTAGAGACGTTTGTTATGCCTAACCGGCATAAGAGAACAGCAGCTAACAGGCCACAAGAAACTTCAGAGTTACACACTAGGCAGTACAGGATTTGAAAAATATAAAAGTAAAAACCTAAGGCATCAGGTCACCTGGTCACAACAGGAGATCCGACTGACCAAGTAGTTCAGGAGATCTGGCATGACTGAATTAACTATAATTTCCTAAGAAAACACTGTAGATTGTGAAGATCACATCTGACTCTTTTCCAAACAGAAAAGAAATACGCATTCACAAGGAATGTAGACTGAGGCACAAACAAATTACTTTGTCATACTTTTGATAACCTTTGGTAGATCAAGGATTTTGATAACCTTTGGTAAATCAAGTACAAAACAAGAAGGTAGAAAGGGAAATGATATTTTCTATTTCACATTAACCACCCAAAACACCTCTGCTTGGAAAATTATTAAAATGGAGTTTTGTAGGATGTGTAAAATAAGTTTCAAACAAGTTTAACAAGTAAACAACTCAGAAATAATCAAGGGAATGCTGGTTGCCCCACAAGTTCAAGGGAAGCATAAATAGACAAAGTTCTCAGCATAATCTGGTCTCCAATGTGGTTCAAATTACCTGAGAAGGATGGCAGCAACCAGACCCAGCAGCTGGCATAGCAAAAATATGGTTCTTCTTCTCATTTAAAGCATCCCTTTGTATTTTTCTGGACCAGGAATCAACCCTTTCCAGCATGAAAACAGAAGCAAAGGAGTGGTAAAAAATGAGCATTATCTTTTACTCTGTGCAAGGGCCACAACAGTGAAATTCTGATAACTGATAGAAGAACTGAAAAGCAGTTTCACTGAAAAGCAGTTTCAGTTTCACTGAAACAGCAGACTAGTCTCTCAACGATCGTGGATTTGTCCACAAAGGAATGTCCTTCACTTGTCTGTTCTCCAAAAGAAACGTATCTCACTTGAAGGACATATCATTTACCAAAGAGAGTAAACTGAGATCCCTACGTGGTAAATAGAAAGTAATCATCCCACTACTTCGAGTAACGGAGAAACCTACAGCAGAATTTTACTCTTCCAAAAAGCCTGTGGAGAATGGCTTCTTTGTCTTACCAACATTAAACAGCTCAAAAATTCTCCATTTTATTGACAGGAAAAGCGTTTAGATGCTGATGTCTTCAGGGCAATTTTCTTTCCTGATGAGAAGAAAGCCCTAAAGCTCCTTATATTGCTTACCTTCAAAACAGCTTCTATATGACAAATTGTGACAGACCAATATAATCTGCTACATTTCACATGAGTAATAATAAAAAATCCAGATGCTGATGTAAGAACTTTCTAATTGTCAGGTTCAGTAGATCAAACTGACAGTAGATGTTTATCACACCATTGCTTTGATTGACAGGAATGTAGATCTTTGTGCAGATGAGCATATAGCGTACCTCCTGCACCTGGTTTCATTTCAAAACCATAGGAAATAACTGAACATGTAGCAGAATTTGACTTCTCATGAGATTTTCTAGAAATATTCCTACTTATTATCAAGCTCCAAATACTTTTTTTGGCACACAAACACACAAACAAATTTTGGTCACTCAGACTCTTTCTGTAATGTGGACTCTGAATGTGAACAACAGAATTAACACCTCCTCCTGGCAACCAAAATCTACCCCATTATTTTCTTGAGTATATTAGCTCAATTCAGTTTAGGGGCAAGAAAAATGTTAACAGAAGAACAGAGAGAGACAAGGTGTGAGTGACCAGAGTATACTGGTCTCCATGTGTTTTTCAAGAGTCTGCATGGAATAATAATTTCTGGTTTGCATGATAGAAGCAATAAAGTTAAGGTGAATAAGTTAGAAGTATACAGATGTGATGTGATCTGTAGAAGCCTTACATTAAAGGAAATTGAGGAGCACTGATGTCACTTCTGGTGTTGGTTATGTTAACACTAGTTCTTGCAATGCAAATACAGCAGGGCATATTATACAAATTAAAGCAATCAGGTTCTGAATAGAATTCATCAGGCCAGTGCAAGGTGATAAAATAACCAGCCAACAAGAAATTATCAACACACAGTGTACCTTGTAGGCACAGTGTAAAAAGAGCTGATATAAGTAAAGACAAAATGTTGTCTCAAAGTGTCTCAAATTTTCTCCTTGGCCAACACTACCAAGTCCAAGCAGCATGGTTTATGGCTGTTGTTGCCTACACAGGCTGTTTCACCCTGGTTTGCTTTCCATTGAATCAAAATTTTCTTCTTGACTGGTAAATTCTGACAAACAATGTTGTGTTTCAGTGGTTTGACTTTACTCATAGTGCATTTATCACAGCAGAGAAGACTGACTGAAGAATTCCAATCAAATGCCTGCCTGCTTTCTGTGCTGAGTGAAAATCTAAAGTTGCAGTTATTTACCCAGCATTTTTGTGGCAAGCTTGTAAGATCAGCCAGGAAAGATGATCAGTGTGCAGCAGAACGTGTCCACTGTCAGCTTAGTGGCATGGAAGAATGTACTTCCTTTGCTTCTCCTGGACTGTAATATGCCCACATGGGTTGTTTTGACTGCTCCTGCTCTCTTTAGGCTTGCCTAAAGGGGTTGTAGCGCCACCTTTTCTATGTACATTTTATTCTCATTTAATTCTTGTTTTGCAAATTATTTCTTACAAAAATAAACCAAAAATTATTTTTCTCTTATTATTGTACACATCTCTTCTACAACCCTAGGGCCATAAAAGAAGGTTTTACTTACAGGATTTATATAGCTGCAGCTGCTGTATCCAAAGTTTTCTCTCCCATGATATTCCTGGGTCACTTAGCTTCTCTCCTTCTGCTATTGTTATGTCTTCTGAGACTAACCTGAAATTGTGGTGATTGCTGATATTTTTCATGTTCTTTTTAGTATTTTTCCACATATTTCAATATACTAAGTTCTTATTTTTCCTCTCTCCTGCTATCTCCCTGCCTCTCTCTCTTCACCACCACCACCACCCCCGCTTAGTATTTCCTCAGGTAGATGAAAGTATAATAAATGTAACATATAAATTATATCTTTAGAATCCCCACATGGACATTCAAAGTATAAACAAGTGTTGTTTTCCACTCTGCTCAAATAAACTTTTCATAGAAGAAATAGATAATTTATTTTCCCAGAGAAGTATAGATTTAAGCTGAAATAAGTTACAAAAGTATTGGAAAAAAAAGAAGTACAATCTGGCTGCACTAACAGAGGCACTCTTTGCACAGCTGAAAAGTTATTAAAGCATATTTAACTCTTTGTCATCCACAGAGTTTTGTGACTTGTGAAGCAAAGCAATTTTGAAATAAATGACTAATGATTCTCTCTTTCCTGAAAATGTTCTCCTTTCTGCCCTACTATAACTTATTTGTTGGACACTTTTAAAATGTTTCATTCTAGTACTACACTGAAAGCTCTGATTTAGAAGTTTAGTCCAGCATACTTCCACTTAGACCTGGACTCCGGACAAATAAAAACCAGAATCGGATTTGCTTCTTATAAGACCAAGGAAAGATTTCAGAAATTCCTGATCTGCACTAAATCCCTATTTTCCTCCACCTATAAATAGTAGACTGCCTTGTATGAAATCCAGGCTATTGGTCTTAATTCAGTCATGCAAATTAATTTGTTTGAACTGTCCCACTTTCCATAAATAATTAGATCTTCTTGGACTGCAAAGAATAAGACTAAAAGAGGATTTTAATCTAGGTCTCCCACATCCTGCCTAACCACTGGGCTTTTCAGGAATTTTCCTTGAAAAGCAACTACAGACAGATTTTTTTTTAATTCAAACATACAAATCCAGTAAAAATATTAATTTTGACAACTTAGCAATTTTCTGAGACAAAGCAGTTGCTCAAAGATTCCTGCCCAGTTTTTCTCAGAAAGGCAACATCATTCAACATCCAACTGTTTCTCAGTCCTAGGTGCTGTCTCAAGCTGTACTGTGGGACCAGTGGCCACTTGTCAGGTCAGAGCCCTCCACTGGTGGCAGCCCCAGTCTGAGAACATCTGCCCAGTAGGGAAGCCTCAGGGATGTAAACAAGCAACATATTGGTCTGGATTTAGCCAGATTTTTTATTTTACCCAAGTAGTAACTCATTTGGGTCTGAAAGTTTCCTCGCTTTTCCTTTTTGCTATTAGTTTTTAAGCAAATACAGGGTGATCTACCCTTGACATACAGTTTTGGAGCAGCAATTGATTCTGAACCAAACACCAAAACAATTTTTAAACTGACAAAATGAAGCATTGCTCTTTATGATTTTTTTCAGGTCTTTCACTTGTTTCTTATGAATATTGTTCATCAAATTAAGAATAAATTCTCAAGGTTTTTTCCTTTGACTGCTATCTACTTAGTCACAAATCTAGCAGAGTACCTGCATATGGGTAAATACAATAGCTGTTGGATTTTATTGTGAAAAAGTATTATGCAAGAGTGCTGACGATATGAAAAGAGTCTAGCTATTTGAAAGAAAATATGTGACTATTTCTTTTTCCCGTTGAAAGAAACACATCCCAAATGTGACAAGGCTGCAGCTTTTAAATTTTCTTAAACTTAGCCCATTTTCCACTGTTCTATAGGACCTGTCATTGACAGTCTAGAAATATTCCACTAAACCATCTCCTGGGAGCCTTGAAGTGTCTTCTGTGATAACCTCTGAGATGGGCTAGGAGGTTTTTATTTTATTTCACATAAGCTACTTTTTGCTGAACGAGGTGTTTTTTTAAGAACTCTAGTTTTATGGGCACAATCCTGCACCTGCAATCATTGTAAGTACCAATTAAATTTACACATTTTCAATGCTCTGTTACACATACGAATGCTGGCATTTGCCCTTACAATTAGGTTGTGGAGACAAAACTGTAATCACAGAGCAACACACTGGCTCATGCTCACTTTAGCAATTGACACCTCAGCATCTTTAAAGTGCCTTATTCCCAGCTAGAACCTCTCATTCCTCACAGCTTTTTTACAAGCACAGGGAGGCAATTGGCCCTGCTTTTATACTGCAAGAATTAATACTTCCTAAGTGTCTGAATTGTTTCATCACATTGTACACCTCAAACAATAACTGAACTTATGCAACGCTTTTTTTGGCCTGCATTTGAGTTACAGATGTGGACCTAAGTATAAAGGGCCCATTTGGAATTAGTCTCAACTGGCCTTGCTCCTTAAAATGCCTGCTCACTGAATGATTACTTGTTCAGGGAACATCCCTTCCGAAGCTGTAACTCCAGTTCTGTGTACCTCCATACTGTGAACAGCTCAGCCATCCAATCTGACAGTGCCATTTTCAACATTCATTAATCAGTAATAGGCAACATTTCTGGTGAAAGCAGAGCTGAAACTACAAGTTTATACATATATGTACAGAGAGAGAGTCTATAGTCACACCTGATACAAAGTGTATTAATTCCTAAATGTGAACGATAATTATATTAGGCACCCAGTAGAATTGAATTTAATGTGATTTAATTTAATTATTTTAAAGTTTCAGGCCAAAGATTTTCTGGAAGGGATTGTCTCATTCAGCAATTAGATTAGCTGTTTCACTCATTTTACTTTCATTAAAATGCATATTTATTATCTAAGAAATCAGAGTACAATATTAAAAATACATTTGACTTTTCTCTGTGCTTTTATTCATTTGTCGTTTAATTGCATTTATGACAGATAATTGTTCATTTTCTAAATATTTGGTAGTTATGCTACATAATTAAAAACTATTGTGAGAAGTACAAAGAAACAACTTAAAAATATTATAACAATATCGTCATACAGGGTGAAGAGAGAGGAGGATGGACACCATCCATGCAGTATCACTTACTACACATTAAAAAAGCTGTAGATTGAAATTACATACCGAAGAAAAACCACTATATTTTCTATGTAAATTTTATATTTAGCTCATGGGAAAAACAGGAGGGAGACTGTTGTGGCATTTTATCACAGTCCTGCAGAGAGACGACAATGAACAACAGGAGGAAATTCAGATACATTTCAGCAATAGAAGAGGAAAGGATAAGATGTTGCATAAAAAAAAAACCCCAAAAAAACTACAACTCCACTGAAACCTCTCTTACACTAAAGTTATTTCTCATTTAATCTCATTACTGTGAACTGTAAAATGTATAAGCCATCTGAAATTCTATGCTCCAGTCAGACTGTCCTTCTGAATCTGAGAATTTATAAGACATTTTCTTTGAGGGGCTGTTTTCATCATTCAAAACTGTAAATTCTCAAAAACATATCAATATTCAGGAGTTATTCAGGGAAAACTACTTATTCTTAACTACTTCATAGTGATTTGTTTTTCTGTATTCCACAACTGTGTATTCTCTCTTAGTTACTCCTTTAAATAGAAAGGCAATAGAAAGAAGGAAAGAAAGAAGGAAGGAAGGAAGGAAGGAAGGAAGGAAGGAAGGAAGGAAGGAAGGAAGGAAGGAAGGAAGGAAGGAAGAAAAGAAAGAAAGAAAGAAAGAAAGAAAGAAAGAAAAAGAAAGAANGAAAGAAAGAAAGAAAGAAAGAAAGAAAAAGAAAAAGAAAGAAAGAGAGAAAGAGAAAAAAAGAAAGAAAGAAAGAAAGTAAGAAAGAAAGGTGCACCAGGTTAAGTCCCATCTAGGCCAGCATCCTGCTCTCAGCAGTAGCCATATATTATTATCTAGAGATGATTATAAGATAATATACCCATAACACTCACAAGTTCCAAAAATTTTCAAGTCAGGGATATAGGGATCTAGATGGGGTTCCTATGTACAAAGTAACTCAATATTTATTTCCATTGAAGTAAATAAATAACTAACTAAATAAATAAATAAATAAACAAGTGTTTAAATAGGTGGTTGTTTTGGGGAGATGGGGAGAGATAAAAAGAGAAAAGGAGCCAGCTGGAGGTGATGGGGAAAAAAATTGTTTTTATCCCATGGGAAAAAAAAAAAAGTGTTTAAATTAAATGCTAAGAGATCACAGGGTGGATGGAAAACAGAATTATGTTTACAAGAATAAGCCGGGCAAAAAATTTAAATGGTATGGTAATATTTGCTTTTCTCTGTTTTTTCCCTCAGATTTTGGAGTCAGCAACAGCCAGTGGCTTCATATAGAGTTCGTTATACTTACAAAATAGATTGAATGCAGAAACTGCATATACCACACAGATTTACTAATCATTCATGGGACTGTGCTGCCTGGCCAGAAGAGCAGGGCAAAGAAATGGTTAAGTAAACAAAAATCCAATTATTGTTGTTTAAATTTTCAACTTATACATGTGTTTCTGTTGTTCACTTATTTAAAACCTCTGTCTGTACTTCTCCGGAAAAATTACATCTGCCCGGGCCTACAGCACAGTTTTGAAAGAAATTTGTACTTGTCCTTAAATAAGTTTCAGGGATAATTCTCAGCAGTGGTAGGAGATGACGAGGTCCATCCTCACCTGAATTTTAAGCCTTCTGAATCTCCAAGGATCAATTCCTTGCTGTGATGAGCATGGGGGCTAACTGCTGGCACCACGGCAGAGGTGTGGAAGGGCAGCCTGGATGTTACAACAACCCGTGCTGAGTGTGTTGAGGAAGCCCCACTGGGCAAAATAAAAAGGGTTAGAGCTGTTGATGGGCTGTATGTCTTGGATAAACAACAGGAAAATTTACTATCTATCATCCATGCTGCTGACTTAAAACATTCAAATTACCATGAAGAAAAAACCAGATGAAATTTATGTGAGGGTCCAGGTTCCTGCTCAAAAAGAGAAGAAAACAACCCAAACACAAACTACCCAAAACAAATCTTCTTTGGCAACTTCATTTTGGATCTGATGTTCATAGAATCACACAATCATAGAATTTCTTGGGTTTGAAGGGACATTAAAGATCATCTCATTCCAGTCAGGGATGAGGCATCCAGAGCTTCTGTAGGCAACCTGCTTCAGTGCCTCACCACTCTTACAGTAATGAATTTCTTCCTAATAGCTAATCTAAACCTACTGTCTTTCAGTTTAAAGCCATTCCTCCTTTTTCTGTCCCTACATGCTCTTGTAAATAGTCCCTCTCCAGCTCTCTTGTTGGCCCCCTTTAGCTACAGGAAGCTGCTCTAAGTGTCCCCAGAGCCTTCTCTTCTCCAGACTCAACAACCACAGCTCTCAGTCTGTCTTCACAGCAGAGGTGCTCCAGCCCTCTGATCAGCTTCATGGCCCTCCTCTGGACTTGCTCCTACAGATACAACACATGTTCCACCTTAAGAGCCTCTAGTTGAGCAGTGTCCTATACTGCTGCTGCTCACACAGTTGTCTTCCAAGAAAGGAATCTATTTTAAGGGCTTGGCACCAGCATTGTGTTCTCATCTTCCTTTACCCAAAGAGCATGAGCACCACCCAGTTCCTTGAAAGAAAGGGCCCAAGACCGAAATTCAGTCTGTGGCTCAGCAATGAGAACAGGAAAGAATTTCCCCAGAGCACCATGGAATGGGAGCTCATTCACAAAGCACCAGGTGCAGGTTGTTCTTTGCATTCCCTCGCAACACATTTCAGGTGTCTGGCAGCCTTGCAGTGGATATGGTGAGTGCTTTGGATGACATGCTGAAGAACTGGACTCTGTTGCATTGATCAGTCATTTTTTTCTTCTAGACAGTTTGGCCTCTGCTGGACCTAGGCAGAGCTGCAAATATGCGAGATCATACATAGATACAAAGAGCAAAGAAGGAAAAAAAAAGGCAAGTTTGTCCAGAGCAAAAAACTCACAAGGAAAAAGCCACATCAGTGAAAAATTGTCCTGGCTTTATAACGTGATCTAATAACACTGAGCTATAAACACATCAGTTACCGCATTACATGATTCAGACCTCCAAATTGGAAATATTCAGGATAATATTAATTTCATTGGAAATTTAATAAAAAGAAAAAAGTAGTCTAATGAAGAAATGGTAACTCATTCATGCAAAACCAAAATTCTATAAAACCAAACTGTCCTAAAATATGCAGAAAAGATATGCAAATAAGAAAAAATTCTGGATTAGAATAATTAGAATAGTAGAATAATTAGAATAATTAGAATACCTTCTCAGTTCCTAATATGAAAGAGAATCTTTAAAACAAATGGACTAGAATGCAATTAAGAAGCACCAATGTGAATGATGTGCCTCCTGTTTTGTTTTATTGCCCATTAAATCAAGCTTAGTACTGTAAGCTGATGGGAGAGAGAAGAGCAGCCTAAAAAGGAGTAACTGGGAATGCATGACTCATGAATGAGAAGTAGATTCCACCACACTGTTGTCAAATACAGCACTCTGTTGATAAATGGAGATAAATTCCTGGTTTCCTTTTTGTGCCTTTTCCTCAACCTTCTATTCTGTCTGTGGGGCATGGTTTGTTTTTCCTGACAGTTTGAGATTTTTGAGCTACCGCATAATGGTGCCAACACACACTGTGCACAGTAAGCGAACAAGAAACAATCTGGCTGTTGTTTCTTGCTTTGCAAATAGCAATTTTCTTCCCATGACTGTATTTCAGATCCTAGTACCAGACGCCTGCTTTTAGAAAGCTAAGTGTTTCTGTCCTGATTTTGTGTGTCTGTTTAAGGTTACAATTCTGATGAAAAATCAAAATTGTCATCTAGTTAAAATAACAAACTATGCAAATAATCAGAATATGTCACAGTACTACTTCAGCAAACTAGACTGAAAGCAATCGCTGTTTCTATTTATTACTGACCTTGGCTTTCTGAGGAATCAGGCTTCCAATAATGAATAGATTCATCAAGGTGAAGTTCATTCAACTAAATTTAAATCAAGGAGAAATTTAAAAGCAATTTTCATGAATCATTTTTATCTAGCATTAAAATAAAAATAATTGAACAAATATTTTACATTTAACACAGATTAGGTAACGAAGTAACACATTTCCTACTCTCACTTATTCTATTTTAGACATCCACGAGCTATGGTTAACTCAAAGCCAAATTTCCAACAGCAGACTTCAGATCTTTTGCCAGATAGTAATGATATCATGTAAAGAAATGCCTAGACCAGACAGTGCTATAAATGATATGCCATGTGCAATTAACGATACATTTCATTTAGTTTTAATAGGCTATTTACTGCATGATTTTCTTATAAATTATCAAAGCTCTACTGAAGTCAGTGGAGCTTGTTTATATCAGCTAAATCTCTTCTCCTTACTGTTAGATAATTAATATTGCTTTTTAGTATTCAGTAGAAAAATATGTTGTGATATTAAGAGACATAAAGAAAAAAAAAGGCAAATAAGCATTAGAACTGCATTGGGACTTTCCAAGAGATGTTGAAAGCCAACATTTGGGTAGAAAAATAAAAGCAGAAATCTCATCATAATTGGTTTACAAGATATTCTGGCTACTTTATTTCAAGATCTTTAAATTAACTCCCAAGGAAGAGGGGGAGAAGGCAAAGAAGTAGTACTGAAAATGAGCCCTGCATAAAAGTAGCCATCAATCACACATGTGAGGTAAAATGACTAATTACCTAGTCTAGAGATTATTGAAGATCAGACTGATTCTGCATTAATGACCATTCTTAAACACTGGATTACATAAAATAATCCAGAATCATTCAGTTTAATTTCTTGTACTTTTGTCTCTTCAAGAATGTGACAACTTCATTCGGAAATACTCTAATGAGGAACATCAGCTGCTCATGTACATTAGTATTCATTTCTCAGTGTTGTTACTGAAGTAATATGTTCTTTCTCTTCTATTCTAACAGACCACTTCACTGTGTTTAAATTTCCGAAAAAAAACCAGAAGCCAGAATGACTTTTACAAAATAATTAAATGTGATGATTCTGGATTATCTCTTAATTAAACCAGAGCTTTGAAACACCCTTTGTGATTCTTTCAACAACTGATTCCAGATAATCTGGGGATAAAACAATTAATCTTCCTTTTGATTGCTTTCCTTGATCCGTTTTCTGAAATCAGGTATTAACATTATTTGCCTTCATCATCATCTGTCTGAGCATTTGAACTTAGTTTTATTTATGGGTGTATTCTCATATTTCTAATGGGTTGGGCACCTTTTCAAGCTGTTTCTGTCATTCATCAAGGGTTTTCACACAAGCAGTAGCTCCACACTAGCCACGTGGGGCTTTTCTTGTGTTAAACTCTTTGGTCGGTTCCTGAGAACAGTCATATTTTGATCTCTCAGTTTCAAAGGACTGCTATATAGGCTCATTAGTCTCTGTATTCAGTGTCATAATATCTGAATAGCTACTGTCAATCAGTCAAAAAGTAGTGGTAGATTTTGGAAAGGACAGAACATGTTAAGGAAATTGGAACTGAAGTGAAATTTTACTTCACATGATTATTTTAATTGACCTACTTAATTGATGGAAAACCACACAGAATGACTTTAAACCCCTGGAGATCAATATCATCCTTTTTACATTCTGTATTACCTCATTTTGGGAAACTGAAAATCTGCCATTGAATTGGCCTTACTGGATGTAAAGGTTTTGTAATAGTTTGGAAAACAGGATTTATTTAAAACCTTTTCTGAAGAGGCTTACACATGTATTAGTGCTTTATTTCTCTTTCATCCCCATTAATCTCTACGAGGGCTGTTCACAAGGGCCAACATTATCCTAACAAGGCTAATCTCTCCCTTTATATTCAGTTCAAAAAGGTGGAGGGCCCTTTAGAAGAGCTATGTCAGGTCTATCTTTCTCAATTAAATTGTAGCAGGAGTGTAGGGAGTTTTATATCACCCTCTGTGACTATCCTTCTCCAAAATTTTCCCATGTAAAAATAGCTATAACAATTTCAGGCTGTTTCCTGTAAACTATAAAATAATTACAACTGCCATTTGTCTTTCTTTTAATATATTTCATGTTATGCAGAAACATATTAACACTGAAACAGCAGTTGATTATTAACAGATATGTTGTAGGGACAAATAAAGTTTAATAATGAGCTGGAATGTATTGAGTTACAACAAACCAAGGTCAAGACTAGAAAAGAGGATACATAGAAATTACAGTTCTATCAGCAGTCATAGGTGGAAAGCATTTGGTGTACAACATTTCATTAAAACAGACTTGTCAAAATGGTGCATGAATTTTCTTGCTGGTAAAATGAAATGGAAATTTTGTTTACATTGATAAAGAATTTATAATACACCTTGAAATCTCCCATCTTTAAGGGATTCCTTGACTTTAACATAAATGTCTTTATTAAATAAATTGTTAAGATGAGAGCAATATGTGACCCAGTAAAAATCTGTTAAATGAGTCTGCATTTAGGTACATTTCTGGCGATTATCACCAGGGAATAAAATGGAGAAATCATCATGTTTCATGTTGAATTTCTGCACATGACATACCTGAAGAGTTTGTGGACTGCTGAAAATAACTGAAACACGTGACAGTGTTGGAGATTTTTGTGCAGTAGAAGTCTTATGTCACCACTGAAAATCAACCCATGATTTTAATGGTATACTTACCACACTCCTGAAAATATTAAAAGCAGTACTTCACACCTATGCTTTTTGAGCCATGACTGACACTGAAGAATGTTCCCAAGTTTGAAGAAAAGTATTTTGAAAGGTGTTTCCAAACCCAAGCCCATTTCTACCATAAAAGGATTTTCAAAATTGTATCCTCTTCTCACACACATACACACACTCATATAATCACAGTAAAGTATCAAAAAGATGAGAATTCTTTAACTTCATAAAGACCCTACTGATGGAAAGAAAATAGTCTCAGAGTTTTATACAAAGTCAGTACGTGTTTTAGGTAACAAGCACAAACTTACCCCTGAACCTCACAGCTGGAGTATGCAGCAGATCAGACTTTCAAACAGAATCCATCTGCCAAATCAATAGGCAAAATTGTAAAAACTACAGTAATTCACGCAGCAATTCTCAGTGGTTTCTCATATTTTTTTTTTTTAAGAGACATTGCTGGTAATAACCTAAAAATACAAGCTACATCATAAGCTATTCACTATATCACAGGAAAAGGGAACTCCTGTATCTTGGACATAGAAGAGAAGACATCATGCTTATCTCTCAATAGTTACATTTTTATGTAACACTATGTGTGGCAAGAAATAATTTTTTTGTGGTCAAGTATATAAAGTTTAAATTAAAAAGTCAGAATTACATGCTCCTTCAAGGAAACACTTAACTGAAGCTTATTACAGAACTGCAAACACTGCCTGTGTTTGTTTAATAGTGATTTTGGTATGTATAGAAGTAAAAATATTGACTCTACCTGTGAAAGTGCTGTTTTCAGTTTTTCTCATACTTTACAGGACTAGAATTTGCTACTGGTTCCGCTTTTCCTTTTGAAGTCATCTCAAAACACGGACTGGAATTTCTTCTGAATGGCAAAGAGCCAACTGAACACTTCTGTCTCTTCTCATTAGTCTGCAAACTCCCAAGAGAAGAGGTTGTATCGTGTGTGTGTGAAGAGTAACAAAGGTACTACTCTTGTTAGGTAACAAACGATGGCATTTCCCCCTCTGTCACTTTGCATAGCAATGGCCTGTCTTTCACTGCCCCTTCCTTGGGCTAGAGGAAGAAAGCCCATTGAATCAGGAAACTGAACCAGGAGTATCTCGAAGGTGGTCAATATGAAGATCTGTTTAGAATGAAGTTGTTTCTCAGTTCAGATTGTCCCAAATTGATGGCTGATGACTCCCTTTTTTCCTAAGAGGCCAGTTGACTGGTTTGTAAGAGCACAGTCCAACACTGCCAAAGTCAATGAGAACATCATAATTTACTCCAAAAGGATGGAAACTGAATTCAAAGAGAGAAAAGAGTTCTCGTGCTGCTTAACCATTATTTTTCCGAAGAAAATTTCTCCTTCGAGGATTAAGAATGTGGGAGGAGAGTGTAAGTCTAGTGTGTCTACAAATTGAAAGGCTTTAAAAAAAAGGAAACACAATGAATCACAGGAGGTCCACAGCTCAAAGCAGATATCTGGAGATGTAATATGCTCAAAGCATTCCCTCAGTGAGGCTCAGAAACTCTGCTGCAATTTCAGCTCAAAGTGTATGTATGTGTATATGCACATGATTAATGCTCTACTTGACATATCTCATATTATAATCATACTGTGAAGTTCCTCTTGTCTCAACAGCCACAACAAAGGAAGTTGCTGAGCCGTACCCAGACTACCATTTGAAAAGAATTTGAAAAGAATTTGAAAAGAATGAGAGAATGAATGCAAAAAATGGCACTTGCGCTATTTTCTGACTTTGGATGGTAAGTAAAGTAGTCTGTGCCATCTGCTGAACAATTTGCCTCCACACTGTCTTGTCTGCCACTTGTTTAACTTGTAATGTTATATGTCACTGTGACAGGAGTGCAACATTAACAGGCCCTAACAGGGTATGTCTCTCAATGGGATGACAGCTGACGCCGACTCAGCCTCTGAAATACCGCCAGTTTCAGTTCTATCCTCCAGACTCATTTCTCAAGATTATTAATGATAGTTTGAGACTGAATTTGCAGCACACTGAGTTTAGCGCCTGACAATTATTCCCTGTCCTTTCCAGAAGGGAGGCCTGTGGGTGTTATGACAATATCATTTTATTCTTTTAGTTCACATCTTTTTTCCTCACTGTTTTTTATCACACTCACTCTGTCATCCTCTCTGCCTTTTTATGTGATTTTTTTTTTTAACTTAACATTGCCTCCTTGTAAAGAAACCTCAAGAGTCTATGCTCAATGTCTTCCTTCTCTGCCATCCCTACTTGACGCATGGGCACACTGAGGAATCAGAATCATTGTGGCAGGGTACAGAAATTTTGGACAACGGGTGGCTGCTCCAAGTTATGCCTGCTATTAATCCAGAGCACTAAATTAGAGGCTGAATCCATGTCATACAATGCTACAACCCCCCAGACACTTCAAACAGAAAACTATCTGTTATCACTAGATGTTTACTAGAAAAACTGTCATGGTTGCTAGGTTTATCTCACTTTTGTAAACTCCTATCAGAGCTGGGTCTTGTGTTAAATTTTATGGGTTTTTTCACAAGTAGAGCCAGAAACAAATGAAAATTTTCAAATAATAACTACTGATGAGTTTTCAGGTCCAGCAGCATTTAAAAAATTTCATGCTTTCTCTCTTTGAAAACGTGATTTGCGGTCCTGTTAAAATAGAGTATTTTATATAGTAGTTGGAACAAACCATGGGAGCAACTTCATTAAAAAAACAGTTATAGAGAGGTTATTGAAACAAAAGTAGCCCTAGCACTGGTAAGGCTTATGAGCTCCAGTATGGCAATGCATTAACATGTCTTTATGGCTTCCAGGCCAGAGCTGGCTTCCATTCAGACAGCTCAGTGTGCAAGCAGATCAAACGCGTGACTGTCTGCACCCGTCTGTGCAGACAAAGCCTCAGCTGCTTTCTCTGGCTTATCCTGCTCAGGCTGGTTTTGATGCTCCCCAAAGAAAACACACTAAAGCCATTAAAAGTATTTATGTATGCTCTCCTAAGGCCCCAAAAGCTAAGTGCTGGTGGTCAGCAGGGCTGCCATCTCTTTTCTTGTGGAAAAGACTCTGCTAAGTAATCAGACCATAAGCTGAATGCTCATTTGATTACAGAGCACACACTGGCAAGAAATTACCAGTGACTGATAAAGACTCAGGATTAGCTTTACTGAAGAATATGCCATCTTACTGAATTTCACTCACAAATGGAATTAACTACACTTTTAACTCACTGCATGTACAGACCATCACAGCTCAGGTTTGATCTGGAAGCAGTAGCCAGAACTGAGTGTGTCATAAATCAGCCCCATGATGAGACATGCTTCCTAATAAAAGCAGTACATTTTTTCCATTTCCCAAATTGCAGAAAAATTCAATGATCTTTATTTTATCAAGAAGGGTCATCACCACATGCTGCTACCACACCATGTCTGAACAGAAACAAAATGTTCCTTCATCCCATTGTGGAATCACCATCCTTTACAGAAATGTTTACTAATGCTAAACATGCTTCTTCATCTAAGAACCATAGAAAAAAAATTAGAAAAGAGTTATCCTTGGCTTTCTTCAGTGGAAAGAGTCAAGTTTCAGGTCAGACTAGCCAATATTTGTATGTTTTCAGATTTCTACATCTAACATGTAAAATGCTTACATAAATCCCTTGTCAAAAATCATGGTATACAGTTTTGCTTTTCTGGCACAACAGAGCACTCCAAAGCAAGGATAAGTCTTGCCCAGCCATTAGATAACATTTTTACACAGCCTGGTCTGGAATTCTTATATAGATTTCCATATGAGCTAAGGTCCAAAGCCCTCACTGGCTTCCACTCTAAGATGTTATTTTACATCTTTTTGGCCAAATATGTCCAGCATAAGCACAAAATAGGACATCTACATTAATGATATTAAAAAAAACCCCTCTTAGAACAATAACTACAAAGCAGATTTTAATCATAAATTTAAGTCATTCACATACTTTCGTACTCTCTTGTCCCCTAGGAAGAAAATAAAAATGAGCTACAGGTCAGTTTTTCAGGTCAGTTTGTGAATTTCCAGAACATATTCAGATACTATTGTAAACAAAGCAATTAAAAAAAAAAAAAAGCACAGATAACGCAGTAGAATTGCCAATGCTTAAAGCTGTATGTAATAAACATAATATTAAATTCCAATGGTCTGTGCTCCCATCGAGTCTATAATTTTGCCCCTCCCAAGCAGCCGCATACAATAAGGAGATCCCCATTTGTTATGATTCTAAATAATTTTGGATACAGTAAGATGAAAGATACAATGTCAAGATACTCTGTTTCTGGGTGGCCAGTTTCTAGTTCACTGCTTTTGATGGTTTGTTCCTTGATGTCAGTTTCAAAATATGGTTTCGTTTATTGGAAGGTTTTTGTTATAGTATTTTACACTGATCTCATGACCTCCCTTGATCTCCAGGAATCCCATATTGCAGCAGGAAGTGGGTAACTGAGCAAGCAACTACTGCACACAACCTTGAACATAACACTATAAAGCAGTAAACTTCACAGGGATTCTCTCTTTCCAAGAAGAATTAAGACAGAGTGTCTTCTCAGCTGTGGTTTCTAAAAACTTTGTGGATCTTTGGTACAAGAACAGGGGGCTAACCTCATTATCTTTCAAAATTTCTAGACACATAATTGCATCTTGCTGGCCTACATTCCTCTGGCAGAAGCAATTGGGTTTAGTACTGTTCCTCATTGACTATGGCAAACGCCTTTGAGCTTCAGTTGCTCTGAAGTGTTAAATATTGCTTTGTTTTGCTTCAAAGGCATTTCTGCCATGGGAAAACTATCACTTTATGACCCTTCTGTATGTTGCAGGAGTGATGGGACATTAAAATATTCTGATAGCCTCAGGAAAAGGTATTAAGGAATATACCAGTGTTAATAAAATAGTGAGTGGTGTTTTAAATCTTTCCGTATATCAAAGCTCCTAATGTGACATTGAAATCTATAGAATACACAGTGCATGAGCAGACTGCCAGTATTGCTCAGCTTATCATACAAGGAATGGAAGTTTTAAAAACATCAAATACACAGCAATTAAAATAAGTGAAATTCTCCTTCACTGCTGGAAATCGGGTCCAAATTACCTTATGGCATACACCCCAAAACTATGCATCAGATTTCAAGTCTCAGAAAAAAACACTTCTAGCACAGCTGAACCTCTGTACATTAGAAAAACAGGCCTATGAAGTGCAGAACTAATGAGGCCTGGTTTCCTTTGGGTTGTGCCTAATGGACAGATCCCCTAATGTCCAAAAAGGTGCAACCTCTTGTTTTCCAACACTGAAGTTCTCACTCTCCACTGTGGATTTGCTTTCACCATTTCTCTCCCAAAAGGAGGGGAGGGAGGGGGAGGATAGGGGAAAGCACAATAACAGAATCTTTTTTCCTGTATCCAGCTGCCTATTTTCTGGCTACTAATAGTAGAACTACATGTATGTCACTCTTGATAGAATTTGGCCAAGAAAGATCACAAGTTGTTAATAGTGGGATAGACAAACATCACGTAAGCCTCATCTCACTGAAAGAAAAGTCAAACTTCATCCATATCCTTGTATTTCCAGCCAATTCTTTCCAAAGTCATCTACTTGATGCTGGTATTCCTTAACCACCCTTTCTGTTTAGAAAGCTGTTCTTCATCATACTGATCACAGTAGTGCCTGATCCAAGAGTGTGCAAGGAAACAGCCACTTCAACAGGTAAATGGGTTTGCTTATGCAAAACTACTAATGAGACAAGAAAGCTAAACTGCTTTATGAACATGCCATTTGAGAAAGGTGTTCTTCTACCTGACTTTGGGTAAAACACTTTGTTTTCTTCAATTTGCAGAGGGTTTTTCTGGTTTCTTTCAGACGCTTGTGCAGCAGGTATTTTTTCCTCCTCTCTCTTTCCTTTGCTTTATACTCCTGTCAGCATTTGATAGTTTTGTTTATGTAAGTTCACTTGTTCTGGGGAAATGCAATTCCTTCATCACTTTAAAAACAAGGCAGCAACAATGAAACATGTCATCAAACTTTTAAATGTGGAAGCTCAAGGACAGAAAAATCACAAAGAAGAATAAAATCTCTTCTGTCAAAATAATGTTTTAGACTCTTCTGCTAGAGGCTTCTGAAGTAGAAGTACAAGCAAATAGTTTTCTTAAATGTTTGAGATCAATTAACTACAATGAAATGGAACAGCATAACGATTAGTAATCTTGGTATTTTTAAAGTAATAGAACATAAACTTCTTAAAGAAACATATTGTTCACATCTTCTAACCCTTATCTCACAGAAGGTTAAAAGATGTGAACAAAACAACTACACATATTTATTGAGCAATTTTAAATTGAGAATATTTTCAAAATACAGCATCTTAGAAATGGATTGCCTCTCAACCAGCTGAATAATTCTGTCAAAGTCAAGAGCACTTAGGAAAAAAAAATCTATCAAGTGAGCAAGAACAGTTTAAAAATACACTAAACAGAAAGCATGACAAAATTTCTCAGTAATGTTAAAGGCTAAATCACACATTAAAAAATGAAGCATCAGTATCTCATATGTGACAAAACCCAATTAGACAGTATAAGACAACTGGAATTAGGAAAAACATAGAATATTTAACTCTTTTGAAAGCAAGTCCTATCTGTACTCACAAACACTGAGATATTGCATGCTTTGTTATAGGGATAGCAGTGCTTCATCCCAGCTCTCCTGATATTGAAAATGAACTGCTTGGTGTCCTCCAAACTGGAGACAGGAGTCTGTTAAACATCAGTGCTAGAGTCACCACTGAGCTACAACCATGTAAGTATGAAAAAATCCATTCTCAGTTCAGAATTAACATTCATAAATTACTCTTATACTGAATTGATTATTTGGAAAGTCCAAAGCACAAAAAATTTTAAAATATTATTAAATCCAATATTACTCTTCTGAATTATGTGTAGTTGTGTGAAATTAGGTACCTTTAAATCACACAAGAGGAGTGGACCTGTGGGTGAAATCAGACCTGCTTTCACCATGAAACAAGCACCTTTCCTCAAGGTTAATTTTGTCAGACTCGCCTTTGTTGTAAATCTCCAGCTCCAGAATGCAGTTAGCTAGTACCAAAGATAATTAGTGAGCACTCCAGTTCTTTGAATGGCCAGCTTCAGTCAGAACCAAATGTAGTTGAGTCCAAATGTAAGAAAAACATGAATCCTCTTTTGAAACCTAAGAGTGCGGCAAGATGCAGCGACTAGTAACATTAGTGTCTCTAACCCACTGTATAAAGGTAGTTAAAACTAGTAATTTCCATTTTCATCTCTTTGCAGGCATTATGAAACAAGGGTTAGCAAACACAGATTCAAACACAGAGCTGGTAGCTATTCAAATAGTTTGGCATGTGTTTGTTATCACTGATTCATCTGCAGTGCATAAAAGATACTGTTAACTTTGTATAGGGTTTTTTTGAATGACTTACTTGGAAATAAATCCATGTCCTATTTAATAATACTCATTCTTTAGCATGCTTTCCTTTTTAAGCTTGCACCAACAAAAAATTAATTATTGCTCTTCATAATTATTACCTGCTATGAGGAATAAATGACATGACAAACAACAAGAAAAACCTGGGGTCTTTGGGTTCAGTTCTGTGCCTTAGCCTGTAGTGGGACCCTATGATTTTTCTAGATATGAAAGTGTAATGTGTGGGCATTGCTACAGAATGCAATGAGTGTGGGATTAATTTATCGTGTGACAGACAGCTTTCAAAAAGCTTACACATCTAATCCTTAGTACAGCACTGGACTGAAAAACAGATACAATATAAAGGTCATTTTTGTTGTGTTTTTGTAATACGTTCTCACATGACATTCTCTGTCCTTGATGTATCCTATTTCTCCTACTAATGATGGACTGCTTTAGCACCCACTGGCTTTTCTTTGACCAGTTTCAAATGATCTGTGCATTTCAGGCAGTGTTCTGCTATGCTCGTGGCTTTCCCAGCCAGGCTACTGCTTGTCCTACTTGGCCTCAGTGGATTTTGTTAAGTTCACCTAAAATGGGGGTGATCATATTACAGTTTGGTTTTCGTAGCCCTGTTCTTTATGCAGAAAATACTTTCACTGTTTTGCTCCTAAGCATTATGGTTTTTTAAAGGATTAGAGATTACTCTGGAGTGAGTACTGTGATCGATTACATTAAGGAAGGGCGTTTCAATAGATCCAATCATTCTGGCTTGTCAGATGGAATAATTGTCCTCGTTCATGTGCTGTAAGCATGAAAGACATCAACTGGTACAAATATAGAAGCAGCTTCAACAAAATGAACTTGTCAATTTGCTTTGTTAACACTCTCAAATACAATTCTAGGTCAGCCTAGGATGCAGCTGTATCACTTGCACTCATGTTAACTTGTACTTCAGCAAAAAGTAGATTTTTGCTTTCAGCATGGATAATACACAAGTTACTGTAGGTCAGCTGACATACAGTAAACATCCATGAAAAAAAAATGTTTAGACACATCAAACGTGGGGTGACTAGCCTTAAATTAAGCCTCTTGCATTGTTGCTTAATTAAATTAAATTAGCCCATGCTTGCAGTGACTGTGGACAGTGACTGAACCCCAGCTGGAAAACATCCTGTAATAGACACAACAGTTTAAAGGCAAATTTGGACCCTGCAATTAACTGTAAATTTTGTGCGGGTTTGTTGGTTTAGTGTTTGTTTGGTATTTTTTTAAAAGGAAAAGCTAAAAAAAAGAAATACAGTCACTGATTCCTCTGTGGTCTTGAATGATGAGACCTTCTACGAGCTTCAAGCACCACAACATCCTTTCTAAATCTAGCAAGCAAGTTTATAATCAAAAGTGCCGTCATCACTAATGGGTTTGAGATTTGGAGTGGGAAGCTCTCCATTTCAGGTATATATGTTTACTCCATACTTCCACAAGAATGTTAAGCCCTGATGCTTTAAGCTCCCCAAAAGCCCACTCCTGCCATTGCACAGACCTGCACTGAAGGGAGGAAAAGCAACAGCACAGTGAGGGTCAGGGTGGAGCTGAGCAAGCCCCTGGAAGCTGAGAGGTAATCTACATGCACAACAACAATTAACCCTTCCAATAGTTCTTTGAAAAGGTAGATCAAAGGTAGATATCAATGCATAATCAATATTAAAACCGATGTTTAGGTAAGATTTAAATATTGCATTTTATATTCAAAAGAGAAACCCTCGCTAACAAGACACATGATTCATGAATTTTAAAAAAGCAAGTTTACTGCTTCAGTTATTCTTCAGCTGAATCTTTCAACTGAGCTGAAAAATTGTTTTGCCTTACCCTGTAAAACTGGAATCTGCCAGCTGAATGACCAGCACTGTGGCAGAAAGCAAACAAACCTGAACCTATTCAAGAGGTGGGAGGTGAGGCTATTAAAAAATTCAGGGAGGGAGATGATGCTTTTAGAAAAACCAAGTGAGCATGCAATAAGTCACAGGTGTGACACTGAAGGTAGAGCTGAACTAAACATGAGAACCCAATCACTGAAAAAAAAATAAAATTGGGACCAAAAAAGACATCCATTGCTGAAGTTATTTTTGGATATTCTTTGATAAATAAAGTGAGGTACGCATTTTTTCATTAAAAGTTAACAACATGAAAGACATAAAAGCATTAGCATTTGAGAAGAAAAGGTTGTTCATCAGGTCTATGATAAAAGAAAACAAATTATTAACATAAGAGTTATTATAACTGGACTTTACAAAAGAAATGTGTAATAGGGATTAATGATACATTTTACCCTCATCTTCATGAGACAGCATATTTAGAACTAGATTCTTTGGCTGACACCAACTAAAACCTGCTCTTTTTTATATTAACTTGAGGTTACAGAAACCCACATAATTTAAAGAGGCTTGGGATTTATTATGGGTGCTGGCTGTATTTGTGATTTCTCTCTTTTTGTGTGTTAAAAACACCAGTAAGAGAATTCATCTAACTTTCAGAAAATACAGCTTTTAGTTTCAATTACATTTCACTAGAGCAGAAGTAAGTTTCAGTCTGAGAATCCTCCTCTTCCCCTTGATTACTTGGCTTCATCCTATCAATCATGATTATGTTCCTGGAACAATAATTACAGTTTTTAATCAATTTTCAAACATTGCTCAGTGAACTGTGAAGTGCATTTGAAGTCCATCATAAGAGAAGTCATACCGAAAGCAACTGAAAAATAATGGTTTTTGCAGAATGGGGGGAGAAGGGGTTATACATAGGAATGACAGATCATCTTCTTATCAGGCTTTACCACTAATTCAGTACAGCACTGAAATAATTATAAATGTGCACTTGACAAACTGAAACATAAATTAGTTTTTAGCTGATTACTCCAGTTGCCTTAACAACAGAAGCTCTCCCAGCATTTGGAGGGAATACATCTTTCAATAAATTGTATTTTCCCAAACATACAAGAAAAAAATTACTTTTGCAAAGCATCCTTGTTGTAATTTGGTAATGTGACCTTGCACAGTAAAACAACAACTCAGTTATTGGGTCCAGCCTTTCTCTGCTCCAGCACTGATGCTTTAAAGCAGCTTCTGTCTTGATGCTCTTAAATAACACAGCTTCACATTGCCTGAGTGAGGCAGTAAGCTCTAGCAGAAAAACACATTGTGTCTGAGTGGTTTCCTCTGTAAAGACCCACTCATGTCTATGTTCCTGAACAAAGTATGTGTAAGAGTAATTTTTACTGTGCTAGGAGATCAGAAAAATAATCAGCAGAACCAGCATGTAAATGTTAGTAAGTCCTTACTGCAAACAGTTTTCTACAGTGAAATTTTAGCCACGTACATCAATGACAAAACCAGTATCATCTTCAGCTGGGACAGAATATTTTGCTTACAAGCCAAGTAAGTGAAAAATAGCAGCATGTTGTCCGAAAAGCAGCAGAAACTGCACAGCAAAAATTTATGTTATTTGGGAGCAGGCCCTCAAGCAGAAGGACCCTTGAGAAGTTTCCTGTTTGAAATAGTATGTTTATTTATATTTTCCAGGTTTGTCACATATACTGCTATGTCTTGTTCTCTTAGGATTTTGTTAGTAATCAAAACTTTTCTCTTCAAGAGATTTATTGTCCTCTCCCAGTTTTCAAAGTACCGCCAAGACAGAAATGTCTGGCAGGGGAAATTACTGCCAGAGAAGTGCCAACATATTAAAGCATTTATTTAAAAGACATAACTACCTGGACCTTTCCCAGCATTTCAGTATTTCAGACACAGGATATACTGTATCTAATATAGAAGGATTGGAGCAAATCGTTGCCATTGAACTCTGCAGTGAGTGACACTATGCTAAAAAAAACACCCTTCAGTTCTTCTAATTGGGTATCCAACCTTGTGAATCAAGTAGGCTCCAAGGGCTTAGATATATGCACAGACCTATCATCCCCCTTGTACCTGGTCTGCTCCATATGTTCATGGTAATTATCAATGTTTAATTTAACAGATGGTTGGAACCTGTACAATTCCTCTTATGAGGTACAGAGTATGGTTATATCATTTCCAAAGTTGAATTAAAAGTGGAAATCCAACACCAAGTGATGCTGCTTATTCAGAATAAGTTAATCTATCATTTCTACAGCTTTCTGAGTCTCTCTGATGTGAAATGTTTGAGGTAATTTTATGTTTTAGGTATTACTGTCTTTTCTCGTCATTTAAGAGGCAAAACCAGAGGTGCATATTAAAAAACTATTAACCCTGCAATGAAGTGATTTATATAAAAGTTAGATTTGTGTACCCTGTTATTCTTACTTATAGTCCCTTGAATGAAGCGGAAAAACTAATTACTTTTATTTATACAGTCCCATTAGAGCACTTTGCAGCTGACTGGAAGGAACAAATCACTGCCCTCAAGACAGTACTGTCTGCAATGAATATAGCAGGGCAAGCAGGGACAAGAGCCAACCGTAGGAGTGGGGTTATGGGAAGACTAAGGTTAGGGAAGTTTGAGAGAGGATCTCTTTGTCTTGTCACTTCCTGAGATTCTAAGCAGGCAACAGTCAAGGTGAGTATGACAATTTGGGATTTGCCAAAAAATGTAGTCATGTAGTCTCATTCAACACAAATTTCGAGGAGCCCAAATATCAGTCGGTATTTTTACAATAAGAAATAAAAATGGTCAAAGCCATCAGCTGCAAGTGTATCTTCCCACATTGCTTGTCTGCCTTTTTTCCTCCCTGAAGTAGTAAGAGTTGTCCCCAGGAATCATGTTGAAAGAGAAAGAAAAGAAAAAACCCTGTATACTTTATTAAAGGCTGCTTTTCCCCTTGTTTTGCCACTGAATGCCTTCTTTTCTGAAGTTTCTGTTTAATTCAGTTTTAATATTACACGTCTCCATCATGACAGTTTTGCTCATTAGAGAAATTTCTCATCAGAACTTCAATTAAAATGGCTTCTGCTCTCACACCAATCTTCATAGACTTGCTTTTAGAAAGATATTTTTGGTTTTGCCCCTAGGGCTTGGACTAAAATGGAGATTTCCTCTGTGCTTTTTCTTTAGATGTTAGTGAGTTGTTATGGCTACTTTATAATTTTGAAGGTAGAAAAACCCCCAAACCAAAAGAAAACATGTTTTTGAACCCTCTAGCAAATGAGGACAGTAGGTTCAGTGAGGTGTCTGATCTACTGCATAGCTTTGCAAGGCAATAATAGTTGATTAAAAAAAAAGAACCCTTTTAAATTTGTACACTTTGATTATAAAGGCTTTCAGGATGCTTTGTTCCAGTACTACCATAATTTTGTATTTTGTGTCCATCAGGCCTAATGAGGTCACTGGGATTCCACCTCTACGAAGAAAAACAATTCACATTATCAGTATAGGTGGTCTTTTTCATATTGTACTTTTTAATAAGGTGAATGAAATCCATGCATGATTTCCAGCTTCTCTCTCCTGTCTCACTGGCCATTCATTGGGGAACTATCAAGGTCCAGCCTGCTTCTCCCAGCTCAGCCTCTCCCTACGGTCAATGAACACTTGTCAGCTTTCTAAAGGTATTTACAGTAGAAACAATGCTTTTGTGGTCCCTGTGTAATTTTTCCAAGCATACACCCTTCCTATGAAAGAACAGCTCTTCACAAACATGGAAAAAGCTATCAGCCAAGGCAGAGAACCCAAACACCCATTAGAAGGTTATCTTCCTGCTTTGTATGCCAGAAGGCTGTAACAGTTCAAAAGATGCAGAAAAAAGAAAATTTTCTGATGTAGTTCCTGCCAGTAGATATTTTTGAGACTTGGTGTATTATATTCTAGGTGTTCCAGGGATGACCATCATTTAGTTTATGTGTTCCTTTCAGAAACAGACTTGCTCCTGAGACTCAGATGGGCTCACCTGATTTCAGGATTAGCAAAATCATGGTAAATGTCCTGACAAGCCGTAGCTGGCATAATCGTAGAGTGTAGATCCTGCTCCGTAATTTTGTGCCTCTTCCAGGGAGATGTGAGATATGTTTCTGTATCTTCACTTGGAGTTACTTGGGCCCAGGTGCATGCATCAGACAGAGCCACTCTGCTTTATTCACGAATTTTAAGGCATAAGTGCCATTCATAGAGCTCTATTGCTATTAATAGTATGTTTCTTTAAAAAGCCAGTTGTTAAAGTCTTTCTTTCATTAACAAGAAGAGAAGGACAAAAAAGGCTATGAAATGATGGTAGTTGGAAAAAAAATCCTATTCTACCATCTTACATCATCATGTTGTCATACGAAAACATTCTCTATCACGACAGAAAAAGCAATGATGTATTCCAGAAACTGTGGGTGTGCAGAAATGAGTCACTTTGGCAATGATTTGCTTTGCATATTGGGTATAAACCAGAAGAGGGAATTGATTTCATATAAGGAACAATACACTGTATTATACATTCACGTACTGTAGAGAAACTTATGGTTGTGGTTGCAACAAACATGACAAAATAATAAAGAAATCAATTCTATGAAAAACTAATTTCTCATTGTAATAAAGAAAAATACTGGGCATGCAGGAACATCTGTTTTCAAGAAATTAGAGACAAAATAAAATATTTTTCCAGAAAAGGATACAAAATGCTTTGCCAGCAGGAGAAAAAAAACCTTGAGAAGAATCAAGACTTTCAAATTATCTCTGCTTTCCAGGATTACTTGTAGCAGCAAACCACTGTATTACTGGGTTGAAAAATCTGTTCACCTGGGTTAAATAATTCCAGAAATCAAAACTGAGCTCAAGTTTAGCCATGAGAGCTCCATTTCTCCTTAGCTCTAAACAGAACCTGTAACTTAAACTACTGAAATTCTGCAAGAGAGAAAAACCAAAAACATCCATGTAGAAATAGAATGTCATCAGCTAAAGGACCAGTGATGCAAGGAAATACAGGCTCACACATGGTTCTATCAAACAAAAAAAACCCCAACAGCTGTTCTCACGACGTCTTCCATACGCGTTTCTTCAAAAGGAAATACCAAACTTTTTAAAAAATCTGCGCTTAAATACACACAAACTGATAAATATTTGTACGTATACAACAATTTAATCCTCAGCTTTACACATAAATATCTCTAAGACCAGTAATTTAGTAAGTAAAAATTACACTTTGTTACTGAAACCATATTCAAAATTTGAGTGTACAGTAAGAGTGAACGATTAGATCTATTTCATCTTAAACTTTTCTAGAAGGTGCACTAGAAGGTGATGTTTCTGCCCTTCTGAAATGCTTCCTCATACGTAACCTTTAAAGCTGTCCAGCTCTAGAACTGTGGTACCACTAAAGAGCCAGTGCACAACAACAGGGTAAACAAGATCAAGAATCTATCTTTAAGGGAAGGGAGAAACATTGACTTGAAATGCAAATAAAAATGCAACTTTAAAGGCTTTCCAATCAAGTGGCATAACTTGAGTCACGCATTCAGTCTTTCGTGGGTGTCTGGTTTAATCCCTGCTGGCAACTAAGCACCTCAGAGCTGCTCACTCACTCTTTCCTGGTGGGATGGAGGAGAGAATTGGAAAGGTAAAAGTAAGAAAGATCAAAGGTTGATTTAGGAAAAATTTAATAATTGAAATTTAAATAAATTTAATACATTAAAGAAAATAGTAATAATAATAATAATAATAATAATGGAAAATTACAAAAACATGAGAAAAATAAAGCCCAAGAAATACAAGTGATACAAGTGAAAAACAATTGCTCACCACCAAACAACCAATGCCCAGATAGTTCCCAAGCAACAGCTGCCCCCTGCCAAACTCCACCCCAGTTTTATCACTGAGCATGAAGCCATATGGTCTGGAACATCCCTTTGGTCACCTGTCCTGGCTGTGTCCCCTCTCAGCTCCTTGTGCACCCCCAGCCCCCTCACTGGTGGGGCGGTGTGAGGGGCAGAAAAGGCCTTGACGCTGTGTGAGCACTGCTCAGCAACAGCTAAAACATCCCTGTGACATCAACACTGTTTCTAGCTCAAATCTGAAACACAGCACCATTCTAGCTACTGTGAAGAAAACTAACTCTATCCCAGCCAAAACCAGCACAATGGGGAATATATTTTTATGTCCTGAACTTTATAATACTATGTTCCAAGGTCAGCTTTTCCTGTTGGCAATGTTTGGTTTTGATTTATTATTGTAACAGAAGAACTTACAACTTTTTACAAGTCTGTATAGCTTTGGGATTTTGTTTTGTGGCATTTTTTTTTTAATTTACTGATGCATATGCTTTTCCACAGTTTATCCTAGAATAACTTGATCTCAGCGTTTCTTCTTTGTTCTTGGAATAAAATCTGTCCCTCTAAAGATTTAATTATGTCCCCCAAAATGTCTGCTTCTGCTCCCAACCTCCCGCGTAATATCCCCTCACAACACCAGATGTATTCTATTCCTCTAATCACAGTCTTCCAATGTCACACTACTGAATCTGAGGCAGATTAGATGTTCAGTATCTGTGTGAAACAAGGCACAGGCTTTTCAAATTGCAGCGTCAATCTAACTAAGGGAGCCTATGTAACATCTGACCATAATTCAGCTGCTGGTGACTGTTATCAGATGTGAACTGGAAGCAGTATCTCTCCCATGCTACCTGCGGTCACCTCTGTCAGGCAAAGCTACGGGAACGCCTACACAGAGTCCCAAGCCAGATCCAAAAGAGCTGGTATACTTACACAGAATAATAGAGTGCCTTACCTTTCCACTAGCTGAAATCCCAGAAGTGATACAGCCATCCATACCAGCTACCGAGAGCAAGTTCAGATAGGTCTGTGAAAGCAGGACTAAAAATATCACCAGAGAGCTGTCATGTGCCTCCCTCAGAAATGGAGATGTAGCAAGTATCTGCTGCCTGATTCTTGGAAGGCAGAAACATTGGAAGCATAGCATAAGGCAGATAGAACAGGATCTCACAGAGAAGGGTCTAGGGCTAAGGTGCCAGAGCAGGAGCTCAAGCCCATGCTCAGCATCTATTTCCACAAGTGACACAGTTCAGATGATTCTTTGCATACTCTGCATTCATCATCTGCCACTTATCAACACCTATTCAGGCACGGAATGGCTGAAGGTGAGGCGTGACCTTCAGTAAAAATAAGGCATGACAGGTGAATTTGCAGGTCAGTGACCCAAAGCCTCTCTACAGCTCTGCTCCTGCCCATGCATGTTTTCCAGCTGCAGAGGAAACCTATCAATGCATGGGACCTGAATGAACAGAACTAGGAAGGTATAAGAATATTTGTGCTGCACTGAGCTAAGAAGGCTCTGTCCATACAAGATTAAGAGGAAGCCAAAAGGCAAAAGAACCGCGTCATTTCAAATATCTCTGCGCAGGAAGGCAGAAGATTTGAAACTCATCACATGACACTGCAGCATGAGGAAAAAGTGACCTCATACATGAAAAAGACTTTGTATGTAAGCAAAATCTTCTCTCCAGCTTGTGTAACCAATTACATTTTAGCAACATTTTTACTGACATCATGTCTCTATAAAAGTATTTTATAAATATATAAAATATATTTATAATATAAAAGTATTTTATAAATATATTCATCAGCTTTTATTCCTATAAAGTTTAGATACAACAATCAAATACGATCGTTACCATCCTTTTGGCCAGATTTAGTGAGTATAAATATTAAAAAAGGNATTTTTACTGACATCATGTCTCTATAAAAGTATTTTAACTGACATCATGTCTCTTTGTCAATATAAAAGTATTTTATAAATATATTCATCAGCTTTTATTCCTATAAAGTTTAGATACAACAATCAAATACGATCGTTACCATCCTTTTGGCCAGATTTAGTGAGTATAAATATTAAAAAAGGCTTTCAGGGAACCTTTTTGAAAATATCCACTGAAGTCTAATTGCAATAGAGTATAGAAGAAAGCCAAATGTGACAGATTGTGTTTTAATTACGCTATACATTTCTCCCATACACAAAATAATTAAGACTACTCATTACATTAGAACAATTAAAAACACCAAAGTGTCGTTACAGTAATAGAAAGAAATACACAGTGAATTAGTTATCAATGCTTTATTATTGAAAACAAAATTGAAATTCTTTATCTGGCACATAAACAATTATTTCTACAAAAAGGAAAGCCTACAAATCTGATAATTTATACAAATAACAGTTTTTCAAAAAATAAAATTTTAATTTAGTAAACTTGTCTTGTGCTCTTTTATTTGTTTTTAGCACTGTCTGCAATAATCCACCATAAATCCCTGAGCAGAGAGACATATTTTAAACATGTTTTAAATTTATCCCAAAAGAAGAAAGTTATCAAGCCCAGACCTATATTAAAAAAATGTATTCAGGGACATTCTTGGTAAATTTACGGTAGTCCTTTTTTGTTTTTCTTTTCCTTTTCTTTTGTTGTTTTTTTTTTTTTAAGAAAGAAACAAAACCAGTAATCAATGCAAGCATGACACCATATCACAGGAGTGCTCCCCTCTTCCCCCTTTTGTGCAATGAATAAAAATTACCAAACAAGAATAAGTACAAGTGGAAGGAGACAAATAACCTGGTGAATGGTTAAGACCAAGAAGCCATCGAACTTTGATGGCTGTTGAGCAAATAAAGCTGCAGGATACCACAGTTCTATACCAAGCTCAGTTACAGTTACTATCTATATCTATATCTTTTCTCAGAAAGTCAGTAAAGCAGGAGAATAAGTTCAAGCTACCATTGTATTCTAACACTGGTTTCAACGATAAAGTAGAAATTCAACTTTTGATCCTTCAATTTTGCTTTTCCAGCAAGAACATTGTTTGAGAAAGACTTGACACACTCCACAAAACCAAACCATCTTGCCCCTCTGGCCCTTCTGGGGGGCCAGTTGTAAACTTAGCAACTTATAGTATTTTAGAGAGCAAGAGGAAAGAAAAGGAAACACAGTAAATTACTACAGTTGTTCTACTATACTGACTTTGAAACAGCTATTCCCCAATCTATTTCAATACAGATTCAAAATCCAAGTGTAAGGGGAGAATGACCAAGAAGGTAGAGTATAACTCAAGTGTTCCCTTTCCCATTCGGTACATACACTAACCACAAAACAAATGCAAGTAAAACCAAATAAAAGAAATAGCAACACTTAGAGACCGTTGTGTTAATGGCAGGTAACATTGCTGCAGTCAAGTAATAAATAAATAAATACAGCAAAGTGTTCTTCTCTACATTTTTGTTGGAATGGTGCTCAACAGTTAAAAAGGAATACATGAACTAAAAACCCCAAACCCTTTCTCAGTAATAAAGAGTTTTTAAGAGAAGATCCTGAAGAAGCTTCAGTTCAAGGTGCTCTACCACTTTAACATTTTATCTATCGTTATGAAAGGAATACCGAAGCAGATACCAAAGGGCCATTAAATGAAATAGTAACTTTTCTTACAAGCAATAATACTTATTCCAAAGAAAGAAAGCAGTTAACAAATGGCCTGGAAAAAAATTACTAAAGCTTCATACACTTCGATTTAAAATAAATTATTTTTACATTTAAAATCTGAAGACTAAAACAGTAACGAGGCTAAATCACTCTGAAACAGAAATAAATTGAACCTCACCAAAAATGTATTTAGGTATTTGACAGCTCTGCTGCTAACATGTCAGAATACAAGCAGAATGCTAATATTTGGTTAGAATCTGAATAGATTTGTTTAAAACACCAACTATGTGAAAAGTAACTGGCAACCACCATTATGGATTCCTCTTAATCTACACTATTTTAAGCATGATTGAATCGAGTCCCTTCAGTTATTTGCTAGCTTCATCAATGTATAACATTCCCTTTTCTCTGAGTTGCTCATGAAGTCTCATTTTAGCATATCCAAGCACTAATATCTTCAAATCTCATTTTAATTAGTTATTGCAAAAATATCATATGCAGAGTCCAATTTAAAGTTAGACTTATCTGACAGCAAAGTAAAGAGAGTCAAATACATTATTCTATAATACCAATTATTTTTTTCTAAGATGACAGTCTGACCGCACTGATTTGGTATCAGGGCAAACATCACTCTTGCTTGTACTACTAAATCACACCTCTGGTCTTTTTTTACCAGCCTACATACTACATCTGATGTAGAATACAGACAGTTCCTTGGTCATTCTGTCTACGTCACAGAAATTTGACTGTACATCTCGAGAAAACTGCACTACAAGTTAACAAGCTGAAGTAACAGGCATATCCTCAGTAAACAACTTTGAATGCTGTCATCTAATCATGTGACAGGTTTGAAAAAAAATTGGCCATATAAGCTGTGAAATTGGTTAGCAAGTGGTTCAAAAGTGAGATACAGCAGCATTAAGACAAACTGCAAACACATTGGATTTAGTACACATTTTAATGAGTTACAGTATCAGCAAAATACTTTAACCTACTATTACCACTTTAACTCCCATATGGCTTAGTGTATACTGTGCAATTTTTCCTCTGTATTTCTATGACAGTATACATTTCAAGTACCCACCCAAAAGTAAGCAATATGGGATTTGCAATTATTTATCAAATATACCGAAATAACTTCTCTCACGTGCCATTGCTCCAAATACTTTTGTTGCGTAACAAGTTCTTCATGAATACCTCAAAGTCTCCCTTTTTCTATTTATCTAGCAGAATAGCTTCTCCTAGCAGCAATTAGGACCTCTGATCCTTGCAGTCAAGTCCAACAAGTTCTCTGACCTGACAACTGTGTGGAAGTTCTAGTTTGTGGGTTTAATCACTTTAAGGAAAAGAAGTTCAGAGTTTTCATCATGTTTTGGATGTTTTCAAACCTTGTTTCTCCATGATATTCCACAATTTGCGAAGATTGGACTGGGTGATGACATCATCAGGTTTAAGTTGAAGAGCAAGGAGGTAGTTTTCTTCAGCCTCTTTCAGTTTACCATTCAGATGGAGAATGGCTCCAAGATTCATTAGGGCAGCTGGATACTGGTACAAATAAAAAAAAATAAAAGGATGGAGGAATATTAGAAATATTTTCAATTTTTCTTTTCAGACAATCTTCTTCCACTTAAATTATTCCCTTATGTTTGCCGACTTTTCATGGAAGTAATTTAGTAATTTAAGCAAATACAGATAACAAGAAAAAGTTTCTGAACAGCTGCTGTGTACTTTGTGCTTTAAACAGGTCAAGCTCTGGTGTCTACAGACATAAGACTCCTCTCTTTAATGAGAAAACACAGAACTCAATGAGCTTTAAATGTGGTAATGTTGGCATAACACAGGCTCCAAGAGTGAATTAGCAACAGGAATTTAATTTTAATCAAACTCATTGCCAATAAAGAGTTTCTAATCACTGGGAATAGTTAACACATTGGAACTTATCCCTTTCTTCTCTTTGTCTTAATTGTAACTGGTAGAAGATACAATCTGTTCTCAGATTCTAAGGATGTTCAGGGGTTCTACGACATCCATTTAGATTCAGGCTGTGGCACTTATTTCTTAATGAATGACTGAATAAAATTAACAATGGCGGAAACACATGCTACTTAATAACAAAGATGTTAAAATTTCGTAACAAATAAATTTAAAAGCTTACCTTACTAACAATTTTTTTCATGTTTAGCTACGACAAAATGCTTAGCTTGTTTTTATTTTTTTATCTCTAGGTTATTCCATTATGAAATAATAGGTTCTTGATGATAATAACATGCCTGATCACTGGAGTTAACAAATATTACAAGGGCAGAAAAGTACATTTATGAAGATTAAGAGAACAGTCTAACCTGCCTTTCAGCAAGTACCAAAGGTATCCGCATCCTAGTGAGAGCACAGTTAAAGCATTTGTGAAACTAGTACCTTGCATTTAAAAGAAAAAGGGGGAAAAAATAGTTCACTATGGTTCTCCCCCTCAGGTCAGTCAAAGTTTCAATGAGCTTCAGGAAAACTCACTTTTCAAATCACATAGTTTTGGCTTGGAGGATAAGTTGTTTCAAGCCACCACTCATCAGTGTTCTGCTCAAAATACAATACTCAAAATGTGAAGCTACACAGCATATCAGCTTCAGAGTACTGTGAGGGAGTGCTGGTATGCTTTAGAAGCCCTTCAGTGACAGTAACTTCAGGAAAATGGTTAGACACTGGAACAGGTTGCCCAGAGAAGCTTGGATATCCCACCCTTGGAAGTGTTCAAGGCCAGGCTGAAGGGGCCCTGAGCAATCTGGTCTAGGTGTCCCTGCTGATGGCAGGAAGGTTGGAATTGGATGATCTTCAAGGTCCTTTCCAACTCAAACCACTCAATGATTCTATGAAAATATGTAAAGCACAAGGCAATAAAATACGCACTACAGTTGGTCTTCCAGACTGTTGTGGCAAGAGGAAATCATTATGATGAGGAAGACTTACCTTTGTTCCAAACCTCTCCATTACAAAGTTAAACTCATTATTCTTATCCTTTTTAATCAAGCTTCCTCATAATTCCTATGTCCAAAACCTAAATTTTGTGGTGGAAATGCTCAGATAATTCTAATGTTTTATATCTTATAAATATTTCATACTTTTTCAACTTTCTTCTTGCATCTTTTAACCTACAAATATATGCATCACAAAAACTCATAAAAAACTGTGATGCATCAAATTTTCAGAGCAAATGGTTTCAAGAGTTTCAAAATTAAGTAAAACAAAATTAGTTCAGCTGTCCTTATTGTAAACATCACAATGCTAATGCAGAGGTATCTGAAGATGTAATTTTTAGATTTACTTTTTCTTTCTTTACCCTGAGAGATTTTTTCCACCTTCCATAAGTCAGTTACTTCACTTTACTGAGAATCAAACAAACAAAAAACCCTAGCTGGGTTTTATATGGTTCTATCAGTTAAACACTTTCCAAAAGAAGGGAAAGTAGGACCCTGAAATGTAATCTATGCTACAGGTAAATCATATTGGCAGCCATATTTTCATAGCTCCACCTTTGAAGTGCCAGTCTTGCATACTATTTTATAATGAAATAATATAATCCGTACTTACAGATGTTCTGGATGCTAACTGATGTTATTAAAGTGAAGAATGCTTGGAAATCAGCTCCCATGTATATGGATGACTGTCTAAATATCCCCATATCTAATTTATTTTTAGACTTCAGATTGTTTGAGAGAATTTTCTCAAATCACAAGTAGGAATGTCCATTCCCTTTACTCATGCTATTTCTTTGTTTAATGAGAGTTCACGAATGAAAGAGCTTTCTTCAAGTTATTGACACAGAACTGTCTTCTCACTTGAACTGTAACTATGTGCATATGTTTGCACCAAGACAAAGCTTACAATGGATAAGGACTAAAAAAATCTTAAACCTGGAAAAACTCATATAAATAAGACACATGTTTAAATGTGCTCCGAGCTAATTCTACAGCATCCACAAAACTTACTGTGCAGGAAATAACTCAGTTGTCCCATATGGCTTCCAGAATTCCTCTCCATTTCCTCCATACCCTCCTGAAAATATGGTGTGTGTATGGGACTAACCAAGAACTTCACATATGTAAGACTATATGCCTAGCTAAGAAACTCTTCTACCATCATGTCTTTAATTTGATATATCACTTCACAAGAGCAGGCAACAAAAATAAATAAAAAGAACAAACTGCATGCCTTTTAACTGAAATTTTCCAACTTCTACACATCATTCCTGATTTCCTGGAGGCCTAACAAATTCTATTAATGCTCTACACAAATGTATCCATGGAAAATGTGAACTGATAAATCATTTTGGGTAGTACCAGAAGTTCATTCCAACTCCTTTACATTTTAAATAAGGAAGTGCACAGGATTTTGGAAAGACTGCTCTCTAATTTTCTAGGGTATCAGTCACCCCAATATCTATGGTTTACTGTAACATCCACAAGAATTTTGCGCATCTACAAGATTCTACATCAGTGCCATTGCTCTCCAACAGCTATAAAGGATGGTCAGAGGATAAGAGTGCAAGAGACATTTGCTATAGTTTTTCTTCACAGAGATTGTCTTTAATAAAAGACAGCTGATAAAACTTTTCAGTACGTTAACAAAGGCAGTCAGCAGCTACCACTGCAATAACATGGGACTTGCAGCACTGTATAACAAATGACACCACCTACTACTTCAGAGACTTGAAAGGAGAAACAGGCCTGCCTTCATTTCCTTCTGGAGACAGATGCTTTACATCAAAAATAGCTGACTGGCATTTCTATTGAGGTTATAAATGCTGTCTTTTATGGTCTATTTGGAATTACTCCCTTTATTAGCATTTTATCGTGGTGTGCTTGTTTCCTTAGTGGTTTTTTGGGGGCAGTGGGGGAAGGTGCTCATGGAGAGGAGGGGAGAGGAATAATAGAGTAGTTAATGAATAATGAAATTTACACAACGCAAGCATTTAGTTGCCTGAAGTGTTTTTGGTTTACATTGATGACAAGTTTTTCAAATTTTCCCTAGAGTACCAAAAAAAATGGAGAGCACTGGGCCATGCAAAAACATTATCATAAAGTCCTATCTAAAATTAGAGAACTATAGAATCTTCAAATAATTCAAAATCATTCTGAGTAGTATTCAGGATTACACTAATGTAACCACATGCAGTATCTGACCCACAAAAAGAATCAATCTTAATGACACAGAAGATGAACTGCCTCCTTGTTTGTCATCTCTGGCTCCACACACAGCAAGTGCCATAGCAGAAGTACAGCCCCAAACATAAGACGATTTTACTCCTACGTGGCCTAAGAAGTTATGGAGAGACAAACAAATACAAAAACATTTAGCCTAGCACAAATATACCTTTTGCATGGCAGACAAGTATGAACAAACAACAGTCCAAACACAAGCAAGGAAATCTGAAATTGTTTTTCTCGAAGCTCTGCTTACAGATGACCTTCTCTGCTCAACACCACAGAGGTCAGGGCAGTAGATTCTGAGATGAAAGTGCATTTTGTTGATGCTGGGGTACTTGTAAGGAAATTTTTACTCCAGCAGAATCACAAGTGCAAGACACTTCTCGATTACCTATTTTAAAAAGTCGCTGAAAAGATGTTGCCAAAATCCATCTTGCTCTTAAGGAATTACTGCTGTGTGTGATATTGCAGAAATTTCAAAACAACCTCAGGACTGTAGAATGAATACTGTAATAAGCATGGCCAGCCTACCAGAAACACAGAGGCTGTGCATTGTTTTTAAAAAGTGCAATTAAGGACACTTATTCTTCTAGGGGTTCCTTCTGAGTTAAGCCCATTGCCCGCATTCTCCACCTGGTGCCTAACCAGCGTCAACCCACGACAGTCCATACTTACAGAAGAACATAAAATATCAATCACAAATGAATATTTCATGCAGCACTTCTAGTTCAAAAGGGGTGAAGAATTCAGATATTTCTCTTTGATAACTGAAGACACATAGGTGGTACATTGCCTGAGTAGTCAAACAGCAGAGTGTTAGTTGCAGAATGGCTCACTAGGCATGAGAGAAAAGCATGGTGGACTGCTGCATCTGATCAGTGGCCACTGGGTAATATGTTGTCATGCTCTTTTTTATCCTCCTACAGTGATGGCAAGAATTTTCTCTTGAACTTTTATTACTGATATTATTGCTGAAGCACAGCACAGTATTTTCCAAAACAAACAAAATGTCTACAGCTCTTTTTTTTATCACTAAAGATAACTGTGGACAACAGAATCATTTCAGGTGTGGCACTTGCTTTTGATAGGTACCACAACTTTGGTTTGGAGAAAAACCACGACCAAAGAGTTGCTCAAGGTGGAAACATGCTACTTTAAAGCATGGTGTGGGCAGAGCAGGTAGAAGGAGAAGCAGGGAAGGGACATGCAGCGAGATGATCTTACTCTCCAGTGTAAGACATTGACAACACTGTAAATTCATCAGTGGCGCATGGAAGCAGACCTTTTTACAGGAGTGATCTGGTGTTCCCTGACAAACCTGTTCCCTGATAAAGTGGCAGTTATGGAGAGAGACTCATGTTTCTGCCTGGTTCTCTACACTATAAGGCTTCTAAAGAACTGCAGTTTGCATATGCTGTGTCTGATATTTTGTCCCAAATAGCACATGAACCACAACTAAGACACTGATCTCCAGTAAGCTGGCTAAGACAACAAAGCCAATTGTCTAGGTACTGATAATTTGGTACAAAAAACATTCTGGATCCAGATGACAGGATGTAGGGCAAAGTCTATGGATCAGACAGAATAAAAAAGCTAAAATTCAAAGTTGAAAAGGATTTCCTGTGTCATCATCCCAGACAGAAAAACATTCAGTTCTGCTAGAAAACAAATAAACAAAAAAAATCAGCATCTTTGCAAGCTCTTAAAATGGAAAAATGCTCCGCAACTGTTCCTCTACAATAGTTAAGTACATCACTTAAATTGCAAATCTGCTTATGAACAATTTTAGTAAGTATGCTTTTGTGTCAACAACTGCTTTCAGTTTAAACAGTTGAGAGGGGAAATGGAGAGGAAAACATTTACCCTGCCAGTAGTAATTTGAACACAGAGCACAGTTTCCATTGTTGTATTAGTCAGAAATGGACCTAAACATCTCTGCTGCAAAGGGAACCTGTGTCCCTATCTAATTACCTTGAGTAACATAAACAGCTACATAAAGCTAAACAACAACAAGCCAAGGCTCTAGAGGGGAGTGGATCCTCGGATTCAGTCACCATCTTTAAAGGTAATAGGTTGCTAACACCGAATAGAGTGTTATTATTTACTTTTATTATTTACTAATATGTCATTAAACAGAAAGAGATCTCATTTACTGTTCACCAAACGAACAAATTATTGACTTCTGGGGAAGATAAACACCCTGCAGAAAAAAAGGACCTCCAAAGAAATAATAAAAAAACAAACAAACAAAAATACTTTAAAAAGCAAATAGGAATAAAATCGTTTCTGTTGAATACTTTTTATATATAGTCTCAGGTTAGGATAATATATCAATCTAGTAAGGCAGAAGAACAGAATAAGTTAATACCTGGCCACCTTAACACCTGATGATACTATGAAAACATTAGGTCATGCATATCTGTTAAATTTTTTTTTATTCTTTTACATTTTAATACTCTCATCTGGACAACTAAAGCAGGTGCCACTTTAACCTGCCTGGTGAAAGGAGGATATACATGAAAATTGTATGCATCTAATCTTGTGTATTTTGAAACACTGGAGACTCTCCCATCTCTAATTTCAAACTACATGATATGTACATTTAAAGCCAGAAATTAAAAAGCGAAGGAAGGGTTTCTCACCATTTTTTCCTATTTATGGATGACAGATGTGGGAGTCTTCATCCACAAGTATACCATGAAATTATTCAGTTTGCTTGTAGATTGAGACATCAGCATCATTAAGAACACCCACAGCTGTGACTCAGTGAAAAGTTCTAGATTCAGCATAGGAAGGAAGCATCAAGCAGTCTACTTTGCTCCTCAAATTATCACATCAATAGGGGACATTTTATTATAAATGTTCTCCTTTTTTCCTTAACATCTTGTTCATCTCAACTCTCAGAGACTGCTCAGGATATTATAAACATAGTTATCCAAAACCAAACAAGCATATATGGATATATATCTTACATCTTGATGCTGAAAAACTGTCTACCACCAGCCTTTATGCAAGTTCAGAGTACGCCAGTTTACATATCAGCAAGTTAACAAAAGCATGTTAAATGCTGAGGATCATAACAACAGCTGAAAACATCCCACAAAAATGTACTTACACTCGTCATTTCTGTGTATCTAGACATTTTTTCCAAATGGTCATGCATCAATTGCTTTGGTTTATGCTTAAGAAGTCTCCCAGTAATCACTCAGTTTATATGGAAACTGTGATGGACACTTTTAGATAACATACTTGTATTACCATAATAAAAGCTAAAGAGGAACATACGTTATGAGCATTTCATATTATGGTTGTGTACTTAAAAAAAAAAAAAAAAGCAACACTTTCCAGACCTCAAAGTGTTTCTAATTAAACTTCTTTGCTTTCCAGCTCAAATGTTGTCATCAGTATAGGCTAGGACAATCTTATTCAGTTTTCCTTGCACTTTAGGATTCCATTTAAAACAAAAATACATCAAATGACTTAATTTTTGTTTATAGAAATCCAACTGTGCTCTAATGTCTGCAATTCGATGATTTTAATATATAGCTACGATTATGTTATCAAACATCTAACAACTTATTTACCTTATCCAACACAAATACGCTGCAAATTAACTAGGAAGTCTGTACTTCAAGCAAATGAGAAACTTGGTGAACAGAAATCTCATCTGTACTATCATAATGACAAATAAAAACTGCTCAAAATTTTTCAGTAACAGAATTTTGTCCTATTAAGACAAAGTAAGTTTATTCAAATGAAAATCAATTTGTGAGTAAATGTATTTTTGCATGCATTTTCTTTTAAACCTTGGAAATCAGAAGAGCAAATGGCTTTGTGTTGCTCCCTAAAGATAAAGCACACTTTTAATTTAAAAATTAATTACAAATAAGAAAACCTCAAACCATTTCACCCAGCAGCTCACATGCAGGGCTGATTAGAATAACACAATCGCCATATTAACACAATCAAAACTGGTTTATATCTTCAGAGAAAACTCTAATGTACAGATCATCGGAATTTTTACTCACAATTATACTCATAATACTAGCATGAAAACATGTTCATTTTCCTCAATCAAATAAAATGTCACTAGAAAATAAAAATGTCTGCTGAGAATGAATGTATTATCCACGTATTTTTGCCCAGATACTCATCAAATTCATCAGCACACAGAGAAGGTTGTACAGCTTTTCCGAGATGCTGGTAACAGGCCTATTGCATTAGAGTTTCCATTTTTGAGTAGAATAGACAACAACCGCAGTTTCAGAAAGAAGTAGTGTTGATTTCTAGCCTTGAAAACTTCACTAAGTTCTCATTAGGGGAATCTCAATATCATGAAATTTCCAGTATTTCAACTCAAATGTTCAGTAGAACATTAAATTTCCAACAAGCCTTTGCACCTTTGCCTGACAGCTGTAGTCAGCTGAATTAAACGCTTGAGAACTAGATTAATATTGGTATAACTGTCTGTTTTCCCAAACTATTTAGGTATTTGTAGTTATAAGGCATTGCTTTCAGGCAGATTGTGTAAACCATTATGCAACTTGACACACTTGCTCTGAGCACAAGGAACAATAATCTTGTTAATTTTTTTAAGGCTTCCATCATGCACAATCATTACTAAGCCAGCCCAAAGGCGAAGTGTAAGTGCTCTTAGAGCATTACATAAAAGAAAAACCTAGAAGATTTTGAGGCATTGCATATTGTTTTGGGATGAATTTCAGTCATTATCCCAGCCCTCCACTGAAACGCCTTCTGTTGGCTAACTTCCCCTAGACAACAGAACCAATCATTATTCCTCTATTGATAATCATTTCCCTGGCAGGGAAGGACAATGGATTTCTATCACATGAAGTGATACAATTTCCATATTAACATGGTTTATCAATAGTTTTTGAAGGTATTTTCAAACTGGTTGAAAATGCAATATTAGCGCATGGAAATGTTACCAAGACAATTTTGAAAATAAAAAATAACTACATTACTTTATAAATAGATTTTTAAAATCCAGAGATGACATATCAATTAAAGAACTACAGTTTCATTACAGAGTAGGTACAACTGAAAACGCTTGAAAAAGTCCTGCTCATAAATATTTTCTTTTCTCAAATTTCAACATGGAAAACCTTAAAGTATTTGCATGTCAGTCTTTTTTTCTACCATGCTTCTCACCTAATGCAATAAGGTTATGCCCACACTTGTCTTGAATTTGATTTTTACCCACAGAATTATGAGGGCAGCTGAGAAGAGAGACAAATACTAGAGGTCCTTTGCAAAATGCTGAATTACAGAGTTCTGTGTAATTCATAAAAATTCATGCCTTACTTTTTGGCAGCCAGTAACTTGCAGGTGTTCCCTATACAGTATTTAGCAATTAAATACACAGTACATATTAAAATTATTAACTTCCACACTAAGTGCACGGATTTAATTTTTATTCTTATAGCTTAAAGATTTCAGGGCTGCAGTTTCCAAAATTTAGTCTTTTGATCGCTAATAGTAAGATGACTGGGCACTAATTGCTCACTAGGCTTTTACAAGGTTGTGAGTTCTAAAAAAATAAAATTACTTGAAGCTAGGGTAGCCTTATTTACCACATCTGAATAGTGACACATGTGTTTACAGTAATTAATATCAAAAATAGCAAGACACTCTACACATTCCACTCTGAAAGACTGTACTTGATGCAGCATATGCTGACAAATGCTGTTTATCAAGCAGAAGTTTTCTGTATTTGTCAAACTAAGTTTTTAAGAAATGGACAAATGAAGAAACAATTTGAATAATATTTTCCTTTTTTAAAAGGGTGTAATTAATTATTTCTGAAGGTACAAGAGGACAATCAATATTTGCAGGCCTAGCAAAGAAATCAAAGTTCAATTCCTGCCTCTGGAATTCAATGTCAGAAATTATTCAGTGAAACCAGATGCTTGCTCCAAACTGGATCAGAAAAAGCCCTCCATGGCTGGAGCAAAGTATAATCCAGAGAGAGCAGAATTGCTGTGTAATTCTGTCGTTGATGGCTCAAGTTATTTTGCCTCAATTTTCACTACACGTATCACTCATCCTATATGGACACCACAGGATCCCACAGAAACTAACTTTGGGTTCAACTTTCTGCTCAAGATCATTTTTCCACCCAAACCAAAAGGTTTATCTCCTGTGCAATTTCCATGATCTCTGTTCAGAAAGAATTTTCTTATTCTGTTATGGATAAAACATTAAATTTGTGAACTAATCAGCAAAAAACGCTATCAATGCAGCTATCTGAACTGAATTTTCCAAACAGAACTAATGAAGGATCATGTATTGACCTTTCAAAAATTACAGAAAGTAGGTCTGATAATTTTAAATGTATTTAAATGCAGTCAGAATGTGAAAAAATGAAGTAGAACTACTGAGTTGCAATAAAACTCCACCATAAATATATTAATCATTCACCCCCATGGAATCCAAGAGACATACCGCAAATCTTCCTACGGAATTTAATCTAGGGGTTTTATTGTGGCTTTTATTTACTGTTGCTGTTTTTATGGGAAAAAGTTTATACTTTCTTTCATGCTGTAATTGCTTGCAATGAGCTTGAGGCGGCCAGATGTTGAGGCAACTGGCACTGTTACAAACCATAATGTCAGATTAAAGTTATTTATTGTTAAGGATGACAATCCCTACTGGAACACCTGAAGAATTAGTAAAATTCCCTCATCTTAGTAATAAAGCTGTTCATTGTGTGGAATACATTTCAATAGGGTAGATAAACTGGAAGGCACATTTGCTCTCCAGTAAAACTAACTGTGGTAAACAGAATCATGTGGATGTAAAATGAAGAGGTAACCAATAAACAGTGGGGTTCAGACAGTCTCAAAAAGGGACTGTTCTTTGGGGGAAACAAGCAGCTATCAACCCCCTCCCCACTGCATCTTCTTATTTGCAGGCATCTGTTCTCTAGACTAACTTTCCAAGGCAAAAATACCTTCAGACTGATACTGAAGTTACTCTTAAAAATAAATTTCAAGCAAATTACTTCCTACAGACACCTGCCACCCATTCCCTTCCTAGCAGTCTGCAAATGTACAGTCCTTCTCAGGCAAATCTCACACCAAAACCAGCCTCTCTACAGGGCACTTCTCCTCTATATACAAAATTACACTAAACCCAAAGGTGTGGGAGGGTGGGGGAGAAGACTAGTTGCAGCAAAAAAAAATCTAATAGGATATGTCAATACACAACCAAAAATCATTTCTAGAATGAGAAATACATCAACTAGAGATCAGCAAGAAAATTAGGAAGTTATTTATTGCAAAACAACCTAATGAGAATGTGCGTTTGCTGGGTTTATTTAATGGGCATTAAACCCACTTTCTTATGAGTTCTAATTGTACGATAAATCCATTGCATTGTTTCTAGAATAAGCACTAGAACACTCTGTTAGGAAAAGCCTTGCTGGATTCTTTTTTAATTGAGTTCAAGCAGATGGTTTAATTTCTGAAATGCTAATCTACTGGTGTGAGTTCTCTATTTCATGGCACTTTATTTCTGATTGACACCAAGGGCTACATTTACCAGGCAAAGGCAATCTTGCTCTCTCCAGGAAGTGATGCAGGCAGCGCAGTATCCCCTGCCATATTACTATCAGACTGTAAATCACAATCGAGTGTATAGATCTATCCATGAAACATCATCTTATTTCCACAATTTCAGCAGAAACTGCATCTTTACAAACTACTACCTCTCATCATCTCAAAGCATAATGATTCGTTTTATTTAACTCAGTAGTACAAATCTCGACTATTTAGTTTCCTATTAATTAGTTCCCAAAACCTTATTGAATTGTTCAGTAAATGAACATCACAGTTGAGTACAAACATAATTGTTGTGCAGGATTTTTTTTCATTCTTGAAGAGTAAGCACAGGAAAAAAAATCTGTCTACTAAGATGTGGATGAAAACCACTAAAATGCTAGATGAAACAAATCTGCACTCTAAGAGAGATGCCCAGCTGACTTCACATCTTTTTTTCCTTCAAGCAATTTTGATGCTGGATGGAACATATCTATACATGAGATAAAGACTTCAGATTTGCATAATGAAAATACATATATACAAAAAAGTGAGATTTCCATTCAAGTTAACTGAGGTGCAGTCCTACAAATGTTCTGCATCAAGATCTTGACAATGAAATAACTCAAATATTATTTGGTATGAGAATGCCTTCACTTTGGAGAATTTTTGAGCTATCCATGGATAATTACATCATCCAATGGTACTGGAAGAACATGGGTAGGTGCCTGGAGAGAAAACAGAATCTATAAATTAATACTTCCCTGATTATCTTCTTGAGAAACATACTAAACCAATAATAAACATGTATGAATTTTGTGAAAACATCCTCTTTCCTTTCTGGAGATTTAGTAACATAACATTTTGAATCTGTGGGCAACAGAGCCTACAATGGAAAATGGGTGCATAAACCAAAATACCCTGGGGTACTTTTGTTTCTTTTGTGAAGGAAAGACTTTATTAGCATCTCCAAGCAGCACAAGGGATTGCCATCAGACATACTGAAAACCTGGTATGACCTATGTGCTAAGTGAATAGCACATGAATTATCAGAGAGTGTCTTTCTCCCAGATAACATGTTTAGAACAAAATTACTGTTTCAACAGTTCTTGGTAAGAGTAATTGATTATTTAATGAAGTTCTAAGGGTTAAGTAAACTAGAAAAGGGGAGTTAGTATATAGATGCCTATTTCCAATATTTGTCCTCCCGTTAAGTAAAAGCATGTCTATGCATTTCACTGTTCATGAAGTTGAATGACTTGGAAAATACATTATGTCAATAATTAGACTGTAAAAGGACTAATATTTATGGGAAATTTGTAAACATTTTCATAGCTAAAAATGAAATTAAAAACACTCTGAATTACCATGACAATGAGTTTCTGGTTTACTTTGATGAGTGTTTTTATGCTGCTTACTGCTTGGAAAACTTTAAGCTAAGGAGAGCTCATAAGCTGCTTGCATAATTTCACTTGAAATCAGAACCTACAGAGTCTAATTTATCTCTCATATGCAGGAGAAACAGAAGCAACTCTGAACAAGTCAACGGTGGTACTGCAATGCAATTTAAGTAGAAGAAATTCAAACATATTTTCATTTCAGTCATTTAGAACTTGCACAGACAAAATAGTCCTGTTATTGATTAGAATATCAATGTACAACAAATTATTCTAGATGGGAAATAAACAGCAACTTAAAGGCATTTTAATTCAATTTCAAAGCTCACGAATTACACTGAGCAAGCCAACTGATCTCAGACATTTGTGTGTTTAACTGCTTGTGTAATCAGGAGAGTACAAACCAACTCCCCATAACCTAACTCTCACAAAACTGAAGGTGAGAACTGTAATGACATGATTTCCAGCTTGCTCCTCTGCATCTTACACGAAGATGGATCACAGTATTGAGAAGTACATTTAAGTATTCCATACTTGCCCAAAAGCACATTCAATCTTTACTTTTACAGAGCTGCTACAATGCAGGAGAAAAACACATGTAGGATCTTCTGGAGTAAGGCAATAAATATTCTCATGTATTTCCCAAAGGAAATTCAGTGTTTTCCACAGCTGAGTAAATCAGTTTTCAAATTATATAACTCATCCTAATATTTTACTTCAACATTACAGGTAAATATCCCCATTCCAATAGCCTGTATTCTTTCTTTGTACCCTGATGGAGATCACAGGGATGAAAAACACTATATGAGGTTTTTTGGTTTTTCTGCTGTATTTTTTTTAAGGTGGGAGACACTAATATCTGCTGAAGTAGGAATACTTCAATATTCAGAGCAACAGCGTGTACAGAAGCCTGTCTTGAAGATGACAATTGTGCACAAAAGAAAAAAACCTGTGTCTTAAAAATATTTCATAGGGCCGTGAAAAATATAATTGCAAATATAGAAAGAAATTGTTTTGTTCAAAAGAATAAACACTGTTTTTCCCAAATAGCTGGATGTAAATAATATATCTGCCTTGGACTTAGCTCCAGACAAGAAGGACCTGAAAGGGGTGAAGCAAAACAACAACAAAAGAAAATTGAGTTGGGGACTTTTTAGATTTTTAAAAGCTCAGGAGGAGCAGAGAGACTTTGTGCACGGATAAACTCTTTACATGGGGAAGTACTGCTATTTCTGTGCAAACGCTGAAGAGTCTTTCTACCTGAAATGAAGGGAAGCTTGCATTCAGTTAATATTAATTTTCTTGAATTTTTCCACTCTGCACCACCTTTAGGCTAGGTCACCCTTGCATTATGCAGACTGAAAAATGTCACAGCTATTCTGATACCAAATCTTAGAGTATTTTTTTAATGTTTCAACAGGGACAGTCTAACCAATTTACAGTAACCAAGAAAGGGCTCTATTAACCTTTTGAGATCAGAGAGTGATGTCCTCTTTTCAATGTTCCACTACATCCTCTCCCAGTGGAGCTGATCCATGCCTAAGTATCCCACCCCTGTATCTCTCTGAAGTCAAACTATTAAAAACATGCCATCTGGAAATGCAGTTCACATCAGTCACGCCTATTCTTTTTATTAGGAAGCCACAGTACCCGTTTTAGTCCCTAAAAGTCCTGCATGCCCTATAACAATCGGCTCAGTCTTTAGCAGGAAGAGAGGAAGAACTGGATCCTGGGAAGCTTTCTTTTTCCTCACACCTTCAACAGGAGCAAAGAAAAGAGGCATTTTCAGGAGGCCAAGAGCATTGCTGGGCTGGAAGAAATCCACAGCCATTCATATTATTGAGGCAGAAATTTTGGCACACACTGAGGAAAACTTAAACAATGTGAGGCTTAGCTGGTGCTGGTAGCAGGAAGATGTGCAGCCCTGACACAGCGCAGGAGAAGCTGGGAGTGTCTCGGAGGGCACATGGCCAGTCAACAGAAGCTCCTTCTGCTCCACAAGGCCCACTTTTCAACTTTCAGTACAGGCAGACAATGGAACAGATGAATCTGCTGGATGCTAACTGCTTAAAAATACAGCTTTGTGGTCATGCCATAGCACCAGCAGATAAAGATAAAATACTACCATGTGTTCATTATTTTGAACAAAGAAGTAAACAGGCAAAACAACATTTTAAAACAAGGATTTGCAGCTGGAAATTGTCATGCTTTACTGGCAGTAATACATAGTGTTAAAACCATATATGTACTGCTTCTCTAGGGAATTACGTCAGCTTTATCTGTACTATGCTCCAGAAACCAGAGTATGGATGGCAAGGCACTTCAATTGCATTTGGATAAGAGGGACTAGGCAGACCTGCTCAAAAGAGCTGCAGGAGCAACAGATACATTACTGGTGAGGAATCTGCTATATCTCTGGAGCAGCGTGGCAATGACATTGGATCCAGTGTAGCCAGTTCTTTGGTCAGCTGAGGATCAGCTGCAGACAATGCAAGAATCACTGTTAACCCATCCATTTCCGCCATCAAGAGCAGATTTAACACAGCAGAAGCCCTTAAAAAAAGTATTTGAAAATTCTCCCTGGCAGTAACAGGACATGTCCTTAACAAAGCTGGCAAAAGGCATTAAAGTTTTTTCCCCTCACAATTACTCCAAACCCGGTAAAACTACAAGAGGCAATTACTGAATGTTCATGAGAAAATCAAATAGGAAAATTTGGAACGGAAACATTGACGGAAAAAATATATAATAAAGCAGATCTTGATTACAGATGTTTCAACACAAAAATGCTACATTTATTTTTTAAAGATGTATGTACTACTGTAAGTACTTCTTTTTAGAAGTCCTGCCATGAATAAACCCATGCATTTTGAACACTTTCCCTAAGAAGGCAGTGAAAGCATGTTATCTCTAAGGTGCCTATGAAATTACAGTCAATTATGTAGAAATCATTAGCATTCTTCTTTCACCAGTTAGACAGCTTGAGGTAGAGCTTATTGCAAGCCTGGAGCCCTTGGCATGAAATCTGCACTCCAGCATTGGGAAAAAAATAAAAGAAGCACTTGCAGAAACTGCTTTTTAATATGATATTGTGTTAACTGATTACATAAGCCCTTCAAGTCAAAAAATGGTTTAGTCCCCCACATCATGATTAAACCATCTAGTGGAAATTGTATTTATTTTGCTTATAGGTACATTTCTCCTTTCCCCCTCACTCTCTGTGTGTGTCTTTATGTATGTTGTTACAGTAAGACATTTAATCAAGCCCTTTTGAAGTGGTAGAGTGGAAACAGCTGTATCTGACAATGTGCTGATGACATGGGGCTTAAAGCTGTCATGAGCTCCGGATTGCACTAATATGTGGTTGGGATAGCAGTGACTTGCAGGTCATGGCACCTCCTTGAGGAATGCTCCTAAGCCAATCAGCTCAAGGTGGCGGCTCAAAGTCTTAAGGCTCTGGTGAGCTCTCTTTCATTTAATACTCTTGAGGTCACACTTCAAAGTGCCCTTTCTTCTCAAAAGCCATTGACCATATGTGGGGGTTCTAGAGCAGTTTTTAAAGACTAGCTGTTTCAGGCTCAGACTTAAAAAATTAGAAACGCAGCTCTGTTACACAAATGATATCTTAAAAGTTGAAGAAAGGCTGAAGCTTAAGTCGGTATCTCACATTCTTGTAAAGAATGCCAATTTAAAGAGAGTTTCCAGATGACTGATTTTTCCATGAAAAAGCAAGCTTAAAGCTCACATTTTAGAGTGCCTAATGACTTGTTAAAACAATTTCCTGGTTTTCGAAGATTACAATATGTAGGGCACCCAGAAAATCGTCTCTGAATACAGCTTTTCTTTAGCAATACTCACACTCAGAATAATTACTGTATAAATGTCCAAGAAACTTATGGTTTCATTTCTTCATGCAACTGAATTTGTTAAAATTAGACTAATGTGATTAATGTACACTCAAGCCAACATTGCTAGACCAAACACATATATGTTTCTCACTGAGAAGGCTCTAAAATGATTTTGTTTTGATCATGGTACAACACACAATGCAGTAATGTGTTTTTGGGAAAGCATTCATACAGATCAAGGGGCTAGGGAGGCTAATCTCTCTAAGTTACCTAAAGAGTTCAAGGAAGAAAAGACAATCCTGTAAGAAATAATTAATTGCAAATAAAAGTAGGTTTGTTTTCTAAACTGCTTCCTGGATTCCTCTCTTGCCCTTGGCTGTCCAGGGGAAGTCGACTTTTTGAAACCTAAAATAGACATAACCTTGAGAATGCTTGCTTCTTCAGTAAAGTTAAAAACAAATTGTTCCCATCTTCAAAGCAACAGTGTATTCTACAGAAAATTATGCTCTTCTGAAATTGTCTGGAAATTACTTTCATGGAGGATAAATACCCATCTACTGCAAATAAGGCCAATTGTGAACATTATTAAGAGAACAGCTAGGTCTATATCTCCAACTATAATACAGTCAGACTTGGTTTTAATTTGCACCCAAGCTCCTTTTCAGCTGGTGCAGCTATTGTACCAAAGTGTCTTAATTCTTTTACCATCTGCAGACAGAATGTGTATCCAAAAGCAAAGATGGCATTCCAGATGCGGATATACATCTTAACACACCTTTGCTGTATTCAGTCGTTCCTTTACTGAGTATATTTTTCTTGCAAATACTTTATTCATTGTAATAAGGCTTGTCACGAAAAAAAAATAAATTGTATTCTCAGACCTCTCAGAGTTAGTTCAGTGATGAATGAATCACCCCCAATATTGCAAAAAAAAATCTTTTTATGCCTGCTTTCTTAAAAACAATAACCTGCAAGTTTCAGAGAAGTTACATCTTCTGTAACTGAATACTGTGTTTCTGGCAATGTTTTTAGCTTAGTCACAACTTTTCTAAAAATGGATTAGCTGAATGAGAATGTGACTCAGACATGCAGGCATATTGGTTGCTTTCTGTTGTTCTCCCATTCTGAGACACTGAAATAAAAGGGCTTGTCTGGGAGACAAATGCAAGAGTGGAGACTGCTGTCTGGAAAAAGAACTAAAATAGCCAATTAAGTATGTCTGAAAGTAGTAACTCAGATGGCCATTTAAACTGGACATGGGTGTAGAAAAGCTCAGCAGAGCAGTTTCTGGATCCAAGGGGCTTATACTTTAGGGAGCAGATGAGGAATTGTTGTACATACAGTACTGCTTCATTACAAAAGCAACAGGAATGGTTGAGAAACCAAAGAAAGGGATGCGAAAGGAAAACCAAGAGAGAATGCTGAGAACAAAACTGTGTCATGATATCTAATAAGCATAAAAAATTCACTAACAATCAGTAAAAGATTGAGTTTACGGTATTACTAAAATCTCTTATTGCTCTTAAGGACTGTATCTTATAGTAGTGGTACTTATATTTGTAAAGAAATGGATGCAAGAGAGTGGAAATCTGAGTTTTGTTTCAGGCTGTGCTAGTTGAAAATCTCTGAGGAGCCAGGCATTGGTCTAATTCTAAAGAATAACTGATAATTTAATTGTCACAGTGAAAGATGGAAGTTGACAACAAAGAAATGGATCTTCAGCTTGGGATCTGGCAAAGTGACTGGGGAACCAAACAAAAAAAATTCATACTGAAAAAAAACCAGAGAGCCAGTTTACTTGAGATGCTGCTCCCTAATTCACTCATATTGAACAGTACTGCTAAAAGCACGAGAAAAAGGAAGATTCTTGTTAAAAGGACACTTTGAGCACTTAATTATACTAGTAACAAGGCCGATCCACTGCACAGACCGCAATGCTGCTACAGTATTCTCACTGAGAGGCAATCTGGGGACAGACCTCTTAGCAGCTAAACAGGTGCACACAAACATACATGTATGTATGTGTACATATACATATGCATACATATTCCACATATATGTATACATACATGGAATGGTAGGAATCTGTATATTACATCACATGAATACATCTAGTATTTTGAATTTTCTGTCAAGAAATGTTTCTAGACCATTAGTGATGAATACAAAAAAATAAAACAAAAATCCTTCAAGCACTTATTCTGCTTAAGGGTATTTCTTTATCAGCTTGACTCATATAATTTTGCTGATCCTTCGTAAGACAGGGAGAGGATACATATACATATACAAAATAACAAAATCAACTGTGGGCATTTTCAGGCTGTGCGGATGGTTCCCACACAGCTTGGGACTGGACCACTGCAGTCTCTAGGACAATATGTGGACACACTCCAAGGAGCTGGTTCAACCAGCACTAGAGAATAGTTCTGGGCACATTTAATTTATCGGTACAGATGGAGCCATGAAATACACAGTTCTTTACTAATTTGCATTCCATGCTCCTTTGGAAAGATTGGGAGCTTCTGTCTTAGCCTGTATGCATTAAATTGCTTACTACCAAGTAAGCCATCCTCAAGTGGCTTCTCTTCCTCCCAGTCTGAAACTATTATGGTAAATTTGAGAGTTAATAACAATAAGAAAGATATGTTTGACTGCTTCTGATTTTGCTTACGTTTCTGAGAAATACCCCTGTAAAGTCATCAGACAGTTGATAATGGCTGTGAAAATGGATACAAGTTTCCCACTCTGCACCACTAAAATTTTCTTAAAAAACATAGGCACACCATGCTTAGCTAGAAAATTAAACTATCATCTTGAATATAAAAGTGAAATTATCTTTTGAAGAAAGCTGAACACCAGTACCTATTGGATTTTCACTTACACTAATCAAAGTTAGAAAAAAGCTTCTACAACAAATTGTTTTGATAATCTTATCCTTCAAAAATGATACTTTGGTCATAACACGTAAAGCTTGTCATCAATAATCAGAAATACCTAACCTTTACAGTACCATTGCTATAAGCTTGCTATCAGTCACTCCAAAGCTCTCTGAGAAACCTCACACATATAACCATATTTATATAGGGTTATACACAATAAACTTATTTCTGAGTTTCTGAGAAGCATTTTGACCATACAATGAACCACAGAAAAGAGGAATTGTACCAATTTGCAGACAGCTGAGGGAATCCTTTCAACATTAAGGCATCCTCTCAGAAAAAAAAAAAAAAAGAGGGAAAAAAGTCTTGCATCTAAAAAGCATTTATGAATCAGAAACTCTTTATTGTTATTTCACAGACTATGAAGTAATTAAATAAGTAGTTTTTTGAGAGTTTTCAAGAGACAGTGTGAAAGTCTGTAATTTCATAAGAATAAATTATTATGGGTTTTTTTGATTATGTTTTGTTAGCTTCCTTCGAGTCTTAACTGGTGTTGCTTTTGATTCTTAGCTCTGAAAACTCTTTTAAGCCTTTTTTTTTTTTTAGCTTGGATTTTTCCTTTTATTTCCTGCATTTGCTGACTTGTATCCTCAAATTTGGATATAAGTCACTACAGACTTCTGTGACAGAAATTTTCCTAGATTTGATTTATTGCATAGACAAAGTGTTATGTATTTAAAATAAATCCTGCCCTATTTATATTCATGATTTTTCCCCCAAAATGTGATGGTAATTGAAAAGAAATATAATATTAAGGCAAATATGGTAAGTAAAAAATATTTTATTTATTTCCTGATGCAATGAAAACTGGAAATGAGCTTCCCTTTTCAAAAAGCATCTGTCACTTACTCCTACATAAAGCTGCTCAAAGAATATTTCTTTCCCAATACACAACTACATCAGAGATAAGTTTCTTTAAGTTTGCTGAACAACATTTGCCAGAAGTTCATGACAGATGAAAATGCATAAATGTATTATTAAAAAAATGCCTTTAACAGTGGCTCACAGAATAGCCTTTCACTCTCTTTTACTAGTGAAAAGAGATGGAACTGGAAAAGCTTTCCAAACTTAACACATTTAAATGTAGATAAATAAATCTAAATCTAGAAGTCTTTTCCAAGTATGTTACCAAAGTAAGACTTATGGCTAGACCACTTCACTGAGGCAATTTGAAAGTGAAGTGATTGGTTTGACAAATGAACAGCTTCATCTGACTACCCAATAATTAACCATTAAAAGAATATACACAACACAGGCTGAGAGATCAAATGCTCCAGCAAGAAGTTCTCCTCGACACAAAGGGTTCAGTACTGCAGCATGTTCATCAACTTAAGTAATGGATATCATTAAGAAGGTACTTACATTAGGTCTTAATCCTGCTGCCATTTCATAATACTTCTCGGCCTCTTCATTAAGACTGGCTTGTCTATCAGGATGGAAAAGAACAACACAGTTACACCTCATTTTCCTCGGGTTAAAATGAAACCATACCTACAGAAGCGTAGCTAAAAACTAAATGCTGCAACTACTCGCTGCTGTTTGAAGATATTACCCTAACAAATGTACAAAACATGTACACCTAGAAGTTTTCTTACAGTTGAGAATGTCCATTAGCACAACTCTTCCTTGCTTACTTCATTTTCTTTTTAGTTCTGAAATGATATTAGTACATAAGGGAAAGAAATACAGAAGGCTGAACACAGAAGAAAATGTGGCTCATCTTTTGTAGTCAGACATATTTTAAATTCTGAAACTGTACAATATGTACAATACAATAATGTAGTTTCTCACTTCATGCCTTCCCAAAACCACTACAATTCCAGTACAAAAAAAAAGAAAAAAAGCCAGGGAACATAAAGATTTCCGAAAACTAGGTTTCCCTGACTGAGGGAATTAATTCAGAAAAAAGTTCCGATTTCAACATTCACTCATCTCATTCTGAGAAGGGATTTAAATGTAGATCTCATATCCCAAGAGAGTAAAACGAGTTTCTGGGTACCTGAAGCAACATCAGCTCAACACTTTTTCTTCTCTTTACTACTACTGTCAGCAACTACATGGTCCTAGTAATTTACTTTTAATTTCTTCTCCTGAATTTCTAGTTTAATGTCTTCAAACAAAAATGTACTATGTTGCCAAAGAAACCCAAACATGTTTTTGTCTCGACAGGCCCCTTTTATCTCTTCTCTCAAATTCCTCTGTTCTCGTTTTGTCTCCACCTTCTTAATTTCCCCTTAACTGTTCACTTTGGCTACTGGTCCAGTGAGTATCAGTTGATCACATACATGTCAAGAGAAAGGTGGTAAATCTCTAAGAATAACCAAGTAGGACTCTCAGGTGGGCTACTTATCTTCTGTTAAAGTTATTTGCTATTTTCCTAAGAAGAATTAAATCCTTTCATAGGAGAGTTAGGACAAGACATCTTCAGCATATTTGTGTTCATTATGTGATTACAGATGCATTTCTGTAATACAAAATGGAAACATTAGAAAACAAGGATAAGACTGTGTAGGGTTGGCTGTTTGATTTATTTTTTAGTTTTTTTTCTGCTTTTGTGAACAGTTACTAGTTCAAAAAGTGTAAGTCAACTGAGCACTTGTATCTGGCAATTTTACCTTGTTCATTACATGAGCCTTTACACGCTTTGTTATCAAATGTGTTCTAGTTTTGTTTCTATCCACCCAGATTTTAAACATTAGCCACATAATACAAAATAGGCAATAAATCCCAATCACCACATTTTGACAGCTATTGGTCTTGGGAGGAGAAAGGGAGAAAGGATAATCCCTTTGAAGTTTCTCACTAACAATTTGCTAAATAGAACCTGGTTTATACCTGTTAACTGTTTTAAATTACTTTGCACATGTATCATTGACTCAGCGGTTGCAGTGGTTAGAAATGATTGAATGTCTAAAAATATTCATTCAACCTGCTTCTGAATCACTCCTGCTGGGCATCAAAAGCACTTGAAATGATTGCAAAAAAAAAAAAAATCTCATACTTAGGAATTTCAGGATTTACAGCAAGGCATTATAAAATGAAACATGTTACACAGTTGTTTTTTTTTTTTTCCTGTTTGCACAAAACTGTCAGGACACAAATAACTTCTGAAAGTGGTGAAATAACATACAATAAACAAGGTGCCTTACCCAGGAGGCAAATACAAATGGTACACTTAACCTTCAAAAAGAGTTGCTGGCATGTGAGTGTGGAACACATTAAAATCCTGTCCCCCTTTTAGGCCAGTGGAAATACATGGATTACTTTCCTGACACATGTACGTCTTCAAACATGGATCATTAATTGCTAAGTTGAAACCAGTTTGAATATATAGTTCTCCATTAAAAACAGTTTATACAAATGAATGCACAACACAGTAACCTGATCAGGAAAATGCCACTTCCATTTTTGGGGCATTCACCAACAGTGCCTTCAGTAAAGACGCTGCAGAATTCTGGTTCCCATTTTCACTGCAAATCTAAGCTAGAAATTAATTATGTTAAGCCCTGAAACAGCATTCCCTTGAGAAAAATTAAAGGCACAGAGGTAGGAAATTGCAGTAACCCTATGCCACTGAGTAGTAAAGAGCTCTGGATCAACGTCAAGTAATGGAAGGACACTATTAAAAGTAACATAACTTACACTGGAGTAAAATACTAGATAAAATGTTGATAATAAAACAGAGAAGAAGGAAAGGGAGCAAAGAGAGGTTCAGAAGAGAGTCTTTTTCATAGTTATGAGCTATATTTTAACCTCTATCCTAAATCTTTTCCTGAGGACTGACCTTGAAAACACATCTGATTTTCCCCACTAACAACTAGCATCCAATCTTATTTCAAGGGAAAAAATGTTTCCACTTTTTATTGTCTCGTATCTCCTAACCGGAGCTTCCAGACCAACCAATTCCCCATATTTAGTTCCAGCTGACTGACAGTAACACCTAATAAATGTGCTTGACAACACATCACTCTTAGATTCTCCTGACACCCAGCTATAATCAGTTTACATTAATTTTGAATTTTTACATTGTTCACTGGAAAAAATACTGTTGTAAGAGAAAAACACCACCAATGCTGACTGGTTTAGATACACGTGAGTGGGAAAGAGTTAGTTTTAACCTGTCTGCTGCTTGGTACAAGGCTTCAGACTTGATTTTTACAGTAAAATCATGGATGCCAGCACACCTACAAAGAAATTTTCTTCAGTGATTCCTATTTTAAAATGCTGAATGTTGATACCTGGCATTATTAATGGACCTTTTTGTGTAACAACAGAATTGTAATCAGGTTTTATGATCAGCTGCTCTGTTGCAATGAACGCTTCATCCACATTTTTTTTGTTTTAAAAATTTATATAGACTATATGCTTTGCCATACATACATATATATTTGAGCACATAGATAATAATTAAAGAATGAATATAATCTGTTCAGACAATAACACAGGGTTAAATTGTGCCTATGATACTGTATCAGCAATTACACTACATGGTTGGTCAGTGTATTCCAGAGAGCCAAAATACCCCCAAAGAAAATCACTGAAAAATGAAGACCATGTCATGTAGTACTGCTCTAATTTAGACTTCTGTTTTCAAACAGCCAATAAACGTGCTGTAACTTCATGTCATATGAGATTTTCCCAGAACAGCCCTCTTACAAAAGCAAGGAAAAACTAATTATTCCTACAAAATGTGCTTTCAAGCAAATAGGACTTTTTCCTAAATTTGTTTTCATGTGGAGACAAGGTGAACTTCTTTTCCTGTTTCAAATTATTACGGCAGTGCCACCACACTGCCACCCCTCATTCTAAAAAGAATCACTCCCCAGCCCCCAGAATGCCTTGTTCACGGCAGCTCACCTGGTCTACAAGAGCAAAGTGAATCTCAGCCCTCGCTAAGACCTGCTTTAGTCACTACAGCCACCGCACAGCACTGCACACACGCTCCACTGCTTTGCTGAGAGACTTCAAACTCCTCCAAGCAAGAGCACTGCAAATACTACAAACGTAAAACACATGACCAGATACTGTTTTAAGAACCACCCAAACAGCTGCATGACCCTTGAAGAAAGCTGTCTGGAAAACAAATTTGTTGAGAAAACGAATTTTACCGGCAAGTACTATGCAAGCTAAAAGTTACCAGACTGTTGCAAAGAAATTAATTGCATTCATCCCCCGTCCCATCCCTCTTTACAGATGATTTGAATCATCTCTCATTGCATTAACGGGATGCTGCAGAAGCCATTTAGGAAAAATAAATTAATAACTATAATGTAATTAGGAAAGGGGAGGTCTCTCAATAATGCAAACAGAACTAAGTCATTAATTTTTTGACTTCAGATTCAGTCAGAGAGAGGAAATAAGCAATGTCAGAACATCTGATTGGAGGAGCAGAAGTTCTTGTGACTGCTAAACTGAGAACAGGCTATTTACAAATACAGCTACTGCATTTGGACCCAGTTAACAATTCTGTTGCAAATTTAAGAAAAAGAAAATTAACTTGCAGCACTCCAACATTTTCAGAAGTTGTTTATTTTTATTTAGGTTGCATTTAAATTTTTTTCTCAGCAAGTAAGGGGATCAAAAAAAAAAAGGAAAATATTTTAGGACTAAGCTAGAAAAATAAATTGCATTTCAAGAGAATAGTGTGTTTATTTTCCATCCAAAACAGCTGTAAACCAAGAAATGTCTTCATATTTCTGAGTCTTGTGACACTCCTTAGGCTAAAGGTGGAAACAGTAGTAAGAGAGGAGGGAAAGATGATTCCTTCCTAATTCAAAAACACATCACTGTGTAAAATATTTGGTCTGAAAAAGGAAATATCAGAATCTACATAAAAATCTAAGCTGCTGTTATTATCTTGCAGTCATTTTGGAAACCTTGCATCATCCACATTAATATCAATTTCTGTCTCTTATTCCACAACACATCTTTAAAATTTATCCCATGTCTCTCACAAGAGTAATTTCATTTTCATGCTCTGTGAACTTCTATAATGTATTTTCTATCTCACAGCTGTGCAGTCCATTCAAAATTCTTACTCACTTACCAGCCAGTTTTTATAGCTCTCTAGGGTACCTAAAGAGCAGTTGGTCACCTACTTGAAACTATGTCAGCCTCTCATTTATGACTGCCTTTAGCATTCAGTTTCTAGCTGTGTCACTCTGTGCCAGTTGAAGTATTCCCTTCTTTCCATCCTCCTTTGTGTCTTGGTATCTGTTTTTCTCTTGGAATCACCTCAGCTCTCCACTGCTCTAAAGATCCTAAAAATCATCCACTTCTGAAGAGCCAGACTCACGGTGGATTTGTAGCTGCTCTGTTACAATGAATGAATATACACCACCCTTGTCCAACAAGTATTATGGAAGCAATATATTTGAATCAATTGCTAAGTAAAGCAGTGAACAAGGACAGACAACAAAATCATAACCTTTTAGCAAAAATCACTCAGATGCTAACAGATGGTGTTTTAAGCAAATAATTGTCAGCACTGAATTCAGCTCTCCCACCCTGACTCTTGCTAAATCCTTCAGGCCACTTTACACTCTCAGAGAGTTTTAGAAAGACATTATGATCTTCCACAAAGAGAGCTGAGCATTAAGTGAAAAATTAGATCAACTGGGTATCCCAAAAGAGCACAAGGGATTCTGGCTAAACTAAAGCAGGCCTATTCTTTTTTTAAGGGTCTCAGTTTTGTGCATTTTCTTTATTTTTGAAGGTTTTGGCTTTTCACTTACAGTAAAAATCGAGAATGCAGCTTAGAATCACTGAGCTCATTTCTTGTCAAGGCCTCCCAAAAACAGTACACTCCCAACCAGATCAAGTAGGGTAACCATGGCTGATGTACAGCACAGCAGCATAGCTGTTACTATAAAAGTAAAAAAATACTCATATCCAGATGTAAATACATGTTCCTGAAAGACCTAGAACACTTCACTCAGTGCTCACAGAGAAAGCAGGAGATTTATTAAACCTGTTTCCAAAATAGTACTGATCAACACGACCACATTTCAAAACACAATCATACCACTAAAATATCTTCTACAACACACTCACTAAAATCAGGAATCTGACCCCTCTATACCTTTCTAAATTCAGCTGTCATGCCTAACTTGCTATGCTTCTGTCGTGAATTTGTAACATTAATCTAAATGTTTCAAATTACTGAATTCTGTCTTGAGAAGTATCATTCACAAAATAATCATGGGGAAGGGACGGATCCTTAAAACAGCTCATACACCTCTGTCAGGTCAAACTATTGTTTAACAACGAGCCCATTTGTCTCGGTTTCCTTTCTAATCTACAAGCAGTAAGAGTTATTTTTAAAAAGGTGTTTTGGAGCTTATTCCAAAATCATGGTATATAAACCGTAATTCTGAAACACAGGTCACTTGCCTGAAGCTGATTCTACCTTCTCTTTTATACTATTTTCTTTTTCTTTCATTTCTTATTTAAAATGCTAAAACTATAAAGCAGCCTAGTAAGGTATCTTCATTAGAGAACTTATCTCAAGAACTGTTTCATGCTAATGAAGTTTATTTTTTAAATTTCCTTTTTCATCCATTTTCTCTGCTTAGATACCATCTAAATGAAATCAAGTATCCTTATAGCTGTTAAGCAGACAGTAGACAATAATTAGATAGTTATCCTAGAAATAAGCATGGAGGATACCTATTACAGTAATGTGAGTTTAGAAATAAGCATGGAGGATACCTATTACAGTAATGTGAGTTTAATGGTAGTGGTAAACTCACAGACAGAAGCTTAATGTTACTGAATAACCAGGTCTGACATCTTTAAAAGCTAAAATGGAAGTCTAAAGTTTTATTCTATTCAGATAGAAAGAATTAAATATAAGACTACATTTTAAATCACAGATTCTGAGAATATCACTAATTGCTCATATGAGTCTCACAGTCATTATCAGTCTGGGAATATTTAGATTTCTAATTATCATAGTGTTCTCAACTGATATTAACAGAAATTTTCAATATTCTCTATTTACATCCAGATGAGAAATATGGTCTTCTCTTTTCAGTTGCTATGCACACCAAAATTTTAAAAATCAGGTGAAAGGAAATCCTGCAGAAGGTTCTTCACAAAAGAAAGACTTGTTCTCACATGCAAGCAAAATGGATTACCTGCTTGTGAACAACAGAAGTTTTGAAGGTAGGAAATTATGATCTAACAAAGAGAATTTAAGAAATGCAAAGTGCTAAATGCTGCAACAATTTCATTCCACTTCTTTGTACCTTATTAGCAATAATATTGAATTATTCAAAAGAGTTGCTGGGCTTTAAAAAGAATCCTGCATAAGCAAAGGCTATAAAGACTTTTTTTTTTCCAGAAGAAGAGGAAAATCAAGTGAGGCAGATGTAAAAGCACTAACCTGAGCATATGGGCTGCATTGAAAACAACATCAAATTCCATATTATCAAGTTCAGCTGCTTTCTTTGCCATTTCAGCTGCTTCTATCAGGCGGGATTCTTCTAGGAGGAACTGACCTGCAACAGAGTGCATGAACATGAGCCCACAGAAAATAATTGATGTAATATACTTCAGACAGTATGCTCAGGAAAAGGAAGTACCAAAAAAAACCCTCAAAAACAAAAAAACAAACCCCAAACTAATAAACCAAGCAACAAACCAATGTCTCAGATTCAATGTTTAGTTATTTGTTGATCTGCTCTGTATTTCAATATCTTGAAAACATAGTCAATGTAGAAAAATTGCAATAAATATGACAAGTAATAACAATATTTGTCGAATATATTTAAGAAAAGTGAGAAAGAGTAAAACTCAGCCATCAAGAAACAATGCTGCCAAACCCCAAGAAGCCTGCCATTTGAGAATTTGTCTTTCTGCCTATACAATTACAATATTTGCTTCCTCAAAACAAATTGAAATAAAATAGTATCTACAAATTAAACACATTCCCATTTTAAAAGTATATCCCAAAATCATATAAAATGATAAATATTTGTATACACACATATTTTTTCAGCTTTAGAAGTCTAAGTTGTATTTGCTTTAAAACCCTTATACATATCTGTATACCTTCATGGAGTGGTATTTTATCATGTATTTCAGTAACATTAAAAGAATCACAACAGGTAGCTTTTGACAAGTTTCCTATAAGATACTTACCTCTCACAGTAAACAAAAATAGAAGATGGCTAAAATCTAGTGACTCAGTCTTTACAAATGAAATTATCATAATCATTAAACCAAGTATAAACTGAAAACAATTAATAATTTAGCATTAACCAAGCTTTAACTGAAGTACAATAGTTTAAAAAAAATGAAAACATGTAGCATACAGTACAACTCCATAAAAATGAGTTTTCCTTTGAAGAAGATAAAAAAAAGAATTTGGAAGGTACTCAAATAACCTTATTTTTGCTCCTTTCAATGATTTTTCACACCTAATTTGTAAAATGTGTCATTTTTTGCAACAACTTTTTAAAGGAATTCAACCATCTAGTCTCTGTGCCTACATAACTTCACATTTGGAAAAGCTATCCTAAAGCATAGTGATTATACACTCCAGAATCCCATCCCTCCCTTTTTATCTTACTTTGCAAAGTAAGATCTCTCAACCAAAACTCTGCCACTCCACCACTAACCACAAGCCTCGTGAGGAACAATATACCATGAGCAAATGATTTCCTCTCATGGTGAGGGAGTTTTCTCTTTTCTCTTTCCTCCTTTCCTCATGCATTCCTGTTGCTCACATACTTGCTATGTGCTTATGCAAAAAAATTCCCTTAACCAGGGCTAGCAAGGCCTGTACAAGCATCACGAACCCAGTGATGCTTTGGTACAACAAAGACATTTGCAGAAGGAATCATTTCAATACAAAAAGTGATGAAAGGCAGCTTTCTTAGCTTTTTGTTTTCTCTGCAGATATATTTCAGCTTGGCAGAGTTGGCAGATTATTTATTCAGTCTCCTATATCTTAATTATTCAGATCTGCAAAACTTGTGAAAACATTCCGGTGCCTTCCTGCATTCACAGCACAAGGTTTGCTTGCTTTAGTGACATCCACACTCTAGTATGAGCCACACTTTGATGCAGTACAATGCTTTATGCTTACTGTGCCCAGAAACAGATGATTTACAAAAAAAGCCTCCTTACACAGGAAAATGAAGTAAAGAAATAAATAAAAAGAGAGAGAAAACATAAGAAGAAAACAGTTCGGGGACAGTTTGGACCACATGAAATTATTTTTTCTTCAGAATTATAAATCAGTGGTTGAACTGCTAATGCAAGTCTCTTAATGGAAGTTTCTTCTAAAGGGAAAAAAATCTGACAAAAACTAAAAATTTACCTTTTTTTTTTTTTTTTAAATCTCTTTTTTTCCTTTTGGATACCACATCAGGGTATGCCTTATATGCAGCAGGACAAACTCAGATTCGAATCTGAAAAGTCTTCAAGTGAATCTACCAAATAAAATAGTTCATATTTCTTGATTTGGGCTGAATTCCTGTTTTCTTTAAAGAGCAATTGTGGGAATTGATGAGGCTGACAGCTAGTCTGAAAGCCTTACAGAGGTTGACTTAAAAGCAGTCAGAATCTACCCGTGAGAAACTGCAGTCACAATGGAAGCCACAGTGATAGCCAAAGAAGATAATCAATGAAAGAAGATGTTCTGGACACAAGGAGAAAATGTTCTTGTTGTGGGACATTAAGTGTGTACAAGAAGGAACTTGCATATAATAATGTAACTAACTGTACTTTTGCTTGTATAGCTGATTGTATTGTTGTTTGAATGGTCATTGTTTTGTAGACAGCCCTGTCATTGTTTGCTAAGCAGCCAGTCATAATAAGCCACAGTAACTGTGAAGAGGTATAAGAATAGTAGCAGAGAGAATAATAAATCTTTCTATCTTTTTTTCTTACTGTGGCTTTGGATGACAATAACTGTGTCATGTGTCCGTCTCTACTGTGACAGGCAATCTTTGAAATAAGCTTGATCAACTAGTATTACAATTCTCTTCCAATGAATGAAGTAAAACAGTACCCCTAATCTTTAGGTCCATGTTAAAACAAACCAGCCATAAATTGTTAACATTAAGGTACTTTTGCTAATGAAAGTCCTGGATTAGCAGAGTGAAACACTAGTAAGCAGATGTGCTATTAATACATTCAGCCAGCGGGAAGAAGGAAGGTGTAAGTAAAAGTTTCAGTTCTTCAGAAAAGAAAATTCTAGGACTGTGCATTGATGCCATGATGGTTTTTTGCTTTTTCTTTTATACCCCTTTTATATACTCTTTTATATAGCTTTTATGTATTCTTAGTGCTTTTAGCCCACATAGTTATAATTCTTTAAGTTTGATAACTTCCCTTAGACCCAATATTCCGTTAAGCCAAGAGACCAAATATTCTGGAAACCCCAGACACCAAGGTCCTCTCCAGAACACATTCTGTAAACAAAGATAGGCCCATCCAGGGGGAGGGTTCCTCGGACAAAGGGTCCCACTGGAGTCCCTCATTGGGGAATCTTTGATAGATATGCTAAATTTTGCAAGGCATATAATTGTATACTCATCACATCATGTGTGGCCATTTCTTCAGTGGGCGTTTCGGGGTGCATTGCGATGTGCACTTCAGCACACCTAAAGATCCTTAAATAAATACTGAGGTAAAATCCTTCTTTCCCTCTTATCTGTGTTTAGCTCTCTTAATTTTTAAGACCAGGAAAAGGCATCAGAATCACCATACACAAGCCTCTCCCCTACTGGAGGTGGTATCAACAGTTGCAATAATTCATGCTGAGTGGGTAAGCAGCAGATGATACATGTATGAAATCAATTGTACTATCCTCTATACACAAGCCCTTATAGAGCTCCATTTTAGGCCCAGTTCTCTTCATAAATGACTTGGTTGCAGGACTTAATGGAATACCAAGTAAGTTTGCCAACGATACTAAACTGGGAGGAGCTGTCAATTCCCCCGACAGCAGGTGCCGGATTCCGCACCTGCAATGGAGCAACCCTGGATGTACGGACAGACTGGGGAATGAGATGCTGGAAAACAGCACCACGAAAGGGACCTGGGGGTCCTGGTAGATGGAAAGTTGAACACGAGTCAGCAGTGCCCTGGCACTGGCGAGCCAGTTGAGGGAGGTGATTTTCCCACTCTACTCTGCAGTGGTTTGGTCTCGCCTTGAATACTGTATGCAGTTTTGGGCACCTCAACATAAGAAGGTTACAAAGCCATTAGAGAGCATCCAGAGGAGGGCTGCTGATCAAAGATTTCTTTAATTGCATGGGCTACAAATACAATTTGCTGCAACTTTCTCAATCTAGTGAAAAAGTCAATATCTGAGTGTACAGGTGTGTGGTGAGTTGTCCCCTGCCAGTATCCAAGCACTCACACAGGGTGAGGGGAGAAAACAGAACAGCAAAACCAAGAAAATCCCTTCATCAAGATAAAGACAGTTTAATATGAGGAAGAAAAAAAAAAAAACAACAATCAAAACTAAGCAAACAGCAAAGTGAAGGAAATTTCTCACGACTTGTCACAGGTAGACTGATGCCCAGCCAGTCTCCAAACAAAGAGCCACCTCAGAAGCCAAAACTCTTCTTTTTCTACCCCAGATTTTATTGCTGAACATGATGTTATATGGACTGTTACATCTATCCCTTCGGCCAGCTCAGGTCAGCTGTCCAAGCTGTGTCTCCTCCCAAAAAGAGAAAACCTTGACACTGCTCAAATACTATTCAGCAACAGCCAAAACACTGTTGTATTATCAAGGCTGGTTTAGTCACAAAGCCAAAACAAGGCATCATCCAGGCTGCTATAAAGTTAACACTATCCCAGCCAGACCCAGTACAAGGTGGAAACTTTCAGTTGAAGACTGATTTGCCAAGTTCTCCTGAAAGACAGACTAATTTTATTCACACATCTCCACTTAATTTAAAGCACCTAAGTAGAAAAATACCATTTTCAAAACATTAGCTGCCATTCCTTTTGATCTGATATACTAAATTCATACAAGAATGAACTGGAGTGGCAGTTTAACTGCTGCACTTTCTTCATTAAAAAACAGACTTCTGAACCTTCCCTGTCAAAGCTATAAAGACATTTTCCCAAGACAAGAGCACTAGCAGGGTATAATATTGGCAAGGTGTTGAAGGCGGATCAGAAGGTATGATCCACAAGCCCCTGGATCCAGGAACCACTTGTGTGGGTCTAAATTTATATGTGGGATTTTCTTCTCTGACAAGCAGCTGGCAAACCTCATGATTTATGAGATACTGCCCAACATCACATAGAGACCTTACTTATTGCAGGTGTCATGATTCCAGCTCTTGCCAACAACATAAATTATGGTAGCCTGACTGTTTCTTGGAATCACAACAGCTTTTGAGAAAACAGCCTTCCTGAAGCTCCAAATACCATGTTTTCCTACCTAAAGGAAAGAATATTTTTCATTACTCTTCTTCTAAACTGGAAGTGGGAAATCCATAGTCCAGGTTCAGACGTGACTTTCAGAAACACTGTTCTCTGCCTGGACTGTTACTTTTTTGTAATAGGATTTTTCAGCTTTCTTGATAGACAGCACAGGGGTGACTGAAAATGTGTAGTCAAGAGTTTTTAAAGGCCTTTGATAGCAGAGAACTGATTCAATACTTCACAATCCTCTTGGTCACTTTTCCCTAAACTATCTAAGAATCAGAAATAGCATTAAAGCTGCTGAATTCTGTACCTTCAGCCTTGTTCAAACTTACTTTTCATCGCAAACCATCAACAGTGGTTCTGAGTCTATATTTGACCAAAAATTTTTGGGGCAATATATGCAATCTACTGAAAAGTAAGATATAAATATGTATGTAATTTAAACAAGAACAAAAAAATTCCAGTTCCTAGCAACTGAAAATAACAGTTTATTTTAATCTTTTGTCAATTAAAAAAAATATTTATCCACAGAAATGAAAGCATACAGCTCTTTATCCTGTATAACTGTCTCTCTAAAATGATCATGAACATTTGTAAAGCATTTGTTAAGACATGCTCCACCAACAATTTAAAGGCCATACATCTGAACTGGTAGTTCTGCTGCTTTATTGTAACAAGAAAGGTATTAATTGGTTTGGATATGTCTGAGTGTAAAAATCTTTTATGTTCAGAGCACAAAGGCATTAGTGTGTTCCTCTAGAATAGGCTTAACTATTTCTTGCAGACACTGTGAGCTTTTATTTTACTAGATAAAAGCGCAATTTGCTTAATTTACTAGATAAAAGTGCAATTTGCACCAATCTTCTAGTTGAAATGTGCCCTCTTTTATTCACTGGCAAACATACAAAGGTACTTTGTCCCAGAACAGAGTAGTTTTCTGAAACAGCTCATCTTGCTGGTGTTGCCTTTGAAAAGAACCATCTTAAATGTTCTCAGAATACTGCTGGTTCTGCATTTACTCAGGCTGCAATGGCAGACTTGTGTGGTGACATCTTTACTAATCCAAGCAAAACTGCTTTCTGAATAGTAATGAAAAAAACTTCCAGTGTCATCCTAGCAGGAATTTGCTTCTTTTAATATACATTTCTCACCAAGTCTTCTGCTTCTTATCTTCTTCAAAAGAGTTTTTTACTTCCACAACATGAAAAGTGGCTCTATCAAGACTCAACTGTAAAAGCTGTTTGTAATAAACTTCACTAGAAGTTCTTTCAGCACATTCAACATTGAGGATTTGAAGCTGAATACATGCTAGTGCTTTCAAAGCATTTCAAGTCTCAACAGAAATCAGAAGAGGGAGTGGATTCTGTTTGATTCAATGCATTGTATCTTGTCTTTGATGCAGATGATGTCTTGAGAGCAGAATTACATTCTCAGTGGCATGAGCAGAACCATCACTGAAGTTACTATCAACTTCAGCTCTGCTGTGGTAATGCATAGCTAAAGAGCTGATGCAACCAGAGATTTCTAAATGGAAAATTTAAACTGCATTCGGCGGAAGAAATGAGGAGAGACGGAGAGACCCTGTCTGCAAGTAGATTTCCAGAATATTTCAGGTGATGAATCAATGTTGCAAGATGCAAAAAGTCAACAGACATGACCTAATGTAACTGTTTCCTTTAGGAGTTTCAAAACAGATTCACTGGCTGTGAAGGAGCAGTTCCCAGAGCAAGGGAATGTTTGCTTAAATAGCCTGCTTTTCTAGGCCTGTTTAGACAATTTCTTGCTGAATGTGGAGGATGTAATGTGGAGGAGAAACAAAGGCAACTTACATCACAGTCACCTAAATGGTAGCAGCATTTCAGTTTTTGCTGCTCCTTTTATCCTATTCCATTCTAATCTGGAGGTGTACTGTTGGTTTCTTGCTGGAAGGACATCTGGAGACTTTCTCCCTTCAATTAGCTCCCATGGAGAAAATTATTCCATGCAAAGGAGAAAATTATTCCATGCAAACAACATATATAGAAATACTAAGTAAGCCAGTGGGTGCTAAAATGTCAGTATATGGACTGGCTTGAAAAAGACCTTTTTTTAATTAGCCTTTTTCATTGTTTGAAACACTTATCTGTTGCAGTTGTGCTAAATATACCACTGGATTTCATCCAGAGCATGATCACAGATAAGAGAGAAAAAGTTCACTAGCAAACCTTTGGGACTTGATGACTAAACTTGTCACCACAGGTCTGGATCACTGGAAGCTCTCACCAAACCAAAAGACTAATGATGAAAATATATACTACAGAGGACCTCATGATTTACAAATACTGAGGAATATTCTGGACTCTATACCATCTCCCAGACACCTGGTGATGTATAAGGTTTGGAAATGTGAAATTTGGATGAAAAAGAACTATCCAGCTGCACTTTCGTAGCAGCTTCATGCTATCTCTACAAAAATCCTCATGAGATAGTACTCATAGGTCAAAACAAATGACCATTAGCAAAGAAGCCTCCAGCATTGTTCGTGCCACAAAGCCTCCAGACACAAAGCCTCCAGCATTGTTCATGTTCATTTTTCAGTCCCTACAGAAATGCTACATTTTGACAATATGGAAGAATCATAAAGACACATTTCTAACCCTGTCTCTGATCTGCATTATGTATATCACATCTCTTGAGCAGTCTAGTATATTGTGCTGAGGAAGCAGAGTACACCACGAGTTTGAGATGTCAGAATGATTAGATTTAAGGCTAAATCCAAGGGAAGAGCCAGAAGCATGGAAACTCCACAGCATCTCAGGTCAGTGACCTAGCTTGTTTGGAAATACTCCACTGCATTCCACTTGAGTGACTGGTTCTAAAGGGAGTTTGGAAAAAATCGTTATTATAGTGGTCTGTAATAACCTCCTTTTAATGCTGTGTGATAAAAGTAACCTAGAGAGTGACAAAAAGGACTTAAAATTGGTAGATTGTTCTGAATAGCTCAGCATCTGGTACAATTTTTGTCTTCAGTTTGGAAGTAAGAAATACTGTTGGTTAGCAGTCGCTGAAGATTTTCTTAAAGTTACTAGAGAGAGTTCTGGGAGCAGGAAGGTCAGAAGCTTAATGAAGTCTTTCTGCAAGGCAGTTACATCTTCCTGTTTCAAGTCTAGGAATCCTGTCTTCTTGGAATTATGTTCATTGATATTGCAGGAGCAGGTATAAGCCAGAGACCAAAGTCAGGACCCTGATTTAATGGCACTGTATGTTCAAGACAGAGACCCTTTCTCCAAAGAGCACATAGGTTGTATGAACGAGTATTATTCGAGTATCATAAACTTGTTTCATTGGCAGAAAGGTTCATTAGTACATACTGGGAAGTGACTTAGTGATGGACATACTCTATCTGGTTCACTTTGACCCCACCTCATCAAGGGATTTAATTTCTCAATACAAAATCACCCTGTAGTATCTGGGTCTCCCAGTGTAGCAGATCCACACACTTTTATTTATCATTTGGTATATACTGTATTTAGCAAGCCTGTCAGTCAGAAATGGGATAATTCAGTCACTGGAATTATGGCTTGTGAAGTTTTATTCATTTCATTGACAAAAGTGAACACTGACCTACCTATGAACTAGGGTGACATTTCTATCATCAACATAAAACTCTGCTAAAGAAATTAGTAAGATTTCATGAGGAAGTCATGGTTGATGTTTCTCTTTCTTATAAATACAACATTGTTACTCTGTTTTTCATTTGTACAATGTTTTCTTCATAGGAGCTTTTCCTTAAATTCGTGGGAAAAATAAATAAATCTTTCCTAGGCTGCTCTTCAGTCAATGAAGAGCAAAACCACAAAGCTCAAGCACTGAGAAAAATGTGACTACATGGAAATACTATAAATTCAGCACAAAGAATCATTTAGGTCGGAAAAGACCTTCATGATTTTTAAGTCCAACCTTTGACTGACCACCACCATGTTCATTAAACCACAGTACTGAGTGCCATGACACTCCAGGGATGGTGACTCCACCACCTCCCTGGGTAGTCCCTTCCAATGCTTAACAACTCTTCAGTGACAATATTCTTCCTGATGTCCAACCTGAGCCTGCCCCGGCTCAACTCGAGCCTATGCCCTTTTATACTATCACTGGCTGCCTGGGAGAAGAGGCTGACCCCCAGCTGTCTACAGCCTCCTTTCAGGTAGCTGGAGAAAGGTCTCTCCCGAGCCTCCTTTTCTCCAGGCTAAACAACCCCAGCTCCCTCAGCCACTCCTTGCAGGACTTGTGCCCCAGACCCTTCCCCAGCCTTGCTGCCATTCTCTGGGCATTCTCCAGCACTTCAGTGTCTTTCTTGCAGTGATGGGCCCAGAACCAGACACAGGACTCGAGGTGTGGCCTCACCAGTGCTGTGTACAGGGGGACAATCACTGCCCTGGTCCTGCTGGCCACACTATTGCTGATACAGGCCAGGATGCCATTGGTCTTCCTGGCCACCTGGGCACACACTGGCTCATGTTCAGCTGCTGACAACCAACACTCGCAGGTGCTTTTCCTCTGCGCAGCTTTCCAGCCACTCTGCCCTCAGCCTGTAGCGTTTCATGAGGTTGTTGTGACTGAAGCCCAGGACCCGGCACTTCACCTTACTGAACCTCAATCTAAGCAGAAACATCTGAGAAAAAAAATGAATTCACACCTGTAAATATATAAAAATCCTCACACTCACTAACACATGTAAGCCTAAGACTTAAAGACTGAAAAAAATGGGGCTTGAAAATTCACTGCTATCATATTTCAATGAAATATACCTTGATCCTTAAACTGTAGCAATTCCAACCCATTTTCAGGCTGTGACCTGAAAGGAGTCATAGGAGTGGTAAAGCAGCCATCTTTGGAAGTAAGACAGAAACAAAGTGCTCATAAACTTAGGTGAAAATTCAGGCAGCCAAAAGGGCTAAGAGCCCTTCGCAGAAACAGTGATTAGAAAGACTAGGATGAAATTGAAAAACAATAAAAACAGCAGTTAAGAAGTTAAATGTGCTTCAAAAGAATCAGATAATGTAAGAAAAACTATAAAAATAACTCCTAAATTACCACAAATTCAAAAGTGAAAGACAATGAAAAAATAATGTTTGGGAACATGTTAATCTGGTTTTTGTTCATTGAAGATATAGCTAATACACTTCAGTTTTATGTAACCTGAAAGTTTCTTTCCATTTTACATCTCTAACTGGCAATGCACTTAAAAAGGCAGATGATCAATGTGAACTGCCAAATTAAGTGAATGCATAATTAATATAATGAGAATAATCCATTTTTATAATGAAAAAGGAATCTTTAAACAATTTAGAGTTATTAGAAGCCATGTATTATTCAAAGGAAACTATTTTAAAAGGAGGTTTCAACAGCTATTAATAAAACAGAGTTAATTTGAACATCCTGTTGGGTTCTAGACTTTTCTATTCCAATTAAGCCATTACAAATACAAGGGAGAAGAGACCTCTACAAACATTTATCTTGAAACCTCACTCCTTCTTTTTCTCTCTCTTTTATTCCCCACTCCATTTTTATCATGTTGGAGAGAGGCCACTACATGCACTTTAAGAGGCATAGTAGCAAACCTATTTTTAGCAAACAAGTAAAATTTAGTGGGTTTTGGGGGGTTTGTTTGGGTTGGGGTTTTTGGGTTTGTTTTTTTGTGTAGTTTTTAGGGTTTTTGCTCTGTTGGGGTTTTTTTGTTGTTGTTTGCTTGGCTGGGTGTTTTTTGGGTTTTTTTTTTTCTTTGGTTGGTTGGTTGGTTAGTTTTAAACAGCAAATTATAACCAAAATTAGACATTTCTGGAGGTAAAATCTTTACACAACAAATATCACTGTAGATTTATGGTGGGTTTTTTTCAAAGGAAAGCTAGTACAGAAAGCTTTCAACAATTTCAAACTCCTCAGTTACACTGCATACTACTTACTGAAGAATTTATTTGGGAATTTTTTTTCAAAAAGATGAGCACATGAGTATGTCACTGTCTGAAATTCACCTCATCTCTGTGCACTGACAAATTTTATTCATAATCTTTCTTCAACTTCTCCTGAGATAGGCTCAGTGCAGACAGAAATAGAGACCTCTACCTCTTTTGTAAACGGTCAGTACTATATCCAAACCTACACAGTCTCTGAGCCATAAGGGCACTTGTCTGGCCTGACTGAACGTTCCTGTGTCAGGCACACTCGGTAGCAAATTTGATGTACTGACCCTTTAGACATCATTATGTTCTCAAAATATTTAGAAGACAGTTCCTTTTAATTTGTTTAGTTCCGAGATACCTCTTTGTGGTTTCTCAGACTGACAGTTAGATTCATCCCATTCATTTCATCGAGGCAAGTAGCTCAGAAAGAATCAATGGTCAATGGAGACCACTTCAGTTATATAATTATGTTATCAATCTGCTGATGACAGACATTACCAAGATCTTGCAGGATTCAAAATGGCCTACTTGAGTTAAATGTTCTAAGTAGAGTGGGATGCATGACTGCCAGTATCTTGAGTAGATGTGGGTAAGACAGTTTGAAGAAAACTTTCCCAGAGAAAAAAAAAGGAAATTCAAAAATAAATAAATATTAAGTTCGACCTCTTTTAGTCAAAAGTGTTCACTTTAGGCAGTCTTTAAAAAATGTGTATTAAAAATATCCAACTAAAAGCATCAAACCTTGCAGAAGCATTCAAACTCACTATCCAAAATAATTTCCTCCAGTGTTTTAGTTCAAAAATATATCTAGTGTGCAAAAAAAAAAAATAAAAAAATTGGTGCTTCTGCCCTCTTTCCTCTCTCACTTTTTCTTCTTCCTGATTCATCAGAATTTTGTCTCTTTCATCTGTGAGGTGTTTTTCGTAGTGTACTGTGTACCTGAGCAGTTTGCACCACATCACTCATCAACACTCATGTATTTGTAAGACAATGGTTTTGCACCAAGTTCAGATGTTCAGATAACTGGCATACAAGAGGTAGAAAGGAAAGAAGGGCAAAAGAAACGTGGTCAGGTGAAAAGCTGCCTGAATTTCCATCTGAGAGGGGACTGCCATCCTCTCTGGTCACTAGAGTAAAAGTCACTTCCCCGTATGTCCAACAAAGTGACATCATGTCAGTAGTCTACAGGGATTTGTATCTCTCCAGCTTTTCCACTATTTCTCCCTTCAGACATCTTCAAGCATAATGAGTCTGGGAAACACTGCTTCAAACTTAAATCCCCTTAAATCCAAAGGTGACCAAGTACCTATAGAAAACTAATTATAATGCCAGCTTGAGCAGAGAGAACATGCTGTGGTGGTACTTTTCAAGGAGCAACCACGAAACCGTTCCCCTCCCTCCAAATTTTCATGTGATTAAATAAGCTGCCTCCTGCACCAAGTCATACCTAAAAATAGCTTTGGCTTACGGCTTGAATTAAAGCACATTATAATACAAATGTAAGCCTCTTAAAAGATACAGTATATTGACAGTTTTTCTCATAGCTCCAAAAAAAGTCCAGAAGGTTAGAAGTCAAAAAGAACATCTGCACAACCTGGAACCACAAATTATAAGTGTATGCAATCCATGTGCACTTGGAAGAAAATCTTCAGTCCATTTATTCCTGCTACTTCATCAACACCCTGTCACGTCCCAACTGACCACTCTTTTCATTTGACTATTTTCTGAGGTATGTGTTTTTTTAGGACTGATGCCAACTACTTTATTCTCTCTTCTAACATCTTCATGTTGAGGAAAAAAAGTAATCTCTAAGATTTACATGAAAAATAAGGATGTATTTCCCTATAATTAAACTCTTGGCATATAGGATGTAGAATGTACCTGTGACAAGGTGCTGGAACAAATTAATGAGATGGAGAGGTAAAGCTTAAGGCGTTCACTAGAGATTCCAAGGGATTATTTGGAATGCCCCTGGTAACACACAGTACACAGTCCTCATTAATTCAAGACGTAGGTGGAAAGGAGAAGAGAAATAAAGATAGGAAGAAAAGAAAGGAAAAAGAGAACAAAAGAAAAAGCAAGGATAATTTATTTCAAATTTTATAAAGTCCTGTGCCCAAAGTGACAAGGTTTTGAGATCAGCTGTACACAAACACAAGAGCCAAGCAGAAGCAGACCATATCTTTCTCATAGCTACTTTGATATAAACATAGAACAACATCACTGAATCGGTGAGATGATCAGAAGTTACATAAATAAAAGGTTTCACATGAATTCAGAAGAGTTCTATGGGTGTAATGCTCCAAGAAAGTGACCTAGTGACTGTTAAAGAGAACCTTCTTGCGTCTATTGCCCTTCAGCATCCCTTTTTACTATGCTGTTATTCCAAACACTGGCTAAATTTTGTCCTTCACTCCTAATCTACTGAGTAGAACCCCACTTATGTTGCAATTATGACCTCTGCACAATGACAGAACCCACTTTTTGAACCTGGGACACAATAAAAGAAAAGTTTGCCAATGTTTTTAGGGAACAATCTTAATTAGGAAATAGCACAGCACTTTAATATTGTAATCTCGTAATGAAGAAGCCAGCATATCAGACATGAATGATGATTTGAATAACCATGCATTTAGTTTTTAGGGTACTTGAAAATGAGACAAAGGGGATATTGCAGGAAAGGACAAGCAAGCTGATGAATAATGAGAGAAAAATAAAACAATTCTAGGCCTGTAATAAAAGACACTAAATACTAACATTGTTTACTGAGATGGACTGTTGAGACCAACCATTGAATCTCTATGCAAAGATTTCCTAATAACTAAGGACAGATTTCTTAATAACAAAGGCTGGAAGGGGCTTGAGTAGGATTTCAAAAAACAATCAGCTGTAACTTTTCCTCACTGTCTCGAGAAATACACAATACTTACATCCAATTGAAATAATGGGGCTTATATGCACAAATATCCCTATCATCTTTACCTGTACAGGCATAACTAGAAGACAAGGCCATGAACTGCAGTGTTTCATAATGTAAAATAATGCAACATTGGGCTACATTAATTTAAGTACAATGACATGTTCTAAGTCCCAAGGTGGATTCTGGGAATCTAACATGCAGAATTTCATACTGCATAGGACCAAACAGAAATACAACATGGGAGCAATTCAGACAAAGATATCATAGAGTAAAAACATGGTTATCATGTGAGATTAATTTTCCCTTTTGCCTACTCATTTTTATTTATTTTACCAGTTAGAGGAGAAAATTAAAATAATATACAAAGATATATACAGTGTTCTTTGTGGTTCCCTACCTTCTTCCTAAACTAAGACGAAACTTACTACTTTCTATATGTTCCAATCACCACAACGCAGCTTGCATTTTAAGATTTGTCCATTATCAGCTTTAAAATACAGTAAGAATTAGTCCATAAAGATAAATAATTTTGGTTCCCTGAGACTAAACACATCTGGAAATATTTTTTGCACATCTAGCAAAAACAATCCAAAGTTACAAAGATATCTTCAAATTAACTGTGTGCTTTATACACATACATGCCTTAGTAGGAAAGATACAGCCAACTTGTCAAAACCTCTTCTAATACTTAGCCATTTCAAGCCAAGAAGGTGCTGGGAAGAGGTAGATGTAAGGCCTGTAAGACACTTCAATATACAGAACTCACGCACACTAAAGTAAAACTTCTGGTTGCCCACCCACCAGCAATCAGTGAAGTCAGGCCAAAACTGTTAACAATAATATTCCAGGCCATGAAACTTTGACATATGGCAATAGTCACCTTTGTTCTTTCCCAGAGAGACAGCAATACTGAAATTCCTCTCACAGGAGGAAAGCTATGCAAAATATGAAATTCTTCACCTCTCCCTCTAAAATGATTGAAAAATTGAAATGAAGTAATATATGGTAGATTCGTTTCTTTCCTTTTAAAAAAGGTATTTTGCCAGTAGAACTTTTCACATCTTTAACCACTTGGAGAGATCAACAGCAAGCCTGGAATACATGTGGAAATCCTATCTATCTGAAACATACCATAATGCATGTAGCAGTTTCCTTTGGTAGGATCCAGCTGAATAGCCTTCATGAAGTACTTCTCTGCCTCACTCTTGCGTCCCTAAAAAAAAAGGGGGGGAAATTATTTTAACAGCATGTCACCCTGGAGCAATCATGTACAGTTAAAATTTCCAAATTCCAGGCACTGGAGAAAAACAACTACTATTATCACTACACTTTAACCTAAATAAATATAAATGTTTAAGTGCTGCAGCAAGTTTTGTGGTCAGCTACTTTATGGTGCAGATCTCCAGACCGAGGAAGAAATGTATCCAACATCATCAGTGTCCAAGAGGTAAGGAAGTGGTAGAAACATATTGCAAAAAGCATTGCAAAGGGCTTTTGGGTGAACACCAGCTCCATGCTACTTTTCCGGACAAGCATTACACTTACGCAAGCTAAAATCAGAAGGGAAACTAGGACAGAGCTTTAGTCATGCTCTGAAAAAAAAAAGTGTGGGGGGGGTGGGGGAGGGAAAGGATGTTATGGTTCTATGAAATCATAGAATCCTAGAAGTTCTCACGTTGGAAAGGACCTGTAAAGATCATTGACTCCCACTCCCTGCTCCTCACAGGACTACCTACAACCATGTGACTAAGCATTTTCCAGATACTTCTTGAGTTCTGACGGGTTGGGTGCTGTAACCACCTCCCTGTGGAGCCTGGTCCAGTGACCAGTCACTTTCTCAGTGAAGAATGTTTTCCTAATATTCATTCTGAACTTCCTTCCTGATGCAGCTCCATTTCTTTCCCTCGTATCCTAAATAACAGTATATACACAATCAAAGGTGAAGTTACCACAAATGGAAGTACATAAATAGAAAATATTTTAGGGTTTAATGTGGAAAGTAAAAAAATATATATTTCTGCTTTTAATGTGGGAAGTATGATTTTATCAGAAATCAATTCTGACTACCATAAAACAACTGTAATAGAAAGGGTAATTTTTGAAGACAATGGTCAAGGATATGACAAAATGATCAGGAAAAAATCCCCAAAAGCAACAAAACCAAAACCTAACAGAAACGATGGTAAAAACAATAGATTTTCTAAGACAGACATTTCCTTATCACTGGAATCACAAAACAACTATAGCTGCATTACGGTATAGAAGCACCAGAGCAGATCCATTAGTGGTCATTATTCTTGAAAAAACAGTGATATTGGATTAGTCCAGTCTGATACTCAAACACAAATCACCATCACGTATTCAGTAAGACACCTGTGACCTGTTTATCCCTATCTCCACAAAATTAGCTGCTGTGGTTTGTGCTATAAAATAGGCAGCTTGCAGAATAAAGAACAGTTACGCTTAACCCCTGTGGAAGAAAGGCATTGTGGTCTGCACCTCTCGAGTTGCCTTGAGTGTTATTTCACAGATACAGCCACATAGGCTTTCTCAAGTTTTGTGGTCTGGAAACAGACATGGCACACATCCTGCACTATCCCACAAGTTAACACAGGAATAATAACGAGGTCTGTTCATGATTACAGCTGCTTTAGATTCTCAGTATTTCCCTCAGGGGTCTTAGAGACAATAAAATAGAGTGAAGGAAGTTGTGCAGCACACGAAGAACTATATGAAGACCAGGTTCCACCAAAACCAACACTGAGGCCATATTTCAAGAGATCATCCTGGCAGAGATACAAGCAGGCTTAACATTTACAGTATTCCAGTTTCATAAAATGAATGTTCATTGGAGGTAAGAATTTAGCCTTATTATTTAGTAAACTTGCTTTGGTAAACCTGTATTCCTTAAAGCCAAATCCACATGGCACAAGGCTCCTGTCAACCAAATGGTGAAACTACATGATAGAGTACACTATCTTATACTGAAGTGGCTCATTCCTGCTTTATAAAAAAACCTGAGCAACAAAACAACAAACCCACAAACAAAAAACCATGTGACACACAGCCCAGACTGATTTTTCCTCTTCTACTAGTGCAGTGAAGACACACATATATATATAAAAAACACAATTTTTTTAAAAATAGCATACAACCATAGTTAAGAACAAAATAGTGAAGAAAATCATTACCAGTTAAAACAATTGGCAGGGGGAAGCGATAATCAAACATTCAATTTTGCACATTTAAGTCCAAAGTTGGCAATTTTGGTCTGGCAAAAGTTACAATGGCTTATCTAAGTCTAGCACTGATGCTTCAAAATGAGAGGTACTAAGCAAATGTATCTTTAATACTGACAGAATAAATATGTACAGATTTTGCAAAATTGCCTTTTTAAACAGACTAACATAATGGTTGCACTCTGTGTCTATTTCTAGAACATAAAAGGACAGTTCATTGAATACAGCCAAAAAATTGTAGCTTCTACCGACAGAACTATAAGGCCACAAACATGATTAATTTTTATTTACTGAAATCACCAAAAATATATGACTGCTCTACTCTTTTTGGCACTTTCCAAATGGCATACTGCGCTCAAGTTCAGGCTAGTCAGGAGACCTACAATACACAATGATGACAGGTGCCAATATATATAACATCAAAGGAACCATGCTATTTACAGGCTCAAATGGTCATTTCACTGATAAAGTGGAAAAAATCTTTAATTATACTAACAAGACATAAAGCTATCTGATACTAACAAGACATAAAGCTATCTGATTAAAAATGATCAGCAAAACTCTATTTGCTCATGTTGGCCATCATTTTCATTTAGCCACATTTGTCAAAAGTTATTTAAAAAAAGAATAAGTGTTTTCTTGCAGACTGGCATTGTGAGGAACCTTGCATCATACCAGCTAAAATGTCCTCTTTAATGCAGTCTACTGCTAAAATATCAGTAACTCATCACAGATTTAATACACATTATTTTTTGTGTCAAATTATGTAAAATCCAACCACTTGACAGAATCAAGCTATCTCATCATTAAAATTTAGTATTTATCAACTTTTTTTCAACTATCCAATGTACACCTTAACTACCCAATAAAATGTACACACTGTGTAGTGAGCTTGACAGTAATCCTGTCATTGTCCCTTTCCCACTCTATATTCTCAGTGTTGAATAAAACAGACGGTGTAAGGGAATAAAATTACAACTTTTAAAGAAAATCCAAATAATTGTTTAAACAGCTGAAAAATACTGATTTGGGGCAGGAAGGCATTTGGTGTGCACGCTCACTGTTACGTGTGTTGACCCATACAAATGCAGGCATTGAGAGGCACTGGAAACCTCCCAGTTTCTAGCAGCAGGGTTTGCAGTCATATATGCACAACTACATGCTCTGGCAATTTTACAGAGCAAAAAACTAAGTTTACAACCGCATGATAGCAGACTTCGTTGAAGAATAAAGAAGTTATTCATAAATTTTAATGAAAATACTTGACAGCTCTGAGGATTAATAACGGGATACAAAATACCTTTCCCCTGTTGGTCACCAGTTTACATTCAGTCCAGGCCAGTAGCTAATGAAAAGGTGCTACATGACAGCTACTGGTCTGCCCAGGAGAAATGAGTGGGTGGTCCCAGCCCAAGCCCTAATGGAGATCCTCTGCACAGACGCACTGGCGTATTTATGGCCTTTCAGTTCAGAGACTAACAAGACAGAATCATAAAACAATCAATGTCAATTTCCTTGCTGAAGAAAACAACATGATGAAGACACTTTAATAATTGATCTGTAAGATTGGCTGATATTTGCCTTACTGGATCAGGACCTAAAGCATATAATGAAGACAAACTTTCTGGAGTTTTCCATTAATAAATAAAACATCAGTCCCCCTTTCCCCTGTCTCATGCCCAAATAAAGATGAATTGCCCCTGATTACAATCTTCCAGTAACACAAACAAATTTAAAAGGAAAAAAGTTTAATAAGTGCAGATAAGTAACAAAGGGCTCTTATAACCTAACACATAAGTTGTCCTGGCTTTCAGAAATACCTCACTCTCCACAAATCACGCAGACTTCAAATCGGAATGGCTGGGTGCTTGCAGTTTTGGAAGACAAACAGTTAATTGTTTAAATATTATTGCAGGATCTTGATTTTTAAGACCAGTTCTCTGCAGTTGATTGCAAAAGGGTTTTTGTTCTGTTGGTTGCTTCTTCCCTAGAACCAGAACAATGTATCTGTGCTTGCTAATATGGTCAGACATACAGCTTATCCGGGCTTTCATAAAAATGACTGTTATGATCACCAGAACAAATGAAAGAGAGCCAGCTAAGGGCAGTTGATACATTAGTAGAAGACTGTATTTATCCTTAAGATATTAAAAAGCTGAGGACAAAACCAGCATTTCAATATCAACCCCAATTTTTTTCCTCACTTTTCTGGTAATCTGTGCCAAATTAATGTTGAGGCAGCTGTTGTACTTCAGGCTGCTGGAGGCCCAGGGACCCTGCGATGGTAGTAAAACTGGAAAAGACTAATACAGCTGAACAGCTCTGAATAACCCTCCTGTGGAAACTATGATGACACAGTGGCAACCAGTAAGGTGGTTCAACAAATTAGGTGGTCTCTGCAATTTGAACCAACTTTATATGACATAAATATTCATCATTCTTCAAAATTTACGTGGGTTTCACCAGTAGGACACAGACTTCATTCTTCAATACAGTTTTACCAACTTTAACTGGTAATAATGTGATTGCATAAAGAACTTAATTTATTCCACAAATGCAGTTGACTGTCACTCTCCACATCTGTTCTTTTTTTCTTTTTTTTTGGCAAGCATTCACATTTTTAATAAAACAAATTGAATTACGAAAAAATTTATTAATGGAAGTTTGATTAAAATGTACACACTGAATATAGAAAAACAAGGATTATGTTACATGTTTTCTTCTTCCTCTCTAGAACATTTTAAAGTCACTATTCAGTGATAATGAAAAAGTTTGAAGTGAACCTGTGTTTCATGTTCAGTTTCCATGTTTCTTTAAGTTACTGCAAACCTGCATATCTGTTTCACAACCAGTTCCTTTTCCCTTACAAAAGTTGTGAGGCCAAACACAAATTGTGTGATACTGAGTAAATGAGTAATAAATTCTTCAAAAGCTTTTACTTAGGTGGACTAAGGAAACAGGAACAATAGAGTTACATCTTACAATGATGTCATTGACACAGATAAGGTCCCCACCACTGCTCTAAATATTAGTCGTCCAAAAACAACTTTAGTGTCTAGTATTTAGTAGCTAAAGGGATTCTTCTTTTTCCTTCATTTTGCTGTTATTTCTACAACTCCTCCCTTGTCACTCTGAATTACAATAGAAATGTCTTGTACCATAATTTGTATGTGAAATGCTAGCCCAACTGAAATATGCAGGACTTGGATTATTAACATCAAAGGTCTAAAATTTATCTCAGTTTCTATAATTCCTGTGCATTAAGGAGATAAATCCTGCCTTTTCATCTCATCTTTATTAAAATAAAAGGGAAAAAACACAAACATGGCAGAGAGGCCATCTCAGTGTATGGGAGCATGAATTGGATTACTCTGGAGGAAATTACACTACAAATCTTTATCTACCAATTTGCAATAATTCACCATGCACTAGACTTTATAATAAATGTGAGGCAACTTTCTCATTATCGTCCAGTGTGACACAGCCACATAACCTTGTCACAGAGCTAATGACTGACATTCTCCTTCCCAGTCATTTCACTGGACCAGGGTCCTCACATGCACAGTCCAGTACATTGCATACTGCTTGCATAACCCAGTACATAACCCAGCTGCTTTTTGAAAAAAAAGCCTTGGTAGAATCAATAAAATGCAACCTCTTGCTTTAGTTTAATCTTCTTTTTGCACCTTAAGTGATTCACTTCCATCTTAATATATCACATTAGTCCTCCTTCAAAAACATGTGGATTTTTGTTGAGTAAAAATCCATCTACAAGTTTCACTGAGATTCTACTGAAGCGTGATTCTGCTATGAGCCAAGGTTAATTGAGAGAGTAGTAACACAAACTTTCTTGAGTCTACATTCACAGTGATAATTAAAGGCATGATAACCACAGAGCCGAGACTGAAGCAGTGTCCGTTGACTTTGGCAGGAATCTACTGGAGATTAAACATTTTTGAATGTGACACCACTGCATATAAACTGACACACAGATTTGGAAATTTAAAGCACAGCTCACAACTTTACTGGCTTGGGACATGATTGAGAGACTATTAAGGTGGTATTTTCTTCAAGTGCTATGTATCAAATTAATCAATAATATATTAAAGCTATTTGACATCCATTTTCTTGGTTTATGTGTCTCCTATCACGAAAACCATTCTTGTTCTATTGAAGCATTCAAAACAATATAGAAAAGAAATTTAGGCATAGGATTTTTTTCCCCTTGGAGGTTTTTTTTCTGGTTGTTCTGTTGTGCTGGGGTTTTTTCCTTTGGTGGGTTTTTTTTCTTTGGTGGGGTTTTTTTATGATGTATCTATTTTTTAGTCTTTCTTTTGGGGAAACTTGAAGTCTATAAGGAATTTACCTCATTATATCACTGTTAGAACCAAGAAATATTGTGTTAAGTCTTAAGTAAACTTTTAAAGATCAGATTTCATTCTACACCTTGTGATTTATTTACTGTCTAGACCCCTATTGAAATGTTCACTTTGGTCATAAAGCTTTGACCATTTTGTATCAAATTATGTAATGAAATGTGAAGTAAATTTCCAGGTAAGTCCCTTTCTTTTCTGTCCAGTCTTAAACCACATTTTATATTTTCTGATAAAGGAGTGTATTAATATCTACTCATATTTCACTTGCCAGTCAGTAGAATATAAATTCAGTATTTTCACATGCTGTTTTCACTGAATCCTATGAATTTCTTCTAAGCTAAATTGGGCCTATTTTTCCACAATTACTGACAAAATTACTACACACAGAGTCATTATGGCAGCTATATTCAACCATTTAATAAAACAAAAAAGATTTCTCTTTCGGTCGGTTAGAACTAGATGATCTTTAAGGTCGCTTCCAAACCCAAAGCAGTCTGTGATTCTTTCATGAAAGCAATTCATCCTGTGTCAGTGATGTTCTCTATAACAAGCTTTAAATTTATGTTGAGTAAAGTGAGAAGTTTAGGGCTCCCCCTTTCCTGTCTACAGGAAGTTAGAAACACGATACCGAAGATGAGATCCCTAAAGGAGGTTAGTGAGGGGTTATGTGCCTAAATACCTGTTCCAGAGTCATTTATGAACTAGACAGATATGTCATGTTTAAATGAAAAAACTCTCCTTTACAATTAATTCTATTACAACTGGCATGCAGCCAAGCACACATCCTAAGGGGACTGAAAAGTATATCTATGGATGCAATACTTTTGGCACACCGCCAGCCTCTGAGGAAATACAAGCTCAATGGATGTCAGCTATTGAAATTTCTGTAGTTCGGAAATCCCGTCATTCACATTGGAGGTGGTAAAGTTGCAGATACACCAGATAACCAAACCTAAAAAAAATAGGGCTCACACTTCTGAAGTCAATAAACCTGATTCTCCACACTGAAGAGGGAAACCCCTTCCTTCTACCCCTTCCTACAAGTGAATTGCTTGTAAGCTGGAAACAAAAATGGAAACAACTCACATTTTGCAGACTCAGAACTAAATACAAACTTCGTGCTTGGATCGTGCTTTAACCCTCAAGAGATTTCAAGTGGCAAGAAAGCTCATAGTGTCTGTGCCAGGCTCCAAAAACAAACTGAATACAAGACAGAAAAGCAGTAGTGGCTGTTGATAGGCTTAACTCGATTTCTTAGGGCATTCTCATGGATTCAATGTCATTTTTATATTGTCATGATGTGACTTTAACTGAAATATCCAATTTTCACTAAAAAAAAAAATCTTCCTAGAAGCAGTACTAACAGCCAAGGGATATAGTTTCCCAAAACAAAGTACCTAAGGGCTTTGCTGATCTAATTAAATTGACCTGTTCAGAAAATGCCTTTTCACTAATTAAAGATTTCTCTATGTGTAGGCATTTATCGTTCCTTTAAGTATAACTAAAAAAATTTTTGTTGCTTTAAAGGAGTTGATTACTAAAAGAAGAAACTGCTCTAGAAAATCATGCCTAGATTTAACATAGAGCATTTCAATTGCTATGTCCTAAAGACAGTCACGATTCTTTTGACATCATGACTGTTCTCTCTCGGTCCTGCTTTCTTCCAATTTGTGTAAATCTAGAGAGACAGGAAAAAAAGTAGCAATCAACCAGTGACATTAAAGATGACAATATGACAGATTTTTCCAACAGAAATGCAAATTTCCTTTCTGTGCTGAAACACCAGAAGCAAGTAATTACAGAAATAGTAAATGTTGAATTAGTCTATTCATTGTACACCATTCGCCTGTTCTCCTGCCTTTTCTGTCCCATTCTTTTCTGTTCTTCCTATCTTCCATCTATTTCTACGTTGTCATTTATTTCTACTTATTTTGAGATGACAGTCGAGGACTACACCAATTTCTGAATACAGCAGGGTATTTGATAGCAGCACTCTGAGTAATTTCAGAACTAAGCAAAAATGGCAGTATAGCTCTCTGCCCTTCTGTTTGTCAGAAACATAAGCAACAAACAACTGCTGGCAAAAATATGGTCACCCACTGAGTAGCAATTATTTCAAAACTTAAGAAAAGTTCAATAATTAAACTTCAATATTGATACTTGAATGTCACAATCCTGTTACTTTGTATTAATCCAAAACACTGCCTGTCTCTGTCATGTCTATGACTGCTTTTTCCCAATCCCCTTCTGAAGTAAACATTTTAAAATAAAATATATTATAGGGAATCTTCTAGGATGATTATTGCTGAATTTAAGAGTTTGGAGTTCCAGCACAGAAATTTTACAAGGCAAAGTAAATTTTTCTTACAGCACTTTGGGTAATTTTCCAAGCCAGTAAAAAATAGGAGATTAACAGCACTGTGTGGTGCCATGTAAAATGCAAGAAAACACTGTGCAATTTTTTCCAGAGAAATATAGCAAAGCCTGTAATTCTTAGATGCAACACACTAAATGTTACAATATGAGGCTGTTCCTAATACTTTAGCAATTACAGCCACTACTGCAAACTATGCAGGGTGTTTTGTGGGCTCAAGTTCACTCAAAACAGATAAAACGAAACTTCAAAACATTTATTTATAATTGAAATAAAGCCTCTCAGACTAGCATGCTACTGTAACAACCAACCACTAAGAAATGGCAGAGAGACCAGGCATTAGGAGGGAGGGTTTCTTAGTCTTCTCTTTAGGACTACTAAAGTGAGAGGAGGAAAAAAAATTAAAAGCCTTACTTGTAAATTATTTTTTTAGCATGACAGCCAATGCCTTCTCTTCTAGAAGGTCTGCTCATATAATGGAAAATGAATTACAGTACATGCTCAAGGCATCACCTGGCACTGTCATTTTTGACAGACTCATTTTTATTCTAAAGCTGGGAGCCTTGCAATTTTAAAGCCTTTTTAAAAATTATGCTTTTCTTTGTGATATAGAAATAAATTACCTAAGCAAGGGATGAGGCTCAGATGCTGCAGTATGAAGCTACCAGAAGATTGGCTATGTCAACTAACGTGTCACATTGACAAATAAATTCCTCAAGTAATTTAAGCAGCTTAACAAGTTAAAGGTGCGAAAAGCACATAATGCTAAAGCACTACAGCTCTAAACAGCTACATGTCATTTCAAAAAAAATAAAAAATGCACAAACTTAAGCCTCAGACAACTGGCTATTTTCCAATTATTCTACTAACTGAGCTACTAGTCATGATTTTCAACCACTAGATCATGCTGTCCTAGCATATTTTCAAGAAAATTGTAGGTTAGTGAACTGTAATTCTTAGATATAAACATATAACATGAACTAATATAGGAGTTAAGAAATTCTTGTGACTTATGATATTAGGTAACAAGACTGTAAATTCATTAGCTATTCCTCTGGAGTGCTTAAGCTGGTCTGGTTTTTCGTGCATATACAGCAGCATGCCCAAGTCCATCTGGCATTACTTGTATCTTTTCCAACCTAAATGGTTCTCTGATTCTATGTGATGCTGCTTTCAGTAAGCATTAATACTGGCAACAGACTTGAGAAGGCAGAAAAACTGGGATTAAAATTAAGCCGCTTCATTGGAATTAAAGTAAGGAAGTAAAACATAGCTGAATTTGTGAATTTTACAGGTCTGACTTTACTGCTAGAGGGTTTTATATTAGAATTGCCTTTGGCCTGGAATTTAGGAACTTGCCAGGAAATTACCTCCTCTCCTCCCTTACATCCCCAATTTCACTGACAGAAAAAATGTTTATCTATATTAGCACCCTTCATTTCATCATCCATCTCACATTTCTCTCCTAAAAAAGAGATAAAGAGAAGTGTTATCAACAGTTTTGTCTCAGTACCTATATTCAGAAACAGGTTTGTAAAATATTCAAAGGTTTGGTTCCAACAGAAAAGGGTAAAGGAGCCTCTAACACATCTCTTCTCTAACATCCAAAAAACTTACTGAAGTAGGCTTTTCTCTCTCCTAAATTTACAGGCTTTGAGAAAATTATCATTAACCCAGCAAAGTAGCAAAGTGTAACAGAAGAATAAATCACAGTGGTAACTCAAGTTGGGATTGGGTTGAAATAATTATGCCAAAGGGAGCAGCTCTAATCCAAACCCCAAGGAAGGTTTTGAAGACTTCCAGGAAGCATGTCAGTTACAGCAATCATATATTTGCGATGGGAACTCATACTAGGACAGTTCAGTATGCCAGAAACTAGACAAAATTAATTTTGTGAATCACTGAGCAGACAGTAGCCTGCAAAACTGATTAAGTGACCAACATGGAGACAAAACCCCCACATTTTACTGCCAAATCTCTTCATCCATTTTCCTGTTGAATATTTTTTCAGACCTGTAGCTCAAAGAACTAATTGGAATAAATGCCATTTTTCAACAGATCAAAGATAAAGGAAATTTATTTTTCATTAATGAAGTAATCATCAGAAAAACATTGTGCCATCCCTAATGTTCTTGCTATATGTTTATGAAATCCTGTAATTCAACAAGACATCAGCATCATCCTTTCAGCTCATACTGCTGTCAATATAATGGATATCAACCCTATCTGCACATATTGCCATGAATTTGAGAGGCAACATAATAAAGAAAAAAGTGTCAAGAGATAATAGCAAACAAATGTGACAAGAATAGACTACAATTGTGGCACAGACCAAGTAGAGGAAAGTAAGTGTATGTTGAGAAAGGAAAGGTATTTTATGGCCTATCATAGGGCAGTATTCAGCGTTCAAAGCTATATACAGCTCTTCTCCTTGCTGAGACACATTCTTCCACAAACACAGCTCAGATGCTCAAGGCACAATCCACCCTAGACATATCTTCCATTTATATCCCCAGAGAAAAGTAAATAGTTCAATTCTACCATAAGAACTCATGCACATTTTTCATTGCTTCCTTCTAAAAGTTGGGATAACAACACTAAAGTTTAAGCCTATACCTGCCCTTTCATAATGAAGGGAAAAAATTTAAAAAAAAAAAAATTAGTGGCTCACAATGTTTGTACACTTCTGGGACTTGGGGATTTTGTTATTTTGAAGAAAACTGTGAGACCTTGTTTCCCAGAACCACTGCAAGACTTTCCCAAGCAGACCTCATATTTCACACACTCAGCAGTGGAAAAAATTAACCAGAGGAGTACTGGGGTAGGAGTGCGTGTGTGTGTAATAAAAAAAAAAGAAAGATACTATAAAAAAGATATTTGGATTTTATTTTGGATTTTATTAAGAAAACTGTTTACTTCCTGTCCTGGCTCTGGCCAGGACAGGGTTAACTTTTGCAGTAGCCAGAGGGGGGCATGGCCAGGACCCAGAGGTTATTCTATAGCACCTCCCCACCCAGGAAAGGGGGAAAGGCGTCAGTTGTGGATTGCAGAGCATGGTGGCGCAGTCAGGTATTGCCGGGGTTTCTGTGTTGTGAGCATTCCCATGTGAATCGTTTGCCTCTCTCATACACTTCGTTATTAATATTGTTGCTCTTATTGTTTGTTTTCTTATTTTATTACTGTTTGCAGTAAACTGTTCTTATTTCAGCCCATGATCTTTACCTTTTGTGCTTCCAATTCTCCTCTCCAGCCTGCTGCAGTGGGAGGGAGAGGGAGCAGCGAGAGAGCAGCACGTGGTTTGGAGTGTTACAGTGGGAACACCAAATTGAGAAATACCATTCCTAAACCACAACACTTCCCCACAGCAATTCCAATAAATTAGCACTTTTGTGTCAGAGATCTGCTAAGAAGAAACCAGTAACACCAACTTTCTCCTATTATTCTTAGGTGCAAGATATAAATATACCTGCTAGAAAAGCAAGGTAAGTAAGGAAATTTTCCTGTACAACCTATTTGATTCCAGAAGAAGGTAACCAGTAGGTGCATATATTTGTCAATATCCTAGCAATTTTAACAGTAACTGGAAACTGTTCAAAAAAAAAAAAGCACCTTTCCAGGATGTGGAAGTGACAGGCAGTGGGGATATAACACTACCATCTTGACTTCCATTACAAGCTAAAGCCTTCCCTTCCAGGTAGCTTTTAATCAAACTCTGCATTTAAAATCACATGGTAACACTCACCAATTTTTAAGTCTTTCAAACTATGTTGGCACCTTTTACCCATACAGAAAACTTCTGTTGTAATTCCTTCCCCTTTTCCAAATCCAGATACTTTTAGCAATAATAGATCTCCTGAAATGAATTATGAGCTGTTGTTTTCCACTGGACATCTACCCTGTGTAAAAAATACATTTTTTGCTTGAAGACTGGACACCACAATCAAGGCTATAGAAAAATCTTATCACTAGGTGAAAAGTTGAAGAACTTTCAGTTGAGGAATATTCAGACTGAGGCACAAGGACTGAAGAGCCATACAGCGGTACATCAGCAGAGAACAGAAAGCAAATATGAACCCACTAAGGTGAACAATGAAAGTAAACGTAGAATAGACAAAAATGAAAGAGGATATTAGTTAGAAAAATGGGAACAAGAAACAGAAAACAAATGAAAGGCTGTTTTAAAACAGAATTATTTGAATTAATAAAATAGAAATCCATTTTCATCTTCAAAATATGTCAAAATCAAGGAGGGACTGGCACTTTGCTAAAACTATCATATGAGGCTAGTTTAGCTGGAGCTACAAGCACATCTACAGTCAAAAGTTAAGTAAATTCTACAGAATAAAGAAGTCCAACTCTTCTGATTTTTTAGAACTAGCTCTTAGTAATTGAATAGTTTCTTTCACACGCTCAAAGAGATACTCCTAAAGAAGTGTAAATTCAAAGCATGAGGTGCTATTTACAAAGTACAGGTGACACCCAGCCATAGGCAGCTCCAACAGCCCTGAGTCAAACACTGAATATCTTACTGTATTAATTCCATTACTTCCAAAGTACTTATAATAAAGGCTTTATCAACCAGAGAACTCCGTACTGTGCATTACAAAGTTTCTGTGTCATTATCACTGGTTTCTTCCAGCACAGAGTCGGCACTGCTTCAAGAATAGATGCAACGTGTCACAAAAAAAAACCCCAGTGCTGTCAAACTCCTTAACTAAAAGGAATGACTGAAACAGTGTGACAAATAAGGCAATAGGCAATTTTCAGGCCAAAGCCTTCCCATCCATTTACCTAACCTACTCAAAGGGCCTGAGACCAGTTCCCAGGAGGTGCTGATAAACTCACCGTCAGAGCCAGCAGTTTTCCATACGTGAGATGGGCTGGGATGTGGTCGCTCTTGGATCGCAGTGACTCAACATACCAGTGCTCTGCTTCTGGCAGCCGGCTCATTCTCATATAGGCTTCTCCTGCAGGGTCAAACAAATGCTAGTGAGAATGCCCAAAAATTCTGAAGGCTTTCATAATTTGTTATCTCATAATTTTCTATGTTCTAAATGTTCAGAGATCTTGAAATACATGAAGTTTTCTGAACACTTGCAATCACACACACACACACAAAAGCCTTGGAGACACTTGAGTGAGGAGATTAAGTTAAGGCCTTATTAGGACTCAAATAGTGTAGCTGAGATGAAAACCATTGTTGGAACAGAATTGCCAGAGAGAGCTCCAGCTGCTAGATTTCAGTCAAAAGTCTCAAAGTAACAGAAATTCTACCTCATCTACTTTAGAAAAGCTACTTCTTTTCCATCACTCTACATTGCAAAGCATGGAATAGCAGCGAGAACTTGCAAATTTTGCATTTAATCATAATAACTCAAGAACCTAAATTTTGTTCTAAAAACTAGGGAAATTTAAGAAAAGAGTCCTGAAAGTATATTGGAGGGAGGGACAAGACAATTAAAAAAACTAATCTCTGAATGTAGTTATATTAGGTCATCTGCCACAATTTGTTAAAATCAAAACACAGCATCCATTATTTAAAAATTGCTAGTCTTAAGAAGTCACATACAAAATGACCGAAACTGGATATTTTTCAAAGTGAAATCCTTCACTATGAGAGGCTGAGGCAGGCAATGTTGAAGAACAATAGATGAATGGGATGTCCGAAAGCCTGCTACATTATATGTTTTTATATATATTATATATTAGTGTTATACAGATAATTGTTGTCATGAAGTTTCTGAGAAAGAGTTTAGCATACACAGCAAGACAGTCTCTTTCTTCAAGAAGCAAACTATTAAACTTCTCAAAGGTTGGAAACAAGCAATATGAAACAGGTACGTAATGGTGAAGAGTAACAGCTTCCAGATTAATATTCTGCACTTACACAGCTCTTTCACAAGGGCTCTGGATATAAGCATGCCCTTGCCTAAGACAGTGATGGCCTGAAAATGCCTGTTGAAGATTCAGGATTTCATCATCCCAGCAGCTGATCCGTTTCTAATAAATTACTAAGTATCTTCCAAAAATTATGAAGTCACAGTTTATCAAATGCTGCTACTGGAGGATCAAGAGACTACAGTTGACCCAAGATCAGCTAAAGCTGTCTCCAGATGAGTCACAGCCTCCAATTCTGCATTACATGGAAATTAATAACTGTGAAGGCATCAGGGAGACAGAGGGACCAAAGTTCTTTATTCAAGATTGAAGCCAACTACCACACCCCCAAAACTTGAAGAAAAAGATCCTCAAAAAGGAAAAATAAGGAACTCATACCATGGGAGCTACTTTATCTCTTTATCTTGAATATTTACAGAGGCTATGGAAGATTTTCTTTATGAAAGAAAATTGGACAAGGCCAAGTCAGATTTTTTTTTCCTGTCTTTGTCACCAGCAGAGAAGAATTCCAGACAAAATGTGGCATGTAAGTTTTGAGTTTCTGGAGTTAGGGTGTGGTGCATGCAAAAGGACCAAACTTCAGCCCAAAGATAAAATGAGCATGATGTGGAGTCAGAAGTCATGCTGAACCAAGGCTAAGGGAAACCAATCTGATATGAACAAAGAGACTTCTTTCCAAACAGGTCTGCTGTATTCAGAGGCTTGCACCCCTGTTTGGAAAAAAGTCCATTTGTTCTGAATCAAAGATCTACATATCTTTCTAAATCAAAGATCTACACAGCATTCTGTACTCATGCACTGATCTTGGATACCCGATTACATACACTGAAGCACTCGAATAATTCTGCTACTGTTTAGGGCCAAACTAAAAGAACAATTCCCTCAAAAAAAGCCCGGGCTAAATTACAAAAAAAAAAAAAAAAAAAAAAAAATCCAAACAGGTAAGAAACGCCAAAAGAGCATGAACATCAAATTCACTGATCACAACATCATCACATGTGATTTTTTCACTATGTCAGCACCCACAAATAAGCGACATAACATTAGACACTCTATGCACGAAACAAAGTCATGAAATGTTGAAAGGACAGAAAAAGTCAGAAGTCAAGCTATATGCTCCCCTTAACTCCTCTCCCTAGCTGCACGTTTTATGGCAGAATGTTTAATTATTTGATTGCATACTATTTTTCCCACAGGTCCCTGCTTCATTAGCATACAGGAAATGAGGAACCAATATTGTCCTTTTCTTTTCTTCAAGTGGAAAAGCCCACCCCAACCTGTTACAGCTTGGCAGAGTTTCAAGCAATTAACGACAAGATGCTTTAAGAAGTAAAGTAAACAGCCATAAGAGATGGAGCTATTATCTGCAGGTAGTAAAGGCTGAATGCACTGCCAAATTTCAAACAGATCCAAGGTTCTCATCTATTTTTCATAATGAATTCTGAAATAAGAAGAGATTAAAATCTTTGGAGTACTTGCAAATTCAATTTTTAGCAGGTTTTAAGACCTCAACTACTTCACAAACTAAACTCCTAAAACTTGGAGGACATTTCTGAATGGGGCACCTAGAAACGAAGCTACAATACGTCAATCTAAATATCGAACTATAAAGAAACTTTATTCCCCTGAAGTTCACAGATGAAAACTGGGAGGAGCTGTTGACTTACTTGAAGGCAGGAAGGCTCTGCAGAGAGACCTCAGCAAATGAGAGAGATGGGCAATCACCAACCATATGAAGCTGAACAAGGGGAAGTGCCGGATTCTGCACCTGGGATGGGGCAACCCCAGATGTACGGACAGACTGGGGAATGAGATGCGGGAAAGCAGCGCCATGGAAAGGGACCTGGGGGTCTCGGTTGACAAAAAGTTGAACACGAGTCAGCAGTGCCCTGGCAGCCAGGAGGGCCAACCCTGTCCGGGGGGGCATCAGGCACAGCATCGCCAGCTGGGCAAGGGAGGGGATTGTCCCGCTCTGCTCTGCACTGGGGCGGCCTCACCTTGAATATTGTGCGAAGTTTTGGTCACCACAATATAAGAATGATGTTAAACTATTAGAGAATACTCAAATGAGGACAATGAGGATGGTGAAGGGCCTTGAGGGGAAGCCATATGAGGAGCAGCTGAGGTCACCTGGGCTGTTCAGCCTGAAGGAGACATCACTGCAGTTGTGACTTCATTTGGAGGGGAAAAGGATGGGCAGACACTGATCTCTTCTCTGTGGTGACCAGTGACAGGACCTGAGGGAATGGCCTGGAGTAATGTCAGGGGAGGTTTACGCTGGGTATCAGGAAAAGGTTTTTCACCCACAGGTTGGCTGGGCATTGGAAGAGGCTCCCTAGGGAAGTGGCCACAGCACCAAGCCTGACAGAGTTCAAGAAGCATTTGGACAATACTCTCAGGCACATGGTGTGACTTTTGGGGATTGTGCTGTGCAGGGCCAGGAGTTGGACTCAATGATCCTTGTGGGTGCCTTCCAACTCAGTGGATTCTGTGATTCTGTGACTCTTTGCAGGTAATTCTCTATAGCTGAACATTTTTTTCTGAGGAACCTGTATCAAGAATTCCTATATTACAAGTAATTAGAACATAGATTACTACAGAAGGAAGCATTGTTAGGGCGTCTGTTATTATTTCCATCTTCTAAAAGAAAAAAAGTTGAAAACTGACAACAGCTCCTACCACTGCCATACTCAAAAACCAGAATAAAATCAAGCAATGGGTAACTGAAACATTAATTCAATCAAGTGAATTTATGCATTAGATTGATGCAATTTAATAATAGCTATGCCAGCTTGAGATAATTTTCCAACAAAATGTCAGAGAAAACATGTATGGATTGCTTTCTGTAATTCAGGATGCATCTGTGTGTCCGAGATTAAAATAAGAAAAATAATATTTGTCATTTACAATCATGCATTCTTATAAACTTGCAATACAAATTATTTAGTCATTAGAAAGATAATAAGAGTGTCCATTGGCAGAAAATATGCAAACCAACACGTAAGCAGATTTCTATATTTACTCCAACAATTGCTTTTTCTGCAGCATCTTTCAAATCTCATGCTAAAAATCTGAAAGATCACACATGGACACTTTATTAGTAAAACTTCAAATCTGTTAAATTCAACAGAGGTAACAATGACAGAGAAAGAAATTCATGGCAGTGAAAACCTTAAGACATAAATGGACAGTTATTTCCAGTCCCTAATCTGTATCAACACACAGACATGTGCAGCATTGCCTGCACAATGAGTGGTGGTAATAGATTCACAAGACGACTGGAGTAAAATGGGATAAATCAGTAATTCAAAACTGTTTCCAGTTTTACTGGGGTTAGTTCAGTTAATACTTTCTGAGTTTCATGAACCCATTTCTTAGCTAATTCTACAAGAAAGAGCATATATTATTAAACTGTAATTCCCATTTACTAATGTAGTGCAAGAAAAACATTAATATGTAGCCATTTAAAGAAGTGCATACAAAGTTCATTAACACTTCTATTAATAATTTCAAAGAAATGAGAAACAGGATACCTTTTAGCTAGATTTACACCACCATAACTAAAATCCCTAAACCCAAGTGGACTTTATTTGCCACAGAGATAGACTACTTGAAAAACTGTTCACCAATAGTATTTTCCCATACTTCCTCAGAATCCTTGGAATTTAAAAACAATCCTTCAAAATAAAAAAAAAGAAACAAAACCCCACAAAAATAATAAACTAGCCAAAACCTTCCCACTAAATTCATGCCAGGATATTAATTATAATTAAATATATTTGATTAACATAGCATTAACAATAATTAACATCTAATTAAAAATAATCAAAACTCAGTAACAATCATAATAAATATTAAATATTTATATTAAATAATTATGCTAATAAAATATTAGCTTGCTAGCAGCCATTTCCCCTAAAGGCTAATATTTTACTTGATAATTACTTGATAATTAAGTGGAATGTTTTTGTAAGAAAAATAAATTTTTAAAAAAGACACAAGATTTTCCAATACATGCTACATATTGTTAAAAAAGCAAAATTAGATAGCATTTACATGAATATATGTGACATGGTTCTAAACTAACCTCTCACATGTTAATTTCACGTTTGTTCTGTTCCAGATGCATGCAGTCATACCGAGCAAAGGCCATATCCTGGTAGGGAGCATGCCAGGCTTTCTGATCAGAAAGTACAATAGAACTATGGATGTAAAAGCACTGTAGCTCCACAGGTTAAGGTACCCATACTTTCAGATTAAGAAGCTATGTCCCTCCAGTGATTCGCCTTTTAGGACCCCAAAAGATATTGCTGAAAAGACAACTGAAAAATTATCTCCATAAAGGAGAAAATGTAAGGTAAATCTGCCTTGCATCATCCTTATATTTGTTAATTATCTGCCCCTCAAATTTCTGGGTGGTAAAATTGTAATACAGAAAATATAAAATTTGACATGGACAAGACACCACATGTCAAAACAAAAAGGAAGATGGAAATGTCCTTTGAAAAGAAAAACCCTAATATATACATTCCATCAGGATTTAAATTTAATTTTTCCATCATTTCTTTGAATTGGGAGTAAAAATAAGTTGCCTTAGAAAATGACGGAGCAGTCTGCATCCCTGCGTGTCACAACACCACAAGGAGTTTGTCTCTTTGACAATGCGACCGTGCAGCTTTCTTGCGAAAATCAAGACTGCAGATGTGCTTTACCACAAATGCACCTCTCTAGATATACAACTTCCCTCTTTTTTCCCTTTGGTACCAGTGCGTAAAATAACATAATAAATCTGGAAGCACAGTTCGATGTTATACTATACTGATGTCTAAGATATACTGCAACAGATTAACAGTTTTGGTTATAAACATGCAGTGCATGCACATCTTCCCCGAAACAGCTGAAGCATGTGAACATAATGAGCATCAAGTTCTGCACAGACCAAGCACATTCTGTGTTGATTTTTTTTCCTTTTACAGAATAATCTCCTTGAAGATTTCAAGGAAGGTATCGTATTTTATCAGGGTTTTTGATGGATAGGAGTCAATCCACATTTACTTTGGCTGCACAAATTCTTACAGGCCTCAATTAGCCAAAGCTGGCATTATCTGATTTAATTAGACCACTAAGCTAATTTGAAGGAAAATACCTAAAGTAGAAAACAGATAAATGAAGGGCAAAATAACATCAGTTGCAGCATGGGAACAGCATGGATATTGCACAGCTGTTTCCTGCTGTACAAAGGCTCCCAGTGAAAGAAGTATACGGACAAAAATAGAGGCACTGATTGAGACCACACAAGATAGGTAATTTCATTTTCATGCTAGTACAGGTTTCTTTAAAACACTATTAAGAGAAGCACTTTCCATTAGAATCATGCCTGAGATCCCTGTAGTCCAGTTTCAGTACTGGACCATATTTTTGGTCTGCTATGATTATACTTATTTTCATATAAAACCCTCATTTTTAAAATAAAAATGCATTTCATCTTTAGAACCAGCTTTTTCAGACTATTAACTAAGAAAACTCAAGCATTTCACATTAAAATATAGATCAAAGAGATAAAACTAAGAAAATCTGTGAACCTGGGGGAAAAAAAACCAAACGGTCTCAAACATTGAATCAATTACCATCTCCAGAAATCCACCGCTGTAACCTTCATACCCAGCTTGAATCCCTCAAAGCAAAGTGAAAAAACAGGAGACACTGCAATCAGATTGAAGATTCATACTTAGAATCACAGAATCATTTAGGTTGAGAAAGACATCACAAATCATCGAAGTCCAACCTCTGACTGAACATCATGTCAACTAGATCATAGCATCAAGAGTCACATCCAGGCACTTCTTCACCACTTCCAAGGATGGTGATTCCACCACACCCCTGGATAGCCTGTTTCAATTCTTGACAACCTTCTCAGCTTGAAAATTCTTCCTGATGTCCAGCTTCCCCTGGCACAGCTTGAAGCCTTTTCCTCTTGTTGTATTGCTGTTTGCCTGGCAGAAGAGACCAACCCCCAGCTGGCAACAACCTACTTTCAGGTAGCTGAAAAGAGCGATAAGGTCTCTCCTGACTCTTCTCCAGGCTAAATACACCCAGCTCCCTCAGCTGCTCCTTGCAGGACTTGTGCTCCAGACCCTTCATCAGCTCCACTGCCCTTCTCTGGACATGCTCCAGCACCTCGATGTCTTCCTTGTAGTGTTGGGCTCAGAACTGGACACAGGATGTGAGGCGTGGCTTCACCAGTGCAGAGAACAGAGAGTCAGTAACTTTCCTGGTCCTGATGAACACACTATTTCTGATACAAGCCAGTATGCCTGGGCACATGCTGGCTCATGTTCAGCTGTTGGCGACCAACACCCCCAGGTCCTTTTTCTCTGGGCTGCTTTCTCCAGCCACTGTTCCCCCCCTGCCTGCAGTTGTTGGAACCCAAGTGCAAGACCCAGTGATTCACCTTATTGAACCTCACACAACTGGCCTTTACTCATCATCAATTCAGCCAGTCCAGGTCCCTCTGCAGAGCCTTACTGCTCTCCAGCAGATAAATACTCCCAACCCAAGTTAGTGTCATCTGTGAACTTACCGAGGGGGCACTCAGTCCCCTCACCCAGATCATCCGTAAAGTTATTAAACAGGACTGGCCCTAATACTGAGCCCTGTGGAACATCACCAGAACTGGCTGCCAGCTGGATGCAGCACTTAGCTACTTAGCTTTGGACACCAGATATAAACTACCACAGTCTGCAAAGTCTCAGAGGGGGAAGGGTTAAAGTATCAGAATGAGGGTGGGAAGGGGAGCAAAGGAAGCCCAGCATTTTATTCCCATCACCACTGGAGAGGACTCCATTCTTATTTCCATGGAACATGTAATAAAATGTACATTTGAAAGAAAAAAAATACCAGTTTTCCATCCAAACTAGTTTTAAAAGAAAAAAAGACTTGCAATGTACACTTACCAGTAAAACTTCATGAGATGCACAGGAAGCACACTGATGACTAAAACTTAGGTAAGTGCAGGTACCATACTCTGCCTAAGTTATGATGTGGGGTATGTATTTCACAGCTTAATCATCTTTGGATCTTATAAATTAAGTGTTGCTCAGCATGCACAGTAAAACAATACCAAAGGGTTTCCTGCAGTTCTAAACAACATTTCAAAATAATTCAATAAGAAAGCATCAAATGGGAGCAAGGGGTAAATGGGATAGGAGCCTTAACAATATTAACAGGTTTGTAGAAATGGCCAGGTCCACCCAAAAGCATAATCAAGTAAAGTGCTAGTTATGTTATAATCATCAACACAGAAAGTCTCTCTGCATGCTGAGCCTTTGTACTTACGACACAAACCTCCGCACCAGATGTAAAATCTGGCTCCCCTTTTCTGGTCTGTACACTTGCGTATTTGTTTTCTGTCCATGTGAAACCCAGCAGATTCACAAGGAGAAATCTAAACTTTATTTGTGCATCATGAACACTCCTGCAATGTTAGCTTTTTTGTGACTTGCATTTCTCATTAAAAATGTTTGTAAGGCTTCGCCTGAAGTGCACTTGAAAATAGACATTCAGATGTTAGTTAGCAAGCGCAGATGAAGTGCAATCAAGACATCTGTCTTTATGACAGTATCTTGCCAATCTAAACCTGAATAATGCCACCCCAACATCTTTCTTGTTACTGTTTGGTATTAAAATAAAGCCTCCATGGTCCACTTCACACCACTTAACTGTCAGGAGTATGAATTACTGTAGCAGGTGGGCTAGTGTGGTTTTAAAAGCAATGTAATACAATCAACTGTACAATATCAGATTTCAAGGAATGCAAAAGACATCTAGAGCAGAGGCTGATCCTTAAGCAATCCTAATATTGGCATTAAAGTGTTCAAGATCCCATAGGGACCATTTTATCTTTTGACCTCAGGCTTTAATTGAAACTTTAAACAAAATGTATTACCTATTTAATACAGCTGAGCTGGACCCTGGCCTTTGTAGTGCAAGTTGCCATGCCAAGCAAATTAATCTGTGTAACCTTAGCATGTACTTTTTAATTTACATCAAAGCAATATGGTAGACAGAAAATAAATACCAAGCCAACCTTACACAGCTTGTTAAATAATTATTTTGATTCTAGTTTTAGCGTTTTAATTTTTAGCTGTTTTGGGTTCTCCTAAGGAAAGAAAAAATGAAAAGGTTTTATTTCTTGGTACAAAGCCAGAGAAACATATGGTTTCCTTAGCTGAGTTGTTGCACACCTGGCAAAATAAATCACAGCAACAGGAGACCAAAATCTTCCCTGCAACTTTTTCATATGCACAAAAGTAGAACATCTGATGCTGGTAATACAGCCCTGTCTCTTGTACCACGAAAAAAATGCAAAGTCAAATGGATGCCTGCTTCTTGAGCCCCAGTACTTCTTTTTCCCATTAAGAGGCAAATTACTGAGTGTTTTAAAGGATGAGAGTCTGTCAGGCAGACTGGCACACCAGAGGAATGAGTCACTGGGCCTGTCAGAGCAAAAGGCCAATAGAAGCAAGGACAGGAAAAGAAGTGTAACACAAACAGGGAAAGCACGTGGTGCAAAGGCTTAGCACTGCTGGAGTGTTAATGCTACTGCACTCAGAGTGCTGGAGTTCAAACTTGATTCAGTTTAAACAGTTCATCTCCTGTTTATTCTCTTTCAAGTAGGTCATGTACATCATACAGGAGAAAAAAAACCTTCCAAAAAATCTTCAATTACGTGAATGAGTAATTATTAGAAATCAGAGGAAGCACTGTTTCCTTATATCGCACGTCAATATGTGTGCCACTCAACGAAGCAAAGAGATTGTCAGAGACTGTGAATACATTCATCATAAGTTAACAACCACAGCAGATAATCCTCAAACTGTGACTATTCTCAGATTTCATGATAAACTGTGAAGACTACTTCCACATGTAAGGAGACTGGGAAGACTACTTCCTTCTGCTACTTCCCAAGCAGATGGGGAGCACTCCCCAGTTTCTCGCCCTCCTTCCCCAGCAATGAGCACACAATGAGTGGGCACAGCTCAATCAGGTTTATGCAGTTGCAAGCGCACAAGACAGGACTGGCCTATTTCAGTTCCTCTAGTCTCCCTTTTAAAGCCAAGAAGTAGGCAGACAAGTTTATGTAATGCTGTTTATCAAAGAAAGTGTTATAGAGAACATGTTTATAATTTTGTCTTGAACATCAAAACAGAAATAAACACTCCAGTCGGCCTTCTGATACTCAGTGACACAGTACTAGCTGCAAAGCGGATGCACTCCTGATAATGGATGTGGTTGCCTTGTTCTGTCACACAAAGCAAAAAGATGACTGAATAGGTATTTAGGATTTATCTCACCCAACCTGAGCTACTAAGACTAAGTTAGTCATCTCACCTCCTTTTACAGAAGAAGTATGCTTGCAGGGATTATGTGTATAATCTTAAATAGATGTCTAAATCAGAGGGGCTTCTACTCCCCAGAGGTATGGTTTTCTTTCCACACTATAAAGAAGCATAGCTACCTAGCTCTGTCTTGTCATCTCAGGTAGGAGAGACTAAATGCAGTCATGTAGGCTTACGTAGACACATCCAGGACAGCTCTGAACAAATCAGTCTAAATCCTGTTAATACAGCTGCAGTGCATTCTATACAAGTCACTACCCAACTTTATGAAGCCTCTTGGTCTGCCCGCACAGCATCACCTACAAGCAACACTTCAGCAACCAGTGTGAAGCAAGTTCTGTCTTCCCTGAAAAAGCTGCCATCACAACAGTAACCAAAATACAAATACATGCTGCATTAATGGTAAGTTGAAATTCTCAGAGCTTCACAAGGAGCTAAGGTACACTCAGTTGACCATAACTTGTTATGCCACCAGGACATCCATGAAGTGCTGGCAGCAGCTTAAAGGAAGCAGAAACCAGGGTCCAGGCTAAGGAGTGACAGGAGGAAGTAGAGCAGGAGCCAACCCCGGGCAAAGAACTGAGCCAGGCTTTGTGTTTTTGTGAGTTACAAAAATGCAAACCCCAGGAACAGAGTGAACTTGGACATCACAGACTGTGTTTACAAAGCAAATTGAGAAAGGCCTCCTGAACCTAAAAAAGCAACCAAAAATAAGTAAAAATCTGAGGAAACTTATAGGTCATAGTGGTTTTAAAGGAAGCATCTTTTCATTGGAAAAGAAAAAGGGTAGCACAAGCCTGCTTTGCTACTATTACATGCTAGAAACAGCACTGGTTTATGTTTCCCAATTTTGTATTCTGAGGAAAACTTTTATCAGAATTATGAAAAATATATCTACACTCTAAAGAGGGCAGTCAAACTTCAGAGGATTTGCTGGAGCACTATAGTATTTCAGCAGTCACTATCGGATACTGACAGTAAGCAGAGGTTTAATTCACACAGTGGTGACTGTTGATATCACCACCAAACATCAGCAAATGTTGATAAATAAAACTGATACAACAATCATTTCACTAAGACTGACAATGAACAAAAGTATATGTAATAATCAATTAGTGCAATTTATGGATTTTAGCCATTGGCATCAATCTGGTAAAGCCAGGGAGAAGTAACTCCCCACTGAACTGTACGAACTGCTAAGAAAATGTTTAGAATGACATTAGATACTTCGTCACTGTGGCAAGAGAAGTACTTAATTTAGCATTTACATTTACATTTTTCAAACATATAGCATCAGTTACAACTATAATTTTACTTTTTCCTATGCCCCTACTTGTAAGGGGCTAATAAAAGATGCCTTTCCTGAGTAAGTAGTCAACAACTGTGTCAAACCAACTGGTATCAACCGAAACATTCCCGTGTATGCTAGGCATTGGCAGGGGGGAACCACACAAAACCCCACATGCTTCCTGTTGATCCTTATTGTTTCCACATATATTTTTAATTGCTCCACTTTGAACTACTTTAAAGTAAAAGTTCTTACATCCTTTTCTATCCCAAACAGGAGAGTACTGGGCCAAACACTGAGGTTGCTTAGCAGAAACACATGAGCTTTGAGAGAGAACTCCACTCACAAGCATTTCTAACACAGTAAGAACCAGCCCTCTTGTTTTCAGATATGAGTAGAATAAGTAACACTTCATATTATCTTCTTTCTTTTATCTGTTTAATGTATCCCGTATAAAAACGTGATGAAGAATATAAGGAAATGAAGTTAAACAAAAAACCACCTCACAGATAAATTGATTTTTTTTTGCAGTACTCAAAGGACTCTTAAAATTTTGAAGGACAGATAGCTGGTCCTGGGAGAAGGATAAGAAGAATTCTCTCATTGCAGATGTCTAAACTAAAGTATATCAGCTAGAAATAAGTTTTTGGCACATCCTAAAAAAAAAAAGTAGAGCTACCTCTGTGGGTCTGTTTGGATACCTGGTTGGTTTACAAGGCAATTCAGCATCTAACAGCCACACACACGTTGGGACATGGGGCCTCCACAGTAGTGGATGAGAGATTCTGGAGACAAAGAAGAACACCAATCCATGCATTCTCAATGTAAAACTGCTGCACTGACACTCTAAAAGATCTCCAGTACCTAATAGTCTCATCATCTATTGTGCCTTATCCAGCATTGCAGTTGCTGGTATTTAAGCTCTGAACCTAGTTTGGCTTTTATCTACTGAAGGTAATTATTTTTGGGTTTTATCAGCTCATTAACTTGAGCACCAGCTGCCTGGATAAGGTCTTTTGTTTCACCCTGACTCCTCAAATATCATTCTGAAGCACTAACAATGCACTTACCCATCATGTTATATAAGCTCTGTGGTGCAAACTGCCTTGGCATTTTCTGTATTGCTTCTTTGTAAACTGTAAGGGCCTCCTGAAAAGAGACACACAGGTGAGAAAACGCCGACTTTAAAAGCATCCTTTGAGATATAAAGTAAACCAAACTATCTTCCTTCCCCAAATGAAAGGTGCAGGGATAGAGAAAACAAATCAGCATCAAAAATGCCACAGAAAGTACAAAATTTCTGCTTTTAAAAAGTTTTTTTTACCTGAATTTCAACAAATTCAGTGAGGCTTATTATAGACCAGAGATCAAGTTAGTTCCAATATTGCAACTTCTTTTCCAGGCAAAAGTAACAAGAACATTTTTTATACCTCTTACTGACTGATGAGTTTATAAACATAAAATTCTATAGGCTGTCAAAGAATATGGAGTATTGTCGAACTGCAGACAAAGCACTTTCTGATGATTAACTACACTAAGTGGCCTAAAAATAAAAAAATCATTGTCTACTGCCAAATAATAACAAAGCATAATCCTCACAACTCAAGTCTGCTCCACAGAAAGAATGAGATGCACTATAAAGTCAAGAATGCCAAAACTGGAATCCCTTTGCAAATATGTTGTGCCTTAAATTACCTGATCACACATTTATTCATTCACAACTTTGGATGCTTACAGGTCAGTCTGTTAGCTGTGCATCAGTCACAGTTTATGAAGGCTGCAATGACCACCAGGTAGAAATCTGAAGTTTTATATTCTTAAAAGAACTTGTATCTCGCAGGCATTGAACTCCAGCTCTACATTCTATCAGCTGTGCAGACAAAATGCTGCTGTTCTCTTCTCTTCTCTGTATATATGAATTAGCTGTCTGTGTTTTAACCAATTAGTAACTCCATCTGACAGAGCTGGATGCACCAGACAGATGACAAGGAACCTGTCCAGTTTGTGCATGCCTGATCTTAAACAGCTGACATAACTGTCATGGTCAGGAACACTCATATGGATCAAAACCACTCACAACTCCTGTTCTGAAGTATGCCTGACAATGTAAAGAGAGAATGAATTTCTTTCAAATACTGCTAAAGGTCAAACCTCAAGTGAATGTCCAGTTTCAGCTAAGCTCATCAGGGAAAATGGAGAGGAATCACAACAGTCACAGTTGCATATGTAAATGAGATGGGATGGCTTGGGTGCAGTATATTGTATATTGTTTAGATATTAAAAATATCTAACCCACTTTAGCACTTAGGTGAAGTTATCTGAAAATAACACACAGTGGGATGTTTTTAATCACCGAAGTTTTAAATTATTTCAACTGGGTCTTACTTTTGGAGACTTAAATGCAAGCATAATTGCACATTTCCAGCTAAAGATGGACTTACTCTGTTTTGAATTATAAAGCCACTACAGTTTAGGTTGACTGGCCTTTAATCAAGTTTTATCCTTGCATACCAGCTATGGGTAGAAAGCCAAAACCAATGAACTAACGCATATCAGATGTGACCACTGCTAATGTTGACTTTGACATGAGAAGATCACACTGCTAATTAACATCATCTCTACAGTGGCTGTAGAGAACAAATATTCTCTGTACAGAATGCTAACCTTCATCTGGTGAAACTCAATCAGTTTATGCCTGTGATGTATTTTGAAAGTCTGGGTAGAAGCAGTAGCTATTATTTGTATATGAAGGGTTTATAAATATATTAGATACAAGTCTGGAGTCTTACCTCATAGTGCCCTTGTTCATGAAAAAGTTTTCCTAAATTATAAAGACAGCTGGTAACAGAGCTTTTATGAGCATGAGGATCTTTCAGATTTTCATCAGGGATCTCTGAACACTTCACAAAAGTCCTTCTGGCTTCCTCTGTCTTCCCTTGATTCATCAGAATGATACCAGTATTTAAATAGGCAGCTGTGAAGAGGGAAAAAATGTTATTTTTTAATGGTGTTCTCTTATGCTATATCTACTATTTTAATTCTAAGTAATACCTGATAGAGATCTCATGGTTATCTAATTTGGTTTTTGAATAACATAGATCACTCACTGGTGTGTGAACATGTAACATATGTGAACATGTAAAAGGTAGAAGTTCAGAGACAAGGAAAGAAGAAAGTGATATAAAGACTGAGTAAGGAGGGAAGGAATCACTGGTTAGGCAGGGTGTTCCATTTTGTTCCTCTTTTTAGGACTGTATAAAGCATATAGCACCACTGTTGGAAGTGTTACAAAAAATATAGGCATACATAAAATATATACATACAGAGAAGATTCAATATTGAAAGTACAAAAGTCTCAGCAACCTTCAAAAGCACCACTTGATTTTGGAACCTATTACTGGCAACATCCCAATGATTATTCTCCATTTTCCCCAGGCAAGGAAGAAAAAATAAAAGGATTTCAAAAATATTTGTATTATTCACTCACACATACAATAAATATCAGGGTTTAGCTGTAAGAAACAGAAAACAGGAGCCTGAAAATTTGGGCAGTATTATCTGCAGCTCAACACCCCAGATCAGAAGCATTTTAAGTTCTCGTAGTGCTGCTGAGTGTTAATTCATTATCTGCTTCTTACTTGTACCACATTAAATGTAGTTGTTTACTAATAAACACTTGCTTTCAAGGGCACAATTTCACCTTTTGCTTTCTGACTTAAAAGCTTCTGAAAAAAAGAAAGCGTTATTAAAGAGTAGGAAAGTTTTCTGTGAAAACTATAGTCCACATTATACAAGCTTGTATAGTTAAAATACTTACAAGCTAGTGTGGGTCTGCTACCAATTGCCAGTTTATAGTAATGCAATGCCTCTGAAAACCTGCTGTTTTCCTGAAGTAGTAATCCTCTGCATAAGGGGGAGAAAAAGAGAATAAGGTGTGAGGTTACTACAATGAGTAACTTGAAAACAAATATTGAAAACAAAACTTGGGTAACAAAGAAAAATATGCTGACTGGTATTTCAGAGATACAAGCACTCACTAACAGTTCAATGTGAAAATTATTCTATGTTTAAAGATGAATTCATAGGCATCAGGTGCATCCATATGGCTTTAACAAAACAGATGTTAAACAGAATAGTTTTGGCTTTCTTGGAAACCAGGAGATTCATTTACTCAGTTGAGAAAATGTTAGCTTGTGAGACCTTAAGTGCATAATTTGTAAGCCATTAATAATTAGCCTGGCATCTTTTCTTGAGCTGAAAGAAGCATGTCTTTTTCAAATGCCTGATAAAGTTAAGCACCTAGCCCTTCACATGTGCAGTGTTAAGGACTCCCCTTGTTGAGCAGTTTCACTAGATTATTCACTATACAGCTAAGCACCTGCAACAGTTCTTGTTTTTCCTGTATTCTTTATGCTCTGAACAAATTTACTAACTGAAGAGGTATTAAAAATTATATTGAATATTTCCAGTTCCATAATATATGGGCTTTAATTCAGCTTTTGAGACAAACATCCTTGTGAATTACGATTTACACCAGCCACCCACACACAAATTTCTGAGAAGTGGTCTGGACATCATTGACATGAATGTACATTGATGCTTAAATGAAGGCCCAAAGCATTAGAGTTTTCTGAAGTTTTAGAAGACTGAAAAAAAGCATACAAAAATATATTAAAACCAGACTGATTTAAAAGTCCTTAAAAACTAGTCATTTTGGAGTGGAGACTCAGACCTCAGTATCCAGGGGTAAATGTCCCTTGTCATATAACTCAAAATATCCAGGAAAACACACGTTTTCCTCTCAGGTGGAAGCGGTATCATATTTATTTATAGTTTCCCTAACCTACAGCAATTTTCTTTTCTTCCTCTATGCCTTTATCTGCTGATAGCTTTTCAAACTGCAAAGAGCTTGGACTTCTGTCTGTGGTCTCAAATCAGAGAAGATTTGATTTCCCTCCAACATCTCAGGAAAAGTTTTTGAATTAAACCAGTAAATTTCAAAGGATGAAAAGAGAAGGGCAGTTAGCTAAAGAACTAGCCACCATCTATGTTTGCTTCTTGTCAGTGGGTTAGGATTTAACAGAATTGAGGAATATATCCTGTTTTTCTTCTATACTATCCTATCAGCATCACATGACCTCACTCTGAAATTGTCTCCCAATTAACTTCAGATTAGACAGTAAATCACTTTTAATATCAACAGAATTTACATTTAGTAGGTACTTGCAGTAAAGTGAGCAATGAGGGAATACATTCAGGATACTTTTTGCCATGGCACCAAGGTCTGTAACTACTGTCAAATCATGCAAATGGCAAGAGCTACAACCATCAGGAGAGAAATAACATTTTCTAAATTTTCAAGAAGCTGAATTTTGTTCACTCTAAAAATTTTTATACACTGCCCTTACTTCAAGGAAGATTATTGATCCTGTTTGCTATTGACAGCAGGAGAATTAACAGAAAAAAATGATGTGCATGGTCTGACAGTTAAGCTGCTTCTTAATTTTTTTAAAAGTAAAATCATTCTCACACACAGTTTTGAAACAATTCATCTAAGAAATTCCATTCTTATTTTAGTTCTGGAAGAAATAATGTAACATATTGAGAGAAGTAATACAGTAACTGGTCAACTTCACCAACACAAATTAGTTTCGTAAGAGTACAGCATTTGTGGTTTTGTGATTAAAAACTTTTATTTGCTATCATTACAAATTAATCTTCTGCATTCACTACATGCTCTAATACTGACTCTTTTGATTAATTACTTGATACTTTGAGGGTTTTTTTTTTACTTCTCTTTCAAAAGACTTTTTTCTTTTAAAAGCTGTTCCGTCAACTGTCCATCAGTGTCTCACTCTCTTTTTCTCCTATCTATAACCCAAGCAGCTCAGATGAAAGACTGAGTGCTGAATCCACCAAATAGTGTCTTACTTGTATTTGTTATGAGGTTTGGTAGAAGAAAGAGGAGAAGAAGGATATAATCTTACCAAGGCATGAAACTGCTTCTTCTCCTTGTGAAATTGGTCCTGATTGATCACTAGTTTTCACTGTAGCTTCTGGCAGTACAAAAATTACTAGATTTATGAGTCTCCAGTTCTAGTTTCAGACTAAATAAAGTTGGAAAAAGCTGACTTTTCTAGATGCAGTGGAAGAACATCCCCCTACTGGAGTTCACACCTTGCAGGCACTGCAGATTCCAGTATCTCGCCCCTCCCAGTGGCCAGAGCACTTGGCTGTGTAAGAAAGTGTCTACTATAGCCAGGAGCAGATCTGCTCTTGACATGCCTTTCACTTCTTTGCTTACACTGCAAAATGATAACTGCTCTTTGGAGATTTTTGGCAAAGGGGAGAAGGAGCAGAGAGGAAGACCACAAAAGCATCAATGCAGTGAGAAGCACTGGAGACAAGCCAGAGGTGGAGCAGAGCAACTGACACACTGAGTATGTACCTAACTCTTGTGGTTACAAAGACATAAGGCCTTCCTTTTTCCTTACTCAAGGATGAACAAAGGAAAGCACATCCTTGAAGTAAGGATGCTTGATACAAAAGAGTAAGTTCAAGTGATTAACTTGGATGAAGACCTTTAAGTCTTCCGGAACTTTTCAACAAACTTTCTACAGTTACTAAAAATGTCAAAATAACTAAATAAAAAAGCCTAACCCCAAAATGTCCCCACAAAAAACCAAAACACAGTAACAGCTGCTCCAAGTTGATAGTTCCAAAACTTTCTATTCTCTCCAACTCGCCTTCCCAGTTGTAAGGCAGACAAATGAAAATGTTAAATGAAACATGCAACTTCTGTGCAAAGACAGCTAACTGACATAAATGGAAAAATGTGGCTTCTGAAGTTTAGTAAGATGAGGAATGTGAAAGAATAAATGAACATGAAGAAGAACTTCACGGTGCGGGTGACCACACACTGGAACAGACTGCCCAGAGAGGCTGTGGAGTCTCCCTCACTGGAGGTATTCAAGAATCGTCTGGACACAACCCTGTGCCATGTGCTGTGGGATGATCCTGCTTGAGCAGGGGCTTTGGGCCAGATGACCCACTGTGGTCCCTTCCAACTTTACACATTCTTTGATGCTGTGGAGTACATGAGGATAAAAGTATGTGGAAAAGAAAAAGCTACTCAAACCACAGGACACACAGTAGACAGTTATAAACTGTTCATTAATTAATTTAGGATTAATTAGGAGACAAGTTCTAACTATGATAAGTAGCAACATTCTGGAACCTTACAACAGGATTTTTTTTTTTTTTGCCTGCATTACTTCTACATGGAGCTACTTTTACATGGAGTGTTAATCATTTACGAAATGGAGGATATGTGCTGACTGCTTGCAGGAGTAGCAGACTTCTCCAAGTGACTTAGGAAGTGGCTCAGAATCCTGTTTTGTTTTGTTTTTTAATAGGAAGAAAAATAAAAAAAAATTTTAAAAAGAGAAGCAAGTTCTGACTATCTGGAAATTACGCACATCGCTTCTGCAGATAGAATTGCTCATTTAATTCATGCAGGAAAACACTTCCCCCAAATGAGCTGTTTGCAAACTTCCTGAATTCTTTAAGCTGCCAACTTTTACCTATCTTGATTGACCAACAGTGAAAAATCTTCCTGTCTTCCTCCTCTGCTTTGGTTTTGACCGAAAGTCACTAAATACTAACGGCACAAAAATGTTTTCAGGGACCAGAAGGCAGTCACAGAATACAAACAAGCAGTAGATGGTCTATGGTCTTTCTCAAGTTTCATATTAATTTCTTCCTGTTGGTAGTCCTATTAAAGCCAGCTGGTCTACTTAAAAAGCAAACCCCTCAGTGACTAAAGCTGGCACAAAATGACCAAGTACAATACACAGGAAATACAGCTGTCAAAGTAAACATGTATGTTAGTGAAATATTTATAACATTTTCAATCCAGGTACAATATTGAAATAGTTTAATCAATTTTGTTTGCTGGTTTATAACAACTAATACAGGGCCTGTTAGCTATTCTTTTGCCATGACTGCAGTTCTTCCATGCCTCAAGCTACATTCATCTCATTGAGTTCGAGAGGGACTATCTACAAAGGACTAAATTTACCTAAATGCTGCACTGGTAAACAAAGAAAAAAAATTGAAGAAAATCCTCTTTTATTCCCCACACAGATGTGTCTCCAGTCATACAGCAAGAGAGAATGTACTTTGCCTAAGGCAATTGTTTCACTGTCATTTGCAAAACTAGTGGGTTGAAAGTTAGGTATGGATGCTACCATAAATCTTACTTTTTTCATCAATAAGAACCCAAACATACAGAGAATAACCACTTCCTTTGCAGAACTCACTAAGTAATCTATTGCCCCAGCAATTAAAAAACCCAAAAAACAAAACTAAGCAATCACTCCCAACACAACCTCTAGTCTTTCAGATAGCACAGTAAAACTCTGTTATGTTCTCCCAAATCTAGGGAAGAGCTTCCCAAATGCAAGCAAATTGGTCAGCAAATATAGTCTCATTTTTTTTTCTGTTACTGGTATAGTTTGATTGGGAACACTACCCTTTCAGGACCACATCAACTCTCACAACCCCTACTTCCTTGACAGAGGGAAGGCTGCTGTGAGGATAAGGAATAGCACCGCTCCTGTCTCTCTCATTCCTCTGGACAGTGGGCAGTGCTGTGCTGTATCTGCAGTCCTCAAACCAGATGCCTCTTCCCTCACATGTGCCCCAGTAGTCAAGACAGATAGAGAGCTGGACAGAACTTCCTACAAGAGGGGTGTTTTTTTCAAACTGAATGGCAGACTCAAACCATTAATTTCCTCATTTTATAAAATGGTGAAAGTTTATGTAAGGACTACAAGTGACCACAATTTCAAATACTGAGACATGTAATTGAATAGCTAGGTCACTGAATGCGTTTCACCTCTCAATATGACTTCAAAATCTGTACTTCATATAGGCCCTACAAAGTGTCCCAGAGCAGAGTTTGCACTGCAAGAAACCACCAGTCACCTAAGCGACCTTTGGGTGATACCTCAAGAGCCAGTCTGACAACACAGCAAGATTTTATCAAGACAGCTTTGGTTATAGCAAGACACAAATTTTAGCTGCTGTCTTTGACAGAGGAAGAACTAGCTGGCAAGGCAGAGATTAATTCCAAACAGGTTTGCAACAAGTTTGCATTCATAGCTGAGAAAAAACAATAATCAAGTACTTAGACACCAGATGACACATCCTCTTGGCTTTTTAACTCAACATCCTGAATGATAAAAACTTCTGGGCTATCAAGGAAGAGAAACCATAACCTTGACCTGTTTCCTACTACGTGGTTGCTGCAGGAACTTCGCGTGGGGAAGGTTCAACCACAGTTCAACACAGGTTTGTAGGTCAGACTGCTTTTAAAGATTTTTGTCTCTGAGAAGGAGATTTTTATGCCAGCACCCTTCAAAGGCAGGGAACATATTTTCCGATGTCTAAAGGCTGACAACAATAGACAAGGGAGAATTTTGTTCATATTGATTTTTACCCAAGGATGCAGAGTTAAACTTCGCTTGTAAAACACTGCAATCCTAGGACAGGTAAAGTCTTCAATAGTAGCTGAAATTTCTAACAGAAACATAAAAAAATATCCACATTTATTGATAAAATACCCTAAATTTTCCAGTGTAAAGTTTATGGAATTCATAATCCAACCTTACTCAAAGAAATTAAATTATTTGAATAATGAACTTGTACACACAGTCCTATATCACTAAAGGCAAAATGAGATACTTCAGGAGAGAAGCAAGAGGATGGATGATTGCTAGAAATTCATCTTTTATAGGGCATTGTATACTCCAAAATTACAACATTTCAAGCAATTAGTATAATTTCAAAGGAATATTCAATATCTATGTGAGATTGAGAACATCCTTATAATCCGATGAGAAACACAAGGCAACACAGATTTCTAACATGGATGACAAAAGAATACTCTAAGCACAACCAGGCCTAAATACAAGTGAAATAATATATGCAAAACTGTCTTTTAACTGTTAAACAATTTTACTTCAGACACTAATTATAAGCAATTTGAAACAATACAAAAAAACCCACAAGCTTTAGGTAACAGTTGCAAGGCAATAAAGATTGAAAAGCCAAAACAAATTAAAATAGTTTTGTTTTAATATACTGAACATTGCTTTGTCTGAAAGAATAAACTACCATTTCTCTACAGCTCTGTCCTTGGTACTTCACAGTATTAAAATATATGGTTTTCTCAGTTTAAAAAAAAGCATAGAAAGATAGGTCATTTTACACTGATTTACTTCCCTACAAAATCTAGTTGAAATCAGCAGAGCTACTGGGAACAAAGCTTTGAGAACACAAATATAACATCCCCATAATCAGGCCAACCTTCAAATGAAGATTATAGGGTTATGCATTAATGCATTTTAAATTCTTTTAAATGGCAAAGGCAGCTGTAACTCAGAGCCATAAGGTATAAGCCAGAAAACAAAAATATAGTGCCGAACTCTGCTATTCATCCAGTCTGTTAAATTCTTCAGATTTTAAGGTATTAGTAGTCAACTTCTAAGCCAACCTCACATTTCAAATTATTGGAAAAGAAGGAAAGAGATCAGATGCTTCTGTTTATGTAGGTTCTCTCTTTGATTGTTATCCATTAAAACAGTGAGTTAAACCTCAATCATTTGTTCTTAATCAGAGAGTACTAGGATTTGTTATGAGTGAACACTGAGCTGCATATGCCAATTAATTTGCATCAAATACTGAGGCATAGGTGCTTAGAAACAATAGCAAACATGAAACACATACAGTGCTTCTAAATAACTGTAAAGATACTTTTTTTCCTGGAGTTCTATTGAGTGACTGCTTTAGATTCAAAGGCACATAACTGACTGGCCTCTTGTAAGCACACATCAGACACATTTTTCCATCAGAGGACTTTTCTAAAAGGCTCCCATAGAACTACATGCCAAGGATGGGCTTAACTTGCAAAGGAGCTCTTGAGGACTTGTGCTTAAAAGAATTGATTCATTTATGTAATACCAAAGGACACTCCATTTACCACCTATTTTTCATGCTGGATACTGAAGTATCCGACATTAATAAAACCTACAAAAAGAAAAAAGTGATGCAAGATTTTTCAACTACTGTTGAATAACTAAAGGTTTTGTAAAGCTTGTTTAAAAAGTAAACATTCTATTCTATGGTATTCAATATAGTAGTAGAAAGGCCATGAATTAAACTTTACTTCTTAAGCTCTATTTATTCCAACCACCATTTTAGTCAAAATCCTTCCACACAAATTAAGTAGAATTTCAAAAAAATTTTCTGTTCAACAAAGATGAAGGCTTATAGACATATATTTTGTGTATCAATGGAAAACTGGAAGACTAGCAGCTTATTTGAGAATAGTGAAAAGACTGAAATCTGATTTCTTTCATGTCCCTGTCTTTATTGTCCAACCCCCTTTCCTCTTCTTACCCTGCTATTAACTCAGCTTCCCTCTACGACACAGCAAGAGGCATACAAAAAATTTAATAGTTATAATTTTCACCTTCAAAACGAATAGCATATGGGAAACATACATGTATCAATCTTGTCAGTTTATTTGCTACATCCTTCTGCTGGGTTCAGAAGTTATTTTTTAAATATGAGCAGAAGTTTCCTCTTAAAAACATGTTTTTCATACTCCTTACTGCCTGCACAGGGAAGAAAATTATGTGCACACATGCATTTGTGTAACTAAATGATTTCTAAATATACACATATTTTGAAATGCGAATTTCATTTTGGAACAGAAATTCTATCATTACATTATTTTGAGTTTCAATGTGCTTAACTGAAAGGCAAATCAATGAAATGGGCAACTTATTACTTGTTAAACAAGGAAAAAATTAGCAAAAAAATACCATTATGGTAAACTTCATTTTCACATATTATAAGCAGCCATTTTAATCTGGACTTACAGGCAGAACAATATTTCTTGACTGATTGATTTGAAAAGGCTTATTTGAATGTAGTTTTTGCACATTTTGTTTATCTAACAGTCACACCTTTCTGCAGCACATCGGGCATTATTATCAAACGGCTCCCTATGGAGCAGCAGCCACCTGGATTCTGTCCTCCACACACACCTCTAAACAAGAGCATACATGGTGGAGGTGACCAGCCTGTCTTGCAGCAGAGCCCTGCTCCGATGGCTTGTGCTGGCTGGGTCATGGCAGGAGGGGGAGGAAGGGCAAGGGCCATCAGGACAAGCAGTGCTGAGCAGGGCACAGGCGTGACACCCAGCTGGGACAGCCAGGGAATCGGACACGCAGCACCATCCCACCTCAGTGCAAAGCTTGGCACGACACTCGCTTCCTGGTCATGATTTGGTACATTAATGAGTTGGGATATCTTTTTCCCTGGTGAATAATTATTTTGATGCTTATGTTATTTATCCTTTTACATACCTAAAACAGGGTTCGAGTAATTGAACTGTATTTAACCTATGCTGCCCTGAAGTCAGTCACAGGAGAAAAGCAATTTGCTGTTTTAACATTTCAGACCTCTGGAGCTAATGGAAGGGTCTATGCTTGGAATCAGTCTATGCTTGGAAGCGCTTACACCACTCTGCCCACCAAATGTTATTCAGACTTAAAAAACAAGTCTAAATAACACCTAGCAATTTAATCGAATCACAAACAGATGGAGGGCTGCAGCTGACAACTCATCTATTGGTACTTTGTTTTATGTGGGGGGTTTTTCCTTCTTTTAAAGCAAACAGATTTGTAAGTTTACGTTCTCCATACCCATTACATGAATACACAATAATGCTGACCAAAAAAAAATCCTGTCCACCCCATAGCTTGAGCATCACAATTAATGAAATGACTATTACAAAGCAACAAATAACATCGTCTCCATTTCCAGCAAGTAAATCAATAGCTGCATTCACAACAGGTTTCAAAGACAATTCAACCCCAGGGAAGCCACACATACTTACAAATTATAAAGCATATCAGCCATGTTGCTGCGGTAGTACAAGGCATTTCTATAGGCGCTTTCAGCTTCAGAAATCTTGCTCTGGCTCTTGAGAACATTTCCAAGGTTACCCCATGCTGTCAAGAGGAGAAAACAGTATTCAGAAAGAGCTAAAATCCAATTACACATAACAGAGTATCCAAGTATCAGGAAGTTTCTCAGGGAGACAAACCCCACAAAGAAACTATTTTTATGTAACAGGAGGGGAGGTTAGTTATTTTTTCTCCCAGTCCTCTGGTTCTCTGAATCTTACTGTGAGAGTCACATTTCATAGAGGTGATTTACATGCATTCTGCATGCATATAGCTTCCAGGTGGGAAAAGGAAATTTTTTACAAAAATATGTCTCTAGAAATTACTGAGCAAAGGATAAGGACAATTTTATTTCACACCACCTATAAATAAGTATCTCCAGAGTGAAATGTGTAATTGAGGCATCTTCATAGTTTTAAGATTTTTTTTTTTTAAGCCTAAACAGCATGAAATTTTTGCAGAGTAGACAGAGTCGTCATTGAAGTATTAAAATTTGACATAAGACACAGGAATTGAAAGAATGGTTAGGTAAGTAACTAGGATTAAAAACATGCCATATGGATATAAACATACTACATAGATCACTAGAATGCATTTTTTTCTACTAGAAAAACATATGGTCATGGTCCCTTTCCATACAACTTATTATGGTACACAATGTCTTTTATAGCCCATCTATGAAGGACTTCAGGTAAAAAAACACTTCAAGCTTCACATGTGTTCCCTTTGGAGTTTTGTTGAGCAGCACAAAAACTACTTAAAAAAGGAACTGGAACTAATATTATATTGAAAACACAACCTATGCTACTCAGAATTTAGGAAGCTAATTTAACTGGCATTATAATTACAGTGTCTGTGAACATGAAAAAAACTCCCATATTATGCTTACAAATGCAAAGCTGTTTCATAAAAAAGTTCTACTTTCACCCTTTTTTTAAATGGAAAAACCAATGGAAAGATGATGCATGTCCTTTCCACCAAACACACAATATACGTCAGAATACTCTTCTCTCCAGATGCACTAACCATAAACATTAGCTCAGGTAGCAACTAACTCTGACACTTCAGTCAAGACCTTTTTTTTTTGTAAGAATTTGCATCAGTTCTGACTAATGCAAAATTTTGAGGTAGTTTTAATATAACACTGCTAAAGAGGTTGATAATTGAGATAGGCATTTTTTTCCTCAGAAAATGCACGGCTTTCAAGCTGCTGTGGTTTGTTGCAGAATCATCCTACCACAGGGATGGAAACAGCAGCAAACACAGAATTTCCTCTGAGCAGAATGAACTAGTCACTGCTGGGAAAAACATTGTTAAATCCCTTTAGAATTCATAAAAATCATGTCATTCAACATGCATATTTTCTGTAAACCAAAGAAAGAAAATATATGCAATATTTCCATTAGAAAAGAAACTATTGACTTCTCTGAGTCAATTGATTTTACCCTAGTATTTAATGAGAAATAATTCATATATTATTTATCAATAAATCAACAAAAGTCACAAAATGTTCCATCATTTTGAAATACAGCTGCTAAAACTATTCTCAGGTTCACTCAGCCTTTAGACTCGGCTAGCACATGTGCAGAATTCTTTAATTTCCCCATTACTGCTACTCTTCTCTTTTTTACACACAGAAAACACTTTGTTATCAATAGTTCAAATAGTCATTTGATGTAATGCTCAATTACGGGAGACCAGAGTGAAAACAAAAGTCCTTACAGATTATATGGAACATAAAGTTATGGGAAACTGGATGTTTTAGTGCAGAAGCAAGATCAGGCAATGTTTTCACATATTAATTTAAAAAATCATATATAGAAGTCTGGTTTTTTTCTTACAAGGGTTAATGCCTACAGACTGGCTAGTCACCTTCATTGGTACTTCCAGTTTCCCGCCACATAGTTACTTACTCCCAACCATTCTGAAGCTCAGTAAATTAAAGGATGCATAAAAGGATGATTCAGTTCATCTTTTCATCTGTTAGACTGGAAAGACACTGTCAATCCTCTTCAGGGTAATAGTTTCTCCTCTATACTTCATTTCATGCCATAGGCTTTAATATTTATCTGAGGTAACATAATTTTTAAGGTCATACTTTAATTTACATTTTGCAAAATAATCTGCATCAAGTTTTTAATATCAATCCTGGCAAACATTTAAAAATAACATAGCAAACAAAAGGAAAATGCTGCCTTTCCCAGTATGTTATGAAAACATACTTGTAAACTAATGAAACAAAATGCAGGACTTAAAAAAATTGATACATGATATTCACTATTCACATGGACAAATCACTGAAGTTTGATAATACGGTTCTTACGTTATGCTATCAGACTTACACAAGTTAATCCACAAATGGATGAATGCATTAAGGACTGTGAACTAGATTATTATTTGAGTAAAACAAACTACTTGAACAAAGACTGAAGTATTTAGGGAACAGCCATTAATTTGCAATCAACTTGTCAGCAGCTCTAAACTAGAACCTTTAGTTTACAGAAAAATGCACATCAAGCCAAGAAAACCTCTATGGAGATTTACATATTTGTGTATTATTTATTATTTTTTAGCTTGTGAAATTAGAAACAGCAGTTCCAGTTTGCATTCCCTCTCTTTAAAATCCTTCTGCATTTCTTCTGACCTGTCTATGAGAAAGAAGTGAACGTATGACAATTAGAATCTCTATTTTTTCTTCAATAGTGTTTAAGGATGAAGCAATCCTCGTCCAGGAAGAAAAGCCTTCAATTTTTTCACTGTTCACCCGTTTATTTTGCAGACATTAGATTTCAAGACTGAAAGTTGACTAAGCATGTGGGCCCAACAGATTCTGTAAAGGTCCACAGAAACATCTTTCTCAAAACATTTTGAAATTCCTAGTCATTGCTATTGGTAAATCATTTTTTTGAATGATAGATGGGGGTCAGAATTCTAATCTTATTTTCTTAAAAACTTTTTTCTGTTTCCAATACTGTCCAAAAGGATTTTCCATTTGCTTGTCCTCCCTCCCAAGGCTTACAATTCAATTAAAAGTATGCACATCAATTCACCAATAATCTCCTGTTGGTCACAGCATCAATATTTGAAATTTGCATTACAGTTGATGCAAAGTTTTGTTTTCTTTCATTACAAACTTGTTGAGTAAGAATGTCAGAGCGAAATAGTTTAGAACAATATCACAAAATTTAAAACATTACTAGGAGGAAATTTCACTTGCTACTTCTAAATGCTGTGATGTTTGCCAGTAATTACATCAGAGTATGATTTTCAGGGTTTGGGCTTTTTTTTCCAAGAAATTAGTTACTTACGTTGTTGGCAGTGCAATGGAACTGAAGTAACTATGGAAAACCAGAAGGTTTTACTATTTTCTAGGTGATGCTTCTCATAAAGTGACTAAAAGAGCATTAAGAAGATGCTTTTGACCTTGACCACGCCGTGTGTGTTTAAAGGTTTGGCAAATGCTAAATTAACTTCTAAAAGTTTGGAGCATAAAATGAAACCAGCCCTAAAATGAAATAACCTCTTCTCTTTCGCTATTAACTTCTACATGCACTTAATGCTCATTCCTTGAGCATGACAATACAGGTTTCCAGTTTAAGACACTTTTTTTTTTTTATTTTTCTTTTTACCATCTGTTCTTAACACTTTTTCATTTTGCACTATAAATGAATACTTTAGAGCTATCAATCTCAAAGTCACGAATTACAAGCGTTCACATTTCCACCTCACCCTGTTGCAAGATCACCATGATGTAGGCAGACACAAGTGCAGTAGCACATTGTGAATCTCTCAGCTCTGTGGTAAAGGGGAGCAAACAGAATATTGAATATTCATGGAACTTTGACTATGTTTTTTTCTATTCATTCTTAGCACCTACATGGAATATATCTAGATCAGATATTTTATGAAGCAAATTTTTCATTTTACCACCTATCTGAATCTCCACATTAACAGCTGAAAGCCACATATTGCCCTACAAAGGGCACTGGACCACTGCTAAAGTTACAAACTACTCAAAGATTAGAGAACTTTGTGAAACAATGGTGACAGCAAAGGATGCCTCAGTAAAAACAAACAATGTAGAATGTGGCTTCACTAAAAAAAAACAGGATTATGTTCATACCTTTACAACAGATACATTCCTGTCACCAGATTCAGCTCTCTCCTGCTGATATTACAGGTGCTAAACTGTGAATTAAAAGAGGTATACTCTGTTTCCTGTTCTGCTGCTGCTAAACTGTGAATTAAAAGAGGTATACTCTGTTTCTTGTTCTGTTGCTCAGGAGGCTCTGCCTCCCGATGCCTTTGTATTTGTATTCTTGAACATTTACTACTCATCTACTGATTGCAAGTTTTTTCTGCCAAGGATTGTATCTTGCTATGGGTTTGCACAGGGACTACTCTAACAATGTAGGAAGGTACTAACAGATACTAAATACACTATAACTTCTGGAGAAATGAAGTAAAGGAGGAAGAGGGAGTATTCTTGCAATACAGAAGAGAAAGGTAAGGAACATTTCCCCATACAATTAGCATTCTCACAAAATGAGGGCCATTTAAACAATGTTATTCACAGTCTAAACATCATGGGAACATTGATACTTGTTTACACTTTTAATATTTTATCTATATTCTTAACTTCTGTTAAAGGGTCAACCTTCCTAACACCTGTCTGGAAGCAGAATGGTTTTTTTAACCATTTGTTTGGTTAAAAAAAATTATTAAAAAAAAAAAGCTGGAAAATTTGTCATTCCCCTGAATCTTTTGAGGACTTCTGAGCATGATCTACATCATGAGACAAACTGAAACATTAAAAACAATGTTTGTAAATGGAAAGTTCATCCTAGTGGAGAGGAAAAAAAAAAGGTTGATACTTGCAACAGAGTTTCCAATATCCAAATATTCCACACTACCTTTGTTCGGTAAACTGCGAAGAAATAACAGCACAGCACCATTTAGATCATTCACATTCGAAAGGTCATAACCATTGCTATAAAGAATACCACCTTTTCCTTTTTGTCAAAAGGTTAGATTCAGCAGCAGCTTATGGCTTTTCCCTTTCCTACTTGATAAAGCAGTGGTGTTCCAGTCTTTACCATGCACATTTCATCAGATGATCACCTTTTTCTTCAAGGGGGAAACAGTTTCACAGAGGAATGACAGGCTTCCCCGAGAAAACCTCTGAAACCTCGGTTGCACATTCATAAAAACATAATGAAGAGAGTTCAAATTCTAAAACAGTGTTTCTACAATACAGAGCCACTACCACTCACAAAGACATTCAGAATATTAACTAGATCATGTTTGTTAAATGGTTTGAGAATGGAAAATGGGTTGCTACTTTCAAGGTGGGACAGGTTTTGCATAATTTGTGTACTATGGTTTGTATAAGGTGTTTATATTTTTCCTGTTATTTCAAAGAAATTATTATTTTTTTTCAAAATATGTAATAAATTCATGCATATAATTTGCAATAATTTTCCTCTAAAAACTTCACTTGTTAATAGAACATTTTGATCAAGTTACCTCCTTTTGCTAACTCAACCACAAAACTGCCCTATTTTTTGTTTCCTAAAGGGATAAATGGTTTCTACATAACCCTAATTTATGAGTTTAATCTACCTTGCACATTGATTTTTTTTTTATATCAGTGCATATGTGGTAATGTTGAGACAGACTGTGTTAGAGATCTATCACCTCTTTTACATTTCCTTCTTCTTTTATTAAGGTCATTATTTATATCATTTGTTCAACAGTTCATTTGTTGATCAATTGCAGAGCTTTTGTAATGACAGCAGGTGAAAGAAAAACAGAATTGAAAACCATGCAGTGCTTTGAAAGCTATCCAACAACACGTCAGCATGGGTACTAACCAAATCACTTTTGGCAGGCAAGTGCCTCAGTTCTGTTTCTCAGTTCTGAAACCCTGATGCAAAGGGGTGTGAATGCATGACGCTGTTCTACTGCTGATACACCCCGTTCACCCCCTGTGTTACAGAGCACTGGATCTTCCTCCTCAAAGGATAGCAGAGTGACTCTGGCAGCGCAATGAACATGAGAGGTGAGACTGAGCAGTTGGCAGTGTTCTTTGGCTTCACCATTACCTACCCCCTAAAGCCAATTAAGTTCTGCCACAGCCTCCCTCATGCTAAAATGATTTTTGTGAAGAGTATGATATCAATCAGACCACTGAAGTGATCCAGGTTAGGAAAAAAAATGAGAAAAGGATGACCACAGTACCTTTAACATCTAATCTACTCACTGTTCTGTTCACAGCAGAGCCCAATCACACCTTTGCACAGCTTTGTTAGCTATGTGTCCATTGCAAGTGTGTGAACACTGTAAGACATTACTGCCAGAAAGTTCCCATTCCATGAAACTTCACAACAGTCAGGAACAGAGCTGTGAACAGTGCTCATCTGAAACTTTCACAACATAAGGAACTGTATTTTGTAGAGGCAATGAATATAAATCAGGCAAAAAAACGAAAGGAAGACAAAGGAGCAGAAAAATGCATGAGGAACAAGAGGACATTTCTGGACACCCCAGTCATCTCAGGATGAACACTGCAGAGCTCTCCAGAGCCTCATATTGACTCAAGCAAGGAGGTGACCATGTACTAAATTTGTCAAATTATGTAACCTTCTTAACAGCAGGCTTCTAAAAAAATTATCTATGATACGTTCGAAATTATCATTTATATCTCAAGTGATGAACTGCAAGCCAGCCTCCTGCAGCAATGGCAGGGTGCACTGAAATGTCAACTCTGGTCCTCAAAGCTAAGAGTAGATGGATCATTGCTGACTTCTTTCCAGAAAAGGGGAACAGCAAGCACAGTGTCCTGGAAACATCCCAGAGGAGCCACGGGAAGAAGAAAATCAGCATTTGAGTTTGTCAAACCAAGAGAATCTTCAGATGTGCTCGAATGACGTATGTCAGACTTGGAAAAGGCAAAATAGTTCATATCCAGGGAGCAGGCTTTTCATAACACTTCAAGGTGTCTGGTTTTGTTTGTTTTGCTTTAAATCCCTAAGAAAGGCAAGACAAGAGCCTGTGAAGCTTTGCCAGCCAATACATATTCACACTGGTATGGAAATACAGGTGGCAGGAAGGGAGGTAAGTCATAAAATTACCTCCTTCATTTATCAGTAGTGAAACTAATTAAAGACACTACAACTATTAACTAGCATCTTTAATAGTCCATATTCAAAGTACTTTCTGTATTTTAAGACCTCAAAGAAAAGTTCAGTGTGCTAGAGCATTCAAGGAAAGAGAAGGAAACGGCATTGAGAATTCAGTCATTCTATTTCATGATCTTTTCTGCCATTTAAAACAAAACTATACCCAAGCCTGTTGTGCATACTGTAATTGCATCAGCTGTCATTTATTTTGTGGATGTGTGAGGACTGGCAATGATGACAGTTCAGGTTTAAGTAATAAAATCCCCTGTTACAAAGGAGGGGTACTTGAAATGTTAGAATACCTGTATTTATCTATCTACACTGGGATTTTACCCTACCACAAGTGGTATAAAAAGGCATATATGCAGATTACTGCCCTGTCCATACTAAAGGTTACTTTCTCTACCAGATTTATGTAAGAGGACCTGAATATGTACCGATACAAAATCCATTACAGATAGGAAAATGAAGACATGTAATTCATGGCAAAAATTTTACATAAAGAGAAATTTTTCCAAGTTGTCATATTTTGAAAAAAAGGCAAAATAATGAAACAATTGGATTATCATCTAATGCACTTAAACAAACATGCTCGGCTTGAGAACCAATCCAGATAATCTCATTTTCCTCTAATTAAAAGTAACTCTTTCCCTCTGAAAAAAACCCCTCAGGCTAATTCCACAGAACACACAAATATGGACCAAAAGTGTGTCTTTTAATCAAACTGGGAAATAAAATATATCATTTTCTGGCAAAAAAAAATATACTTAGGCCATTTTGCTTGATATGCTACAAAAATTCATCTTTCCAAAGCTGATTCCTCCTTGACCAGGGATGTCTGTTGGTTTGGTTTTTTTTTCTCTACACTGCAGTTTTTAGCCCAGTTTTTAGCCCAATCAATCATTTGTTGAATGATTTTGCAGAGCACCTCAGGGAAGGCAGGGGAAGAAGTAACAGTCTGATGGGTCCATGTCTCAATATCTCGTGTTTGTTTCTTTAAAAAAGCCTAACTATTAGTTAATAATAGTTTCTCTTCCTATCCCCCTGCAACTTAAGGTTCACGGATTAGAGATGCTGTTGTACTACACTCAAAGAGGGAAAAAAAAAATCCTTGTTTCCAGACCTCCACATATATATACATATATAAAGGAAGAGTATCAGGCTTTCTTATATCCTGCTGAAGAAGCACACCCCACACTGCCTTGGGTTTCAGAGGAAATTACAGCACTACTAAAGAACTGAAACAGAGAACACTGTCACTGCAGAACAAATTCAGAGTTTGAACTGAACTGTAAACCACTTTCCTTCAGCTCTCCAACATATTTGGCATAACCAGACTGTTTTGCTGAGGCTGGGCTGCCTGTAGCATGCTCAAATGCTCTAAATAACTGTGGGTGTTTCCCAAACAACTTACTAATGACTATTGCTTCTACACTGTTTAATCATCCAGAGCAGTACTACCATGCATTTAGAGAGCCCCACACTGTTTTCAGGGAGCACGCTTTTTATTTAACTTTCAAACAATTCTATGTGGTTCATTTTGGGCTAACTCTTTTAAAGCTGTGTCCTAGTTCCAGCCAGTACAGAGCCAATTTTTCTACAGTAGCCAGGCAAGGGCCTGTAGTCCCAGCTACCCCACCAGGCATGGCCAGACCCTAAGGTTATCTGATACAATCTCCCATCACTTGTTAGCGGCGGGAGCAAGAAGAGATCTTCCTCACTCCAGTCAGGGGAGAGAGCATTTGGGAGAGTCTGGGTGAGGACATTAATTTGGGGAGCAGTATTCCTAGATCACAACAAGCTGTTAACAGTGGCAGATATAAAAACTATTTCCAACTTATTCTAAGAACTTTGAAGAATCCTGTAGAACATGTATCCTTCAACTTCTGACATTTTTGTTACAAACAGAGACACCAAATTTAGCATCGTATATCCTGCACAACTCATATATAACAGACTTATATAGCCATATAAAATTATATATTATAAATGATACTTTTGATTTGTAATTCCAGCCTACGATCTTTTTACCTAAATAAGATCATTGCATCTGCCATACAGCAGCTGTTACAGAGGTTCTTACTGGTTACACCACTGGCAGAAGATAATACCTTAAAGTAATTTCTTCTTAGAAAATTAGCTAAAGCTGAAAATAATAATGTAAGTCAAGGAAAATATCCAAGCAATATTTAGTCAAAAAAAGGCTAAGTATCAGAAAGTTCTGGCAAAGGTATTGAGAAAGCTGATAATTACTTGTTATTATGTTTCTCTGACAGTTTCTAAAAACAGTAACTAAAAAGAACATCAAGAATCACCATAATGGCTATATATCCTGATATATATTTTTCAACTGGCCTAGGAGGGATATTATACTGCCATAAATATGGAGAGGTTTTAAATCAACCATGAATCATCAAAATTAAAAAAAAAATATATAATATCTTACGATAATAGGCAATATGAGTTCCATTCCAGGGGGAAAAATTGAGATTAAAGTGGTTTGTTCAAAGACTAAAGAAGAGTTCATTAGCAAAATTAAAACTAACTCATGAATACCTACCTCCAGATGGTACACTCACATCACCGGTACTTCTTAACAGTGATAATAAGCAAAACTTTTAAGTGTACTTATTAGTGGGTTTTATATGTTTAAAATCTGATGTTTTATATTGCAATCTGTGCACTCAAATCACTTTCTCTCTTGAGCCTTTTTTTCTCAAACCCACATTTTTTATTCAGTGCAATGTTACATTAATCACACTGTTGCCATTTTATTATTATTGAAATTAAATGAACCAAAGGAAAAAGAAATAACTACTGTGCAGAGCAGTATTTTGGGCTGTTGGGCCAAAGATGAGTTGGAGTTTTACTGACAAGCTACATATAAAAAACCTGAATATACACACCAAAATACTTAAGTGAAATCCTAAATGCTCAAACTATTTTTAAACGCCCAAGGTGGTATTTATTAGGACACACACTGCTCTATTTAGGAAGTATAAAAAATGTGTAGTGAACAACAAGCTGTATGTCAGAGCAATAGCTATTCAAAGTTCTAAAGGTATTAGAGGAGATCTTGTCAGCATAATGTAAGCTCTTAATAATAAGCATATTTGAAGAATGCTGTACCTTAAAATATTTCATCTCCTTTGGTCTCTAGTAATCAGTAGTGACAAAAAAATAATAATAATGGAAAAAAATGTTTTATTGCATCTTTTTTGTTTGAGGGAAATATGGTTTTTCTACCTAGCTTAGTACAAAGAATAGTAACTGCTTTTCCTCACTGAACTATTAGTTGAATTTTCAGTTAAACATCCACTTTGTGTAGCAGGTCAACTATTTCCTGGAAAGATCCTCAAAGCTTGCTTACAAATGTCATGGCACCAGGAGACTAAAATTCCATCAGTAAATATGACCAAGCAACTAATACCTCTGTGGCAGTCTAGCAGTTTTAAGCCTCTCTGTTTTCTACTTCTTTAATCAATGTCTGTACCAGGTACATCAAATATATTATAATGTTCTTTGATGTTCAGATGTGGACTGCAAGGTATGAAATGGCCCAGAAGAAAAAGATTACACTTTCTGAGGCTTAGTTTTGGTACCACAGGGAAAACTAGAGTTAATGAGGCATAATAAGCACAATTATTTTGTATGTCATTACAATTTTATATTAAACACAGGGTAATCATCACCACAGAATGACCCTCAGTCTAACTGAAAAAGATGTGACAGCTACCACCCACTTTTAACTTTTTTGTTTGTTTTTACATTTTGGGAGGTTTCCTTTGCTATAAAAGAACGTTCAGATAATGAGAACAGTTTTATATCAGTTGGGCTGCTCATTAAGTTGAAGTCGTAACAGAGAAACACTTGTGTCTTTCCCTCCCTAAGGTCAAAATATGCATACACCCACTTCAGAATTCATAAACTGAATTAGTCAGTCTTGCGTATTTCTCCCTCAGGTGCTGACAAACTGTAACAAGGTACTGCTTGGATCACTTTAAAGTTATTTGAAATACTAGTCATCACCAAAACAGCAGAACAAGACCAGTACAGATGCAGCTAAGGCATCCCAAATCCTCACAAGGACTCCCTCAGCCAAGGGATGGCAGCTGCATGCCATACAGTGGGACAGCAGGAAAGCTGGCACACACAGGGTAGTTTGGAGGCAGCTTCACCACCTTCTTCTCACTTGACTCTCCCACGGTGCATTTTGGGGGGTTTTTAAGAGATAATCCACGCCCCATGCTTTTTGAGTATTTTTTCCACGTTGTCAGTGATTGACAAAAAGAGCCTGGAGAAATGTAAATTGCAGAAAGGCTGTGGCTGCCTGCAGGGCTAGAGGCTTTCTCACCTGAGGCAGAACACTACTCTGTCTGCGCTGTCTGCAAGGTACCCCTGAAGGGACCAGAAGAAAGTACGGGTGAGGTGATTACACCTATTTCTTCACTGAGGATTGAAGATGGAGAAGCTGCTGAATATGTTTGTCTGAAAGTCCCACAGCAGCTGATGAGATTATACTCTTACACATATTACAACACAGAGGACCTCATTACAAACCATCACCATGCGAGACAACTCCATTTCCAAAGCAGTTCAGCCACATTAGCACTCAAATGCACCCATGTTAAAAGCTTGCCCTGCAAATGCCCTTATGAGTACAGCACATCAGCTCAATGTTGCACAGCATTCAGCCATCAGTGGCTTCCACCCTGCAAGTCCAGAATACAGGTGGATCCAGAACAAAACACTCATCTTTTTGCTTTAGCAAACCTGGTCTTCACAGATTTCTATTTCTTTATCGGTTCCTACACTGAGTGTTTTTCAAGGGATACCTCATTGCTTTTTAGATTAGGACAGAAGCAGCTCTTGTTCAGAAGAAGCTCTTTGCAGGAGATGAGAAAAAAACCAGAACTATCAGGGAAAATCATCTTGCCACTCCAAAATTTTCAGAAGTAAGAAAATACTACTGAGGAGAAACTTGCTACGAGTTGAGGAAAGCAGAGAAATGAGGAATGACAGCCTCTTCTTAGTAGCCTAAAAATAAGGAAAACACTTCTCCATTCTACTGTTTGACTGAGCAGCCCATTGTCTCATCCTCTGAATAGCCTATTTACCACTACCATTCATAAAACTAAAAAAAAGAGGCAAACAAAAATAAATTGTTTTTCCTATGTCAATCTCATTTAATTATTGAAGAGTAGTTTGAATTGTTGATCTCCTAATGCTTTGACAGGATTGGCAGCCAGTCTAGTCCAGTCAGGCTTGACTGATTGTATGAGAAATAGAAAATAAAATTAGCATAGTCAAAGCCAGGGATAATCTTAGAAATATTCACAATAATGAATAGAGTTGGGTGACAGGTCGCATTAGCTAGGGGTTTCTTATACCCAGCCCTGTTACAATGTGTGTGGGCTAGTAAATATTCAGCAGAAGTTTAACAGGATATTTTAAGCAGATTTAAAGTCAGCTCAGTCATGTCTACATCACCGCATTGACATACTGTCTTTGCTTTCACACATCTTACAAGACACTTAATGTCAGCTTACACGGCGAGAAACCAGACGATCATATACACACGAGTCTGTGCATACTGAGATGCGTATGACGAAAATAGCTCATCTTGTCTCCTGGGAGTGTAATACCCAGTAGTCTAATTTCCAGACAATGCTGCAGCCAATCCTACTACTGGGCAAAAACTAGCATCGTTTTTTTTGATCACAAAATCTGGCTCATTGCAAGCAGACAAATATTAATGTCTGGGGATCTCCACCAAGGACAAAAATAGAGCGTGCATTAACTAATCAAATGCATAAGCACTTTTCTTTTCAAGGAATTACAGTGTTCTAATACAAGTTTGATATTGTCGCTAAACTCGTAAGTCTCAGAGCTTCATATGATCACTCTGGTGTACTGGCTCGGTGTTCCGTTACTTCAGCTTTTGCTCTCCTGTGCTAGTTTTGAAAAAAAAGTAAAACAAATGGGATGTTCACAATTAATAAATGTCACTTACTGTAGCAACAAGTTTAATAATTCTCCTAGGGTGAGAAAGTATATGAAGAAGAGTTACAAAATCAGACTGACAAACTACTAAAATGTTGCTTTGCAAGGCATTTTATCTGCCAAATCTACTTTTTCACTCCCTATCAGTTCACAGTAACCACCTGCATTTGTCTCTTACTACCACAGCTTTTAGACTACAGCATGATACAATCGTCCAACCAAAAAGCACATCTCTATCAGTAGATGACTTTGCATCATATAACGGGTTTCTGAGCAGAGGACTGAAAAAACTTGAGTATTCAAGTACTGTCAAATTTTTCTTTCACAGACAGGCAAAGCAATCAACTGATCCCTTCTCACTTCTGATGAACTGTGAATAAGGCAGGCTTAGTCAATGTCTACATTGACTCACTCACAGGTGATATTTTGACCATTCTCATATAAACTTGCATGTGTGCCAAGAGCAGTACAGCCAGGCAGCATGGAGTTCAGGATCCCAGCTGGATCTGCCATACATGCTTGAAACCACAGAGCCACTGCTAAACACTGTTACTGATACCTCAATTAGCAGGTTTACTGCCTATTTGGACGTGTTTATACTAGCTGTGGTCACATCTCATTACAGCATAGAGATAACCTTTGAGACATGGCTGGGCAATGCTACAAATAGCTGATATTTACACATGAACAGGAAGGCATAAGTATTTGACAATAACTCTTTACAGCACTCGAATGCAGGGGGAACTACAGTCATTTCCTAGGCTGAATTATATGACCTCATTTCCTCATTTTTATTATGTAGTATTGACGTTATTTGCATCAGATTAAATAAAGGAACAGCACTTCCCTGATGCTGTCCTTTATTATTTCTCATATTTTCTAGTCATAGAAAACAGAACATTTGGTAAACATATGAAAAATCTTCATCAGCATGCTAGATACCAGATTCCAAATGGAAAAACACCAGGGTGGGCTCTAAAATACTAATAATACATCTTTAATTTCAAAATATAGAACCAATATGACTGAAAAAGAAAGTATGTCCTTACCTTAGGGTCTCCTTTTCTCCATTTTAATGCCAAACTTGTAACACCTAATCAAAACGTATTTCTGTTTTTCCCCATTTTTACTAATGCACATACCACTGCAACTTGAAGTGACATTTCTTAAAGTATCCTCTTTAGACATGGCTGATAAAATCAGACAATTCAAAGGCAAAGACAGACTGGAATTAATAAAGTATTCACCATAAAGAGCAAAAATTACCTTTAGCAGGGTTTACTTTTATCCCTGACCTATACAGCATCTCCTCATTCTGCCAGTCCCCATTCCTGACAACAGTCTTGAGTCCATAGAAAACAATTAATGCAGCAGTGGAACAAAAAACCAAGTTCTTCAAAAAGCGCTTTTGGGCTTTGACATAAAGGGCCCTGACACCTACTGTAACGAGCAGGCAGAAGCCCATACTAGGAACATACAGCACACGCTCTGCTATTACAAAGCCAACATAGAAAAATAGGTTTGTGGCAGGAATGAAGGGCACTATTAACAAAGAGAGAGACAGAATGACAATGTTCTCGGTTGAAGGAAGCTGCAGTTTCTGAATTTCATGCTTTTTTAGGCCATTCTCTTCTTTTGATGCAAAGCTTGACTTCACCTCCAGTGTCTTGTACTCCATCTCTGGGTGGCAGCTATGCCCATTAGCATTTTGCTTGCCATTCATTATAGTTTTCCCATTGCATTCTCTCTCATTGCTGGAGCCCTTCATGCTAAAGTAGGCAAGGAGGAAGAGTCCTGCATAGAAGGCCACAGTGTGTAGATTCCTCCAGTCGCTGACTGCTTTTAGAAGAGGCACAGCATCCATAGACCAGTCAAAGCTGAGGGTATCTGGGCACAGCAACAGCCAGAGGTTCTTGGTTGGCAAGTAAAAGAAGGTCAAGGTACGTGTGAGAAAACTGTCTGAGTCAGCTGCTGGATTGTCAGAATTAGAAAAACTTGGGGGCTTGTTGCCCATCCAGTACAAGCGAACACCCAGCAGTGCAGTTCCCCAGGAGGTCAATAAACCAATGCTGAAGAACAGGGTCAAATTCTTTCTCTGAAAAGAAAAAAATAGCATTAAATCAACATTACGTCTTTAGCTGTGTAAATTATACACAAAAAAGAACCAAGAAAATATCTGATAGAACTTATTTTCAGTAATGGAAACAAACACAATAGATCTTGGTCTCTGACATTAGGATCATGCCATGTTGGAGTACAGTGTTGACTACAGACTAAAGGAACTGGCTCTTTCATTTAAGCTGTATCGAGAATGTATCAGAGTCAAGCCTTCAGACATTTTACGACTGTCAGTCCTTGCTTAAGATTTAGTTGTGTAATGCTTTGGAAACTCTTATTTTAGAGGAATTTATGGAATCTTACATTAGTTCCTACATAACCTCTCAAATCCTTTCACTGTTTCTGGCTGTGACCAAAACACCGGTTTGCCTTAGCTAGATTTAAAGGCTAAAGGATGTTCCAGTTCCATATTCCTTAATCAAAGTCTCTCCTGAGGCATTTCACCAGAGAACTGATTAAAATTTCCAAGAAAGCAAGAGAGAAAAACAAGACACAGACTCCATATTTAGGTCTCCTAGCTCCTACCTATTAACTGTAGTGATCACTTGGAGCCTTCAGATCTACCTACTACTGAAAGTCCCACTTCATTTCGCATAAAACACAAAAAGTTTCACCTCAATATGAAGAAGGGCTTCTTTACATTGAGAGTGGCAGAGCACTGGAACAGGCTGCCCAGGGATGTTGTGGATTCTCGTTCTCTGGAGACATTCAAAATCCACCTGGATTTGTTCCTGTACAACCTGCTCTAGGTGACCCTGCCTTGGCAGGGGGATTTGAACTGGATGATCTCCAGAGGTCCCTTCCAACCCTAGCAATCAGTGATTCTGTGATCTCAGAGCCAAACAATACATTGGAGGGTTTTCTTCAAGCACACCATAATAAGTGCTCCAAAACCTTTTACATTTTCATATGCATCTAAATAACATTATATGAAGCACGCAGCTGACTCCACCTACCATTATCATCATGCTAGCAACTTGAAGCATCTTCACTTATTTAGGGAATAACTGAACATTTTCCAGCAGGAGCTGCTTCTTGGGTAAGTTTTGCTTTCGGTTACATGGGCACCCTAAATGAAAGCTGGTTTACATTACTCTCTCTCTATGAAGAAGCTAAAATATGTGTATTATATTTCAATTTCTCAGACACCTCTTGTAAGAAAAAAAACCAAACCTATTTGCCAAATAGTTCCAGATACAGTATAAGTGCCTTGATAGTCTTTTCCCCATTATTAGAAAGAATTATTTGTCAATAATTTTTCATTTTATTAGGTCTGTTTTTTCCATCTCACACTACACATTCCTGGGATGATTATTCAATGTTTACTTAGCTATTCAGAAGCAGAACCTCACAGTAGAATGTTTTACGTTATTTCTACAAAACAGCTAATTTTTCTCCTTTGTGGGAAAGATCAACCCTTGATATCATGAATTACAGATGATTGTGTTGCTCCATTTTAGGTCAATTCTTAATAGTTTTCTACCATCAGTTTACCGATGTTCTGCTAAGAAGACACAGTCTAGTAATGATAATCTATGGTTTATCTTATAATTTATCATGAAGAAATTGATCCCTTTTCACATCCTCCTTGAGAAGTTTAAAACACTAAACGTCAGTTAGATTCATTCATTCAGTTTTGATACAATATGGAATTTAATGGAGGCATTAGTAGGGAACAAACAAATTTATAATGAGAACATTTATGCACTTGGATCACAAACATCTAAAAAACACTGGCACTCTTTATACATAAAGTAAAGCCTGGGTCCCGATTTAATTTGCCATATTAATATCTGTTTGATTTACTAGCTTTTTTACATCCTGAATAATCCACAATTTTTTGGTAATATATAAATCAAAACCCTCATCTACACTTCATGATAATTACATTCCCTAGAAAGCCTATTAGAACAACTTTTATTTGTAAGCTGGATAAGACTTCACAACTCACTTCACATATGGTTTCATCCATGCCTGCCAAAACTATTTAAATGCTTTTAATGTTATAAAGCTGTGTAAACTGGTTATCACTGAAACTCCCAACTAAGTTTATATTTGGAATAAAAAGATTATTCAGATTTCATGGATTTGCATGTATGCCCTCATAGTAAAACCTCACGTCCCTGGTTCAACTTATCCTTTAAATCCTGTCATATTTTTCAACATGAAATTTTTCTGCCCACCCTTCTGGCTTAATTATTTTCAAACTCATTTCCCTCAAACACACATATAAACAACTCTCAAATGTTAAACGTGACCTATTTGCTCTTTTATAAATCCTTCTTATGAATCTCTTATGAGCAGGCTGCTTAGACAGAAAGAAGCTGGGAAATGAAAGATGGTCTTTTTTGTTTGTTTGAGTTAGAAACAGTCTTTTCTGGAAGGCTATATACCACTTGAAAGATTAAGATATCCCAAATACTAAGGAAGTGAAACTTGATTAACACATGAAAAGCGAGCTTTCATGGACTGATTAGGCTGCTTGTTATTTTGTTCATACTTACTCACCAACTGGAAGAAAATCTCACTTTTCTCAAGTCCTAACCATTGCACTTTCCAATTAAATGCCTAGAAAGTTCACATTAAAAAGTTCTCTGACAAAACCATGCAAGAGCAGATTTGCTATTCCTCATGGGTAATAGTGAAACCTAAAAATTTTCAGGTCTTCCTCATATGTTAACCAAATACTAACAATTAGAAGTTTGCCTCTTACTCCTATCTCTAGAAACGTTAACAATCTGCAGCTCAGAGTTAATCAATCAATCTTCACTGTTCGAGTAACCATTTGCAGCCTCTCTTTTAAGCTTTACATTTTAAGGTCTGTAATATCTGGATCCTTGCACTTGTTGGTTCTACAAAGAACACAGGTTATCCATATACAGTTTTGTGTTTCATGCTGTAACAAAACTTTTTTTACTATTATTTAAGCATTTTACATGACTTCCAAATGAAATATGTAAGCATTCACTCACGGAGCTCAGAGATATCTGAGTAGGTTTACCACCCCAGCATATCAATTTACCATGCTGTAAGGCACTAGTCAACTGCAGACGGAGCTCTGGTAGATTCTTAAGCTCAGTTAACTGACCACAGGAGTGAAGTGCAAATTTCCTGTTGCTGCCTCAGACACAAATGGTTTGCATTCCTTCCCAGATTTCAGACATCTATCTTTTCAATAGCCAGTAGCTTTACAACTTTTTAAAATTAACTACATGTTAACTACATGTTAAAAAGTTAGCAATAACTTGTATAACACTGACATGCCATTGTGAATTTTCAGATTTCAGAGGAGGCTCAGTGTAGAGCCAAGAAAATCTGTCCCTAACATCTGTCACAATAATTTAAAGGAGGATGGCTTTTTCCTTCCTTCTTTTTTTTTTTTTAATTTTCAAATCTCACAGATAGCATTGGCCTACAAGGGAAAGACAAACTCATTCCCCTTTTTTTCCTCTCTCAACATTCACGACTTTTGCATAGCTTTTATCGTTCTGTGCTAACAGTCACAGATAATGAGAAAGGTTTAGCACACATTTTGGCTTTACTTTCTTTCAGGCTTTAGAAGAAAATCATTCCAGCAATTTATTAGAATTAAATAATATAGCCAGTTCCCCAGTAGACTTCTGCCTGCAAAGGAAGTGCTTTCAAAATGAACTCTGCTCAGACAAGCACTTTCACTAGTAACTCTTCCTCTGAGCCTCCTGACAGCCTGTGCTTCTCTGATCTGATTGTGTACATTCAGTGCAGTCCAGCAGCAGGAGAGATCCTCTGTAACACTTGGCAGAAAGGATTTGGATTACTATACTCATAAATCCTAATCCAGCCCATCTGCCACATGTTTTGACACCCCCATAAATCCTCTAACCTTTCATAAGTAGTCATTTTCATCTGAGGAAAAAAATGAGTACTGATTTAGATGAGATTTAACATCTCTACTGCCTGCTAACAGCCAAGTACCACCACTGCAGTTTTAGTCTTTGTGACTATAGAAACCTTGTTCATCACCCTATCAAAATCCATCTGCATGACCCACCCACATTGCACATTTCCCTTGCATTAAATCCTAATCACTCACTTCATTATACTGCCCTTAAATAAGGCACTTAAGCAGATTTCTTAATTGGGCAGCCACTGCCAAAGCTCAGTCATCACCTAAGTGGTATCCAAAGCATTTTCGAAAGACATTGTTCTTTTAACCTCACCTTGTCCAGTTCACAAAGCACCATTAAATATGGCACATGATCAAGACAGTCTAGATATCACAATCATCACACACAAAATGTTATTTTTAGAACTCCAGAAATGCAGAGATGAAAGAAGATGTGTCATCAGGCATTACTCACAGGAGTTTCTTTTCCAAATTAGAGCTCCTTAAAAATATGCTGGCTTCAAAATTGGGACTTCCAAAAGTAGTGAAATGCTGCCAGATCACTAGACTGACAGTATCTTCTTCCCACAGTAGACAGAGGTTCCTGGATAACAGCTCAGCCAAGGTGGAGCCAAACTAGACTTCAAAACATATCCCCACTAGGAATGAAGCTATTTGCTACAGCCCCTGCTGGGTCACAGTACTGAGATGGCAGTGGCCTTTAATGCTGCTTGATCACCTGCCCAGTTTGTTCCTGCTCACCTGACCCATTAAATGATGTTTGGTCATTCTCATTGATGATTCAACAAGTGGTCTGAAGGTCTGTTCTTCCTCAGAGTTGAAGTCTGGCTACAGCTTGTCCAATATTGGGACCAACTGTGCATATTTAATGACATTTATTTCTAGTGTTATGACCCCACACAATTCTTCTCCAACAAGGAAGCCAGTGCATTCACAAAACAGCCGAAGATTATCTGCACATACTTTTATTGTAATTAGGCTGTAGCACAAGCTAAACAGTCCTTATTGCTATGACTTGCCTTACATTAATTTGAGTTATAAATACTGGCATTTAAAAATGCCAAAGTCTTTCTCTAAAACCCTTAATTCTTTAATATGAATCTTTAATTACCAAAACAAAAAAAACCCCTCCAAAACCACCAAGATTCTAACCTCTCCACTGAAAAACACTTATAAGGACTACAGGGGAGAAGAGAGACTGTATTAAGATCAGAAACTGCGTGAATGACAGAAGGTAGTACAAGAGCAGAAGGACTTGATAAGGACAGGAGAACAGAACAAGCCAGCCCTGGAGAAGTAGATAAAAAGACGTAACTTAGGCAAACAGAAGTCAAGCAAAACACAAGCAGGATGCCAGCTCAGCTCTGCAAGGCTGACAAAGCAAAAGTTACGCAAAACAATGATATCACACTTACTCAAAAGTGGGGGTTGAGGAACAGCCACCTCAAAAGGACACTAGACACTGAAGACCACCAAAGAAGACCACAAAGAACCATAAAAAGACTTCTGATAAGGGCTGTGACTATGTAAAATAAATTAATACATGTACGTCAAGTGGGGATAGCTAATGAATATGTAATTGGTGTGTATGATAAGAATTCTTTTTAACCAACACTGGGGGCACTCTACCAGTGAAAGGATCCTCCAAGTGCCCAGCGCTGCAATAAACAATGCCTGCTTTGTAATACTCAAAACTGTGTCAGAAAGTTTCTATTTGGCCAATTTCAGTATGAGAATACAGTAGCTTGACAAATCTGTTTGCATGATCAGTGCAAGGAAAGGCTTTCTCTAAGTCCACACAGCTAAAAGCTGTGTGACAATGGTGATGCTATGGATATCTACCCAGAGTTCATCCATCTGCAGCAGAAAGAACTTTACCCAGGAGATTAGAAACCCATGGGGACCAAAAGACATTCCTGGACTGCCAGACTGCTCAGGGATGCTGTCCAGCACTACTGTTACCACTGTATGGTTCGACAGGTGGTTGTCATACCTGCATTTCATTTAACAAGTATTGTCGTAACCAGAGGTTTTGCAGTGAACGAAGGGTGCTGTACCTTCCATGCTAGACAAAACACTGAGAGCTCACTGAACATGTAAGTATGTTGTAAGGCACAACTGGAATTCAAAATGATTTTGAAATAACAGAGAAATGTTCAGAAAATTATACCTGTATAAAAGGCAGGGGCAACACTGATTTCTTAAAGCCACACGAGTACGAGAAGTGGAACAAGTAGCTGGCTCATCTTCAGAGAAGCACGAGGGACTATCACATATTACAAGCAACTCTTTTAAACCACTGCTAGAAAGGTAAACACTACTGAGGCTACAAATTAAAGCACGCCCTCCAAGGTAAGTGAAGTAATCCTTCCACTCTCTTCAACACTAATAAATCCTAAAAGGGTCTGGTTCCAACACAGATCTTTCAGAAATAAAAGATAGAACTGGATAGAGCAACATGACCAAGTAATTTAAGTTCAAAGGGAACCAGAGGAAGATTCCAGCTGTGTAAAATGGAACCAGTTTGCTTCTGCCACTGCCACATGGACTACAAGGAAGCAGGACAGTCTCATAGATGAGTGGCACAGCTGAGGTGGGCAGCACAGTTCAGCACTACACCTGAGCAAACTGATCAGTAGGCCTGCAGAGCCTCTAGGAGAAAGGAAGCCTCGCCCCAGTCTCACTGGGAATGTAAAGGCTGCAACTGCTGTATAGCTGGCCCGTCCTCCTGAGTAACAAATATACATGAAAATGAGTACTCACAGCTAAGGCTCACACTATCATTTATGTCTCCTACATCACATTGAGTAAATCTGACCTGACAATGCAATTTACTAAAGCCCTGTTTATTTGAACGGATAGACATGCAGCTTTTTTCTTCACAAAGTTTCTTCTCCTTTTCTATACAATGTACAGCCATGCTTAAGAAAAAAAGAAACAAACTACAAAATGGCTCCTAAGAGCACAGACTGCAATCCTACCTACCACCAAAAACTGTAATGGCACATTTCATGTTTCCTACACTAATGAGAGGGCAATAAAGGAAAATTAAAGCCTATGGGCTGGTTTAATACACAGTGAAGAAAAACACACACTGTTAGAATGTCAGTAGACACATACTGACCAATGGATTTTATAAGCAAAAATGTCACTAAATCCCAGATTAAGCCTCTGGCAATGACTAAGTAACTTTACCAACCCACTAGAAGAAAGTCATCAGTAACCAATTTCTGCACATGGGATAAATAGAAAGTTGGCTCTAGGTTTGATAGAACAATCTCTCTAGGTGTAACAAAAGTCTATCAGCTGGAAGCCCATCAAGCTACAGCAGTCAGATGCTACAATGGATAACAGGATTCTAGAGTGGATCATGGATAACAGCATCTTATGTGCAGGTTTTTTTGTTTTTCTCTGCCTACTGAAAAAAATCAAGGTGTTCAATTTGCTTTATTTGTACTTTTAAAATATGTCAAAAGAACAAGCAGCAAAGTAGTCTTGAAACTATACTCATAACAAAGAAAATACATTACAATTTTGAACATTTAATTGGAATTTTTCTAGTAAAGCTTAAAATCCTAAAACATTTCAAAGAGAAACATAAATAGTATTGAAAGTCCATGCAAAACACAGAACCTGCTTATCTACTCAGAAGGCATTTTATACCATCAAGGAAGATTCGTTTAAGACCATACACTTACCTGGGATCTGCACACAGCATACAGGCCCCAGGCAGTAGACACTTATTTTCTTAAATAAGTAGACACTTATTTTCTTAAAAGAAATATTTAAAGCTGATTTTTGTGCTGTTATTTTATTTTCAGATCTAGCAGTTTTGCAAGATAAGGAAAAGATTGTTAAGTGACTCAGAATCTATCTGTGTGAAAAACTTAATACAGGCTATGTTGTAAATAAAACATTATTGTTAAAAAAATCTCACCTTCCTTCTACACCCACAAAATACATTTATTTAGGAGAAGGCACAGTAGGATCGCCAAAAGACACTCCCAAGTAGATAAGTATTATGTTTGAAGTCAGTACCCTTTAGGAGCAGGAATAAATTTCACAGTTACCATCACTCACTGGGCATTTATTATTATGCAGTGCTTATTATAAACAGCAGCCTGAAGGACATCTCCTGCAGTCTGGATGCAATCTCTGTTTAATTACTCCTTTTTCTATGATCCACTAGGATCACAGTTCAAAAAATGGGAAGCACAAAGAACTGGAGAAGCTAAAGGCAACACAGCAATGACTAAGTCTCAGAAAGCCTTAACAGAAGTGGCTTAAAAGTGAGAACTACACACCTTAAAGATTCGAAGTCCCGCCAACAGGAGATGAAAGGTAATTCACAAAGAATGCTGACAAATAGTAGGTCACCACCACTGATGAAAAGCTTTGTTCCCAGGTGTACTGACAGGAACTTCTCTCAGACTCCTAGTCAAAACAAGCAGTCTGAAGCACAGCTACATGCCTCCTTTCTCAGCTAACCTAGTCTTGCCTCCCATGTAGCTAACCAAGTAGATATGAAGCACTAGCAATAAAATTCTGGATATATGCGCTTGAAAGTTTGGAGAATAATACACTGAAGTAAAAAAACAACAACAACAAAACGCCAACCACCCAAAAAAGCCCACCACAAACAAGCAAACAAACAACTCATAAAATAAATTAAATGAGCAACCTTTGTGAGACCTTACCAGCAAGTACTGCAATCTTGAGAAGCAAGACTGGAAAAACTATCATTTTAACAACAACTTCATTTGTTCCTCTTTTTCATTAGACTGCTAGCTTTTTAATGGAATTGGTTACGGTCAGAGATTAATTTAAAGAAAAGGGAGCTTGGTGTTTTCTATGTTAATTACTGGGGAGGCTTTTTGTATTCATTCCTTATGGAATACACTAAACACAACTGGGAATGAATACCTATTAGAAAATGAATAGAGAAAATGAGTTAAACTTTTTGCAGCAAACAGTCCCAGCTAACTATGTAAGTAATTACTGCTCAGTGATAGTGAAGAGTGTTGCAAAGATATCACAGGAGTAAAAATGCACAAATACAAGAATATTTAGCCAATAATTAAAACTGCAAACACTTCAACAGAAAATTTCCTCAGAAGTATGTCTGATAAAAATAACAGAATACCTTGACTGGGATGTCCTCTGTTTCCTTATACATGAAATATGAAGACAACAATATAAAAAACATTGGTGTTAATTTTTTCCTCCCCTTATTCTAGGGATCCTTTTCAGGATAATATCCTTTAAAAGGATATTTAAGCTTAACCTTTTAAAAATACAAATCGCATTACTAGAGTCTGAATCAGAGACAGTTAAAGGCAAAGCAATTACTGACTTCTGTATTGCAAAATCAAATCCTTAATAATTCAAATAAAGAGAGATTAAAAACGGTGAAGCAGAATATGTATCACAAAACTTACTTCATGACAGAATGTCATTACTCTCCATTAAGCTAATGTGAAGAAATGAGGCAGTTATTAGCAATCTCCTGTGAACCAATACCAAGATACTTCTCAACTATTAGAGGGTGAAGGACTTAAACGAGGTCCGTTACTGGTACTGTAAGAGGTGGGCTGAAAACCCTTAACCAATTACATTAAACTTACTTGAAAACCTGCACAGTTATCTTGGTTAGCTCAAAAAAAGATCTTTCGTATTTCCTGTGAGGTAATGATCTGTGATCAAATGAGCCTCCTGTAAAACAATCCAGCTTCTCTGAAGGAAATGAAAAATTACATGCTCTTTTAGAAGAAAGGAAGAAATTTATTTTGTCTTAAATACATTCAGTACCATTATCAAAGCTTTTGTTTTAAATAAATTTCTCATGTTTTATAGACAAAATAGAAGAAGAAGAAGAAGAAGAAGCGCAAATAGAAATCACGTTGCCTGCATGTACTCATCCACATTTACATACACAAACACACAGAGCTAGCCTTGGTAATTCCTGGTTTGCCCAGGTCCAATGAATTGCAAACATGTTTTGGGCATCAAGGATGTAAATGCAACAGTCTTTCCTTAGCACAGCTCTGGTGCAAAGAGCCAGCTATTATTAAATTCATTCCAGTCTCACTAATGAGTGAAGTTTGGAAGTGCAGCATTTTTGAGCCATAAAGAGATGATTTATAATGAGAAGTCACTCAGCAGGAAGGCTGAAGTACAGCACTTCTCTCTGCAAGTTATCGTAACAGAAAGCTATTTAATGAGTGTGGGTTTCTTCAAGAACTCAAAAAAGTCAAGATTTGGAATAGGATGTGTTACATTATGCAGACACCCACATCACTGAACATTTCTGCTACAGTAAAACCACCAAAAGAAAAATCCTCAAAGTTGTTCCTATCTTGAGTTTTTGGCTCATTTTTAAATAAGCTCTTTCAAACATAAAACATGGATTTGTAGAGATTAGCAGATAGACACAATTCAGTATAGAAAAGAGTTAGCAATGTTTCATGAACTAAACTGGGTTGCGTAAGGTCAGGCACTCACTCCATAGTGCAACCAAGAAAAACATGTGCCCTGAAGCAAGACACAAGTATGCCTGTTTGGCAAAGACACAATAAAAGAGCAGAGGGGTACCATTCCTCAGCAAGCTCAGGAGAGGCCTGAGTTACCTGCAGTTACCCACTCCTTGCAGCTCTCGCCCCTGCAGGGGAGCACTACGGGTGCTGATGGCTCAAATTCAGTTACACACAAACCTGAACCCTCCCCTTAATCCACCTCCAGATCAAAGCTACATCCCGCCTCCAATAATCAGGTAAAAATAAATACATTTTCAGTAAACCACATGCCACAATCTTCACACGTGATGGAGACATAAGGGCTTTGCATGCTAGAAAATTATCCACCTTGACTTTCAGATTAAATTATTGAGTTTGCTAAGGAAGGATGCCAGCGAGAAGGTGGGAAGAAGACAGTGGAGCACAGTATGCCAGAATTCTTAAAATCAAAATGTAAGCATAACTGATTCAGGTTGCATTTCTTTTCTAAACAGTAAATTTAGACTGTGGCTTCTTGACAATAGGAGAATTTAAACAGTAATGATGCCTTGGGAACTTTTTTGTTTATTTTTTCCTATTGTTTCCAGAGTGAGCAGCTCCTTGGGCAGAGTGACACTGTGTCAGCCCAGTGGAGGGAACAGTGTATAAAAGTGGAAAGCTGAACAAAGTCATTAACTTTGTCAAGCCATGACTTCCAAGAATATCACTAGGACAGCTGCAATCTTGCCATGCATGGTAAAAAAACACATCCTTGCTTCTTCAGCAAACTGAGACTTGTAATAGAAATACTTATCTGAGAACAGTTATAACTATTACACCTCAAGAAGTAACATTTCATTTTCCTAAGTCTTGAAAAATAAACAAGTTCCACTAAACAGAAGATACACAGCCTACATTAAACAAGAAGTCCTTGAGTTATCATGCACAAAGAAGCGTTACATGGCCACAAAATTCCCTTCTACCTGACAGTCTTAAAAATATTCATTCTACACCAGCTGCTTGTTTTCAGGATCACTACACAGGTTACCTAGATGTCATGATCGTAAAGGCCCAAATTTCTGAATCTTTCAAAAACCTGTGTGACATATTTCCTCCTCTCTAGGAAGAATGCACATCTTCAGCTTCATGATAATCCTCAGATAGTAGGATGAACTTCACTGCTAGTGTTTGTCTGCACTTCAAACCATCTGCCCAGCCCACAGATCCTTCATCAGCTCATCATTCTCCTGTCAAAAGCACCTTAAGTCTTCCTATGAAACCTTCTTCATCTATACCTCATAGACAGTAGCTACCCTCAAATCACTCCAAAAAGTTAAGATTCTTCAAAGTTTTGCAGTAAGTACCATGACAAAATGCAGCTGATAACAGATCAAGATGATGCTTCTGTCACCAGCTCTGACACAGATACGCTGAATGATATTAAGCAGATTGCTTAATCACCTTCTGCCTCCTTTTGCTCCAATCCTTCCATACTGCCTCTAACTTCAGATATTGTATTTCTAACAGTAGTAGGAATTTGTAATTATGCTTTCTATGGAGTTTAAGAAGGTTCTAGCCCTACATAAGTATCAATTATACAAATAATTAAGCACCACAGACAACAGTGGACTCTTTTACAGTGTGATCTGGAAACTGTCATCCAACATGCTTCTGTTGCATATTTATCCAGCCCAAGCAGCAGCTTTCAATGACTTTATTTTCATCTTTCTTTGACCCTAGCTCCTTTCTCTGTTTGCTTCTACCAAATATTACCCAGAAATGCAATGGTGCTTTTCAAAGTGGTGCTGTACACCATTTTATACCAAGTGTCTTGTAAAATCTAACATGATTGAACACTGCATCCTAGGAAGCCCATGTAAATATTCATAGAGTCAGAGAACAGTTTGGGTTGGAAGGAACTTTTAAAGGCAATCTAATTCAACACCCCTGCAATGAGCAGGGCCATCTTCAACTAGATCAGGTTGCTCAGAACAGCAAAAAACTCAGAAGTTGTTAGTCATCCATATACTTCTCACCTTTGCCAATCAATGAACAAAATACATTCCTTGACACTGCTTAGAGAAAAAAATGAGAATAACCTTTAAAGACTAGGAACAACCACACATTATGGATTTGCCTGGCTAGCAATATTCATTTTAGTGGTGAAAAATTTGACTGAAAAGACTAACATTTTAAATTATATACCTACAATTTTCCTTAAAATTCCTTCTTAGCTACACAAGTTCATAAAAGTCATTAACCAAAATACATTCAGGGACAGAAATGACAGCTGCTAAATTTTTCAAGAGACTCTATGAAAGGACCTTGAAGTTTTTCCAGTTATTAAAAAGTACATCTTCCACAATTCACATATCTAAATAGAAATAAAACTGTAAAGACTACCCTGTAATAGTATTTGTAGTTCTTTGAAACAAAGTCTCTCAGTATTGCTGGGTTGTCTGAGGTGATTTCTGAGATTAATGTTTTTAATACTAAAATGATGAAAACTATGCAAATTATAAAAACATCACAATGATGAAATCCATTTTTAATCACCTGCCAGTTTAAAAGCATCGACATCTCAAATGTTTGAAAGTGAAATGCCTTAAAGCAGAGGCTCCACAGAAACCATCACTTTGCCAAGGCTAGTCTCCAAGTTCCTTAGAAACCTTACTTGTCTTAATTTCACAAACAGAAGAATTAGGCAGTTGGACTTTTTTTTTAGAAGACAATGTTTTCCTTCCTTTTGCTCAGTAACTTTCCAGAATCATGGAAAACCCTCCTTTTTAAGGAGAAAACCAGAATATCCACATTTCAGTCTACTCATTATCTGTGATAGACTCCAGACCATATAGACATTCCCTTCCAAAGACTGCCATGAGTACACATGATTTGAGTCCGTTGTTTTGGAGGAGGCCTGAGCTCTGCCATCTCACTGAATAAGTATTTAAGTATCTATTTGAGGACATTCTCATCACACAGAGCTCACCGTGCATACAGCAGCCCTGGTGTGCTAGAGCACAAGGGGGATAAAACATCCTGACGACACAGAAGTAAAGATGCATGGTTGGACAGGCTTTACAAACACTCTGCACATCAACTGGCTAGTGCATGCCTAAAAGGAGGTAAGGATGGTATGCAGAGACCCGGTTCAGCTGCAGGCAACAGATGAACAGGACCTTAAGACACAACTTCTGGACTTGGGTAATGCAACAGTATAGAATCAACTGTGTCCCTACCTCCTCCTTTGCATCTTGGCCAAGGTTTACATACCTTCCACATACTACAAGTATAAACAAAGAGGAGTTTAAACCAAGAGTTAAATTATGAAGAACACCTCCTACTGCCTGCAACAGGCCTCCCTTGGACTAGAGCATTAACAGCTGGGGCTGACCTCACTTCTGTCAAACCCACAATCAGCCTTTGAATCTTATCACAGAAATAACTGGAAGGCTAGAAAACTCACTTCATTTTAATTTTTGTTATTTGCTTTCTGAAATCCCAGATTAAAGAGGTTTACATTCTTAAGCACTGGCCAAAACCATGATGACTACATATATTGGTCTGGTTTGGGGCTTTTTCCCGTGAAAGCTGAGATTCTCACTGGGACAGATGTTACAAGTGTATAACTCGCTGCTCACAGTCTACTGTACATGTATGTTTTGTTGAAGGGCTGTGGCTTGTCAAAAGAGCACTGGGCTGGCTGCTTGTCTTACCAGGCAATTATGCACTGGTTCAATTGGATGTTGGGAAGGAGAAGGGAGCTCGCTCTCAGAGACCACCAAACTAAGAAATGCTGCTGCAGTGCAGGGGTCAACAGGGAAAGCTGTGGGTAGCAATGAGCAATGAGGATGGAAATAGGAGGCTTGAGAAAAGGAAAGAACTTTGTCTCAGAGACAACTGAAGACTTTTCTAGAGACCTACAGGAGACCACAAAGATCCAACAAAGGAAGAATAAGAGGCTTTTCCCTTGCAGGGATGAGAGTAGACAAGGATGAAACCTGCTTTCAAACACAATTATTTGAATACACACCACCTGGCAAATCCACTATCTCTTTCACGAGATCCTGCATTATTTTATTATTTGTATTCCAAAAAACCTAAAAAAGTTTTAAAGATTCTTGGTGCATTCTCTTTAATGAAAATATCCAGATAGGACGTTTCTCAGAGCTCTGACATGGCATTACTGGACTAAGATCTAAAGCAGAAAATGTTGAGAAAACTGACACACCATTTGGAACTGCATGATGTGCCTTCTTTCTCAAGATGCAAAGAGGTGCTTTCTTTTCTACTGTCAATAAACTATTCTTTCTGCATGGAGGTTCCCCTTTGTTCTATAAACATCACTGACCCTGACAGAAGGAAACCTCATTGAATAAAAGGCCAACTTGTCTTTGTAAGAGATTTGATTTTTCAAATGGAAAGGATCAACCAACATACAGCATTGTGAAACCAACAGGAAAAACCTTCCATTTCTATATGGTCACAAGCAAAACCAACATAGGAGGATATTTAGCTCCACAGAGAGTAGAGATTAAAAAGCATCCCCAGAAAGCTGACTGTCTTTGCCGGGGATCTAAGCTAGGATACAATCCTGGAAGGGTTTCCTCCAGCCCAGGACTGCAACGTCAGCATGCTCATGACCTGCCACTTCCCCACCAGCTTCAATTATTGCTTTTAATCAATTTCTTAAAGGACAGGAACTTGATAACCAATTTTGACTATTTAAGAGTCCAACTTCACAAAAAAAAACCAAAAAGTAACCTGAAAAAGCTTTCTTTAAATGCCTGTTTGTTTACAAGTGGTTCAGCATATCAGCACATCAGAGGATTAGTTCTAAAAACGCAAGAGTGACAACAATGGCAGCTTCATGAGGGGGAAGGTGGTGAGACAGCAGAAATGTGCATTAAGATTCTTTAAGTTACTGTGGACGAGTACAGAATAATGTAGGATATCTAAGGATTTTGCAGGAATAAAGTTCTTTTCTGGAAAGGAACACAGATGAGTAGAAAGTGCTTGAACTTTTTTTTTTGAATGCCTTAATTTGTTCACGTTTATCCTCAAGCTACCTGAAAGCTGTATTTTAGGCTTATCTACCTATCTCTTGAGTATTTCCCAATTATTTAAAAGCCAGACAGTATGGACTTCCAAATTCTGAAAAGAAATAAAAATCAAAAAATGCAACATGGCTTGCAAAAATTTCAGCATTGTTTATGTCCTGATGTCTTTCTGTGACAACATACATCGTGAATAAGAAAAGGCTTGTGAAATTGAGAGCATGCTTTAAAGAAAAATACACTCAGATGAAGACTTATGGATATGTAAGTATGGTTAGTAAAGGAAAAGAAGCAGCTAAGACACGCTTTATTCTTGAAATTTCATTTAACAAAGACTGTGCTCCAGAGAAGTCACTCTGACACCTCATCACAAGCATGTTTCAGTGCCATCTAGCTAACGCTCAAGTTAACTTGCATCACTGCACAAGGATCTTTGTTTTCCTGCAAATATCCCTTCTTCAATAAAAATAGAAAAAAAATGGAGAAGTGGCATATTGGTTTTTCTTCAGATCCATCAGTGTGTTGAAGCATAAAGAATTTGGGTTGCTCTTGAAATACTTGAGCTTTGATGTATTTATGTGAGGAATGTTAAAAATGTAACCCCTGAAACCCTTTATGCTGTGACTGAGTTCTTGATCTGGATGGATCCACATGACTGAGTACTTTAAATACTGCTCTTTCAAGTATAAACATATTAGGTGTCATTATGCAACCCCTCTGTTCAACTATTTTGTGCCAGACATTAATGGAAGAGTTGAGACAAAGGAAAAAAAAAAAGAAAGAACAACAAAGGAAGACCATTTCAACTTGTTTTAATAAATGCAAAGAGTATTGATTTCTACAGAAAAGAAATTTGTAAAAGTAAGTGAAGAATGTATTTTGAAGAGTGGTAGGCTTTAAGTCCTCTGAAAGTTCATTTTGCCTCTGCCACATTTCCATACAAGAAAAGACATTTGCAGTCCTGAACACGCCACTGTGACCATGTTAACACCAACTAAAAATGTGCAAGCTCTTTCCAAATTTTAATCTAAATTCTTCGGATTAAAATGATCTGACAGGCTGATAATCTCCCTCCATCCCAAAACAGATGGGAGGAAAAATGGTTTCCTTTGACTCAATAGTATGATTTTATATCCTCTAAAAATCATAATTAAATCATAATGGCCCAATTTTAAATCTTTCTGGCTTAAAAGTGTACCTTTCAAACCTCTTTAGAACTACCAGACTAGCCAGGATGTATCTGGTAAGTTATGTAACTGAAAACCTCAGAAAATAATAAATCTATAACCAAAATATGCTTGTTTTCCTCTGCACAGTAACTGCATTTTGGATTTCAGACTGTGAAAGCATGCAAAATGAATATGCTCAGGAAAAAAAAAAATCAGCAATTCCAAAGCTCTGTTACTGAAGTGAAAAACAAACAAACTAACAAAAAGACCCACCAAGAAGTTGCAAAGTTGCAAAAGCACAAAGCACAAGGTTGGGGACCATTGTACCAAGACCAAATACAGTTAATAGATGATTTTTCAGTAAAGCAAGTCTTAATCCTATGTTCTTTTTTTTTTTGGTAGTATTTTAATTAACTTCCCTTCACATACCTAGCAAAACTTTTTACCAGTAGTTTAATAGGTTTCTCAAAGAGCGTTGCAAAATTTTTCAGGAAGGATATCCTGAAAAATAAGGAATGTCACTGAACAAAACATGGGTGGGATTAAGACAAAGTACAAGAACTTGCTCCTGAGACCCGTTGTGTTTCCTCCAGCTGAGCAAAAGCAGAATCTAAAAGCTTGCTCCAGCAAACTGCTCTTTCCCTCTCCACCCCCATGTCAGCCCCGGCTCTTCCTCCCCTCCCCACCTTGATTCACAGTGCAATACAGACCCCTCTTCTCTCCTCACCCATCCCAACTGGAACTCCCTCTTTAGCACCCAGCTGGGACAGCTCGTGTGCCTGCAGATTGGTAAGGAGTAAGGGAAGAGCAGGACAGGGCAGCAGAAAGCCTGACAGGGCAGAAGGAGCTTTGGAGGGCATCTGTGTGACTGTGAAACAACTCTCCCTGAAAAAAAAACAAGCTGGTAAGTGGACTAAAGATGAGGTGTTCAGCGCAGTGACATTTTTGATAGACCGTACTATTTCAGACTGAAGAATAATTTCAGATACTGAAGGCAGAGAGAGCACACATACAATGAACTGGCAGGGACTTGGCTGGATGAGCTGCTGGAATAACCACTTAAGAGCTCTCCCATTCTGCTAGGCATACAGACAATCTCCACAACACCTAAAGAGACTACAATTTTTTTCATTGATTTGGGGGTTTTCAGTGGTTTGGTTTGGTGTTCTTAACATTGCAATTGTAAATTTGTTTGGCTGAATAAAACAACTGTTTTTTAGCTGGCCATGACAGTTTCCGACTGACAATAACCATCAGCTTACACAAACTGATCTCCCTTTGTGAATTAACAACCTTCATTGTTTCATTAACATTAACCGCTTAGGGATGAACCTGAAAGTTTCCAGCAGAGTCTAAAGAGGGTTAAAACAGCTTTGAGAAATCCAAGCTTAGCTTTTGGGGTGGATAAACAAATGAAGAATGAAGGAAGCTACTTGCAGATATATTTGGTTGGCTAATCGTCTTTATGTTATCTGAAGTCAAAAGTTTCCATCTTGGATCCTACTTTGTACAGTCACTGGGCAACTAAAAAGAGCTCGTACAAAATGTCACTGTCTTCCAGAAATTTATCATAAGACCCTGCTATTGAGGAAATACTTTCCTGAATAACTTAAAGCAGTGGTAGACATGTTTTTTTTCTACATCATACAACAAGCATTTTGTACACGTTAAACACAGTCTTGTGTGAAAACCTAAAGATTAGCAAATTTCAGAAATTATTTAGAAAGTGATCATCTGACCCCACACGATTTGTCCACAATGACTGAAAACTCATTAGCATGTGTTAACTCCATTGCCAACGCTGACATTCTCAAAGACAACCTCCTTCTCTGTTGATCTATGAGATTAGACAACTTGTCCAAAGGATTAAAGTAATTGTATTAACTCCTAGATAAATATGTCTGATAGAAATTCTGCCTGGTTTGGCCATCATGGCTGAGCTGAGGCACTTCCATCAAGTTCCTGATGAATCCTTTCAGGATTCAGGAGCCTGCTGGGAAATGCTGGGTGGTGCTCTATCAGGTGCAGCACTCATACAGAGAGCAGGAGGAAGGAAGCAGCAGGGGAGGCACTGGGCAAATTTGTGGAATGTGACCTTTTGCTTTGGGCACCTCCTTGGATTTTTGCCTTGTCCCAGGTGGTCAACAGCCATGCTATTTTATAGAAATCTTTTGTTAAGTATGTGTGAAGTGTTGCAGTGCAAGTTCCTGATGGATTGCACATCTGGCACAGTACAGCAAACACGGCCCACGTGAGGCCCCAGACTTGCAGACCAGCAAGGAAGCCTGCACAGGTGGGAAACAACCACCTCTTTAAGAGAAAACCTCTGTTGTGACAAACTAAGTTAGCTGCAGCAAAGAGTGAACTGTTGATGAGTAACTGCAAGACCTATTGACAGAACTATGGAGATAGAACAGGTTTTCATAATGCTACAGTGGCCAGTGCAGCAGATAAAGCATGAATGAAGAAACTTACCACTGAACAGCACAGGTATTTCCTCCAAAAACTATGAGATAGATATGCAAATCACATTTCTCTAAAGACTAAGGTATTTCCAGTCTTCACACTGTTTCTTCATGGTTCTTGTAAATTATACAATTTGACAACACTGATTGGAGTCTGATAAAGTTAACCTACATAGAAGGAGGGAAAGATCTACCACTTAGTTTAACTGGCACTCCCCTCAAAGGAATGAAGGCTTAATGCAGTCAGAAAGAGAGGTAGATGTGAAAAGTTACTAAACTATAATGGAGTTTAATTTAGAGTGCAAAATTACAAATTGAAAAGTTTTAATTTTACCACTAGACAAAATTATCATGTTCTGAAATTTTTCAACAGCAGGCCTTTTCTTGACACAAATGAATCTTCAAAACTTTAAGACTGAATATTCCATATATCTTTTTTTCTGATTAAGTCCTAGTTGGAAAATTTCTCAGTAAAGGAATCTCACAGACAAAAGAGATGTATTCTAAAATTGCTAGTCTCTTATAAACTTTATAAAAGGACTCCATTCATACTTGAAACCTGAAACCAAATAGAGTATGTCCTTCAAGGAAGAGGAATTTACACCATAAATGCCATTTACAGGCAATCCCATTCCTTTCTATTTCTCACCCTGAATTCTCGTGAGCTGTTTAACTGTACTACTTCCAAAAATGTATCAATAAACTTACACCACATCGGCCTATAGAAATTAAGCTTTTTAGAGGATAGCTACGTGTGGAAGTCATGGAAACAGTCTACTATTATTATTCCTAATCCACAGAAAAAGAATCTAGAAAGATTAATGAACTTGTCTAGGGTAATAATGGGTCAATGGTAGAAGCTGACAGAACCTGACATTCTTAAAAATCCTTCTCATCTTGCCACAGCAGTTTAATGCATATTGGTAAACACAGAACATGGAAAGTTCTTTAACAGAGATACTAAAACAGAGAGGGGAAAAGGCAAATATTGCCAGATTCCTCAGGGCAAAATCTACACTTTGAAGCAATGTCCTGTGAAATAAAAACTCCTTTTTCTGGTGGTTTTCTGCGATAACCAGCTACAAGAACAGTAGTCACATTATTTTGCCCTTTCCTCATCACATTTTCTAGAATTGACAAAAGCTTCTATAACTATTAAGAAAAGAAAGCAAAACGAAATATATTATTTAAAAATATTAAAGCATTTGAAAAACTGCTAACCATTTTCAAGAAGCATTTCCTGCAACTACAGCCAATTATTTTATTTTTTCTGAAAGCTCTGATGTAGCTCTAGAAAACCTAGAAGGGATTGAGAACTTTGATCAAGTGACCACAGAGAATATTCTGTCTCAAACATTACAAAGAAAGGAAAAAAAGAGGGGAAAAAAATTGCTAATTATCATCTTGGTAGCATTTTTAAGCAGACTGGCAAAACCAAAGGATTAAGTGACTCTGTGTCAAACAAAAGATTAAGTATCACTCCTTGATAGTGATTCATAAATACTAGAAAACCTAAAGAACATTTTTAATACCGGCTGTAACTATTTAAAACTTTGGCCACAAACTGGAGAATCTTTCAGCTAACTGATGAGCATTTCTCTTCTTAAAATGAACTTTCATGTACATGCACAGGATTCAAACTTTCCCTAGAACTGTACACCAACTATTGGTTTGGAATTCCCCTGCAAAAGCAAGAGAAGAAAAAATTATAAGAGAATATAACATGACCTGGGTCATGGTGAGCACAGGTCTATATGGAGAGGACTAGTTTCGTAGCTATCAGTTTTGAGCATTGACTTTAAAAATGAAAAAAAAAATCAGGCAGAAAACACACCTTCTGACAAATCCTGTTCTGTTATTTGTTTCTGAATATTTTGAATGACAAAGGTTTTACATATTAGTAACAAAGACTGAAAGAAAATTTTGTTTTCAATTCAGATGTTCCAACAGAGTATCTCCCTACCTCTACCTACTTCTGCCCTTGGGGAGTAGGAATATGTATCAGCATAAAGCTTATGTATTTCTGGAGAAGTGCAAAAGAAACAAACAAAAAAAAGTAGGCTATCTACACAGTTAGTTTGCAAATATCAGCATTAATGAAGCCTGTTTTCCCCTGAATGCACATACCATAGCAAGAGACTTCATGCCTAATACAGAATTCAGAATGTGTTGCTGCTGCTTGGATTTTCAGTATCTAAAAATGTGCTCCTGAAATATTTTTCTCTCAGGGAAATTTGTCTCTTCTCTCTTCCTGTTACAGTTTTAACAAAGCTTTTAAGTGCTTCACCTTTGAGAACATTGTTCCTCTGTCAAATTGGCTTCTCCATGACTGATGGACACTAAAGTAAGTAAGTAGAAAGGTGGACAGAAATTCCAAGCATATTAATGCAATCTGTGTGTCTTTCAGAATAAAGCTTACAGTAAAACTAGTTTCTGAGACAACAGCATCCAGAGACTGTTAACTTGCTAAAGATCTTCCGTGAGACAGAAAATTAGCAAGTTTTATAGTTCAGGAATATCAAACCTATTTTCGGTCACTTTATGCTCTGTATTAAATTTTGACCTAAACAACGTTTATAGCTAGGCTATAAAATCTAAAAGTAAGTTTAGAACTAACATCTGTTCGTCAAGGCCACTTTAGGAGGATACTGGGAGGAAAGTACTAAAAACGTTATTCTGCTGAATAGATAGGGAGAAGTTAACACTGAGATGTCTAAAAATGCCAAGTTTCAAGTTTTATCAGGAGGAGTTTTGAAACTGAATTCCTTCTAGAGTACAAAACAGAACTTGAAAAATTAGAAAAGGAAGATACTCAGAAGGAAACCCAGTTATGTTAATCACCTGTATTTGCCAGACACGAGGTTTAACATATTTCTATCTCTCTGAATCATAACAAATTATCTGCTTCCAGTACTTGGCATCAGGTCTTTGGTTCTTAGAAGAAAGCTCCAAAATGTGTTGTCCCTTGGCCCCTCCATACAAGGAACTATGCTGCTGAACCAGTCCATTCCCTTGACTCCTGGAGCCCCCAGTGCTTGTGACAGACATCCGGGTACCCCTTACAGTGCTGAGCTGACAGGATGGTACTTTCCTGGTTCATGCCTGAAATGTGCTACCAGCAGTCGTGTGCACTTACAGATTAGACATCAGAACTGGCAGCTTATCTTTTCCCACTGAGTTTTTCTTAAGCTGTCTCTGTGATGCAGATCTCAACAAGCTTTACTCTTGCTTACTAATTGAGAAGTGCCCTGGGGTCTGAAGACTGCACTATAAATACAGTGACTGGTCAACTTCCATTAATGATGTTACCTTCAGGCTGGCAAGTTTGATTTTAAGTCGTATCATACAAAACGTACTTCATAAAACAGAAGGCAGGGGACTTCAGCTTTCTGTAAAAATGTATCTTAACATTCACTAATTTTGAGGGATGGTATTTTCCCTTTTAGGACTGACTGGCAGAGGAAGTGAGAACCTCCTGGTGCTTCACACATATTTTTATGATTTAGTTGACAGGAGAGAGACATGACAGCATAACTTTCCGAGAGGTTGGTAATATCCAGAGATACACAATAAAACATGAAAATATGCTGTGAGCTCTTCAGCTTATCCCATGAACTCAAAAAAAATCTGCTGTCACTCAGTTGTCTAGGCATTCTAATCAGTTGTTAACATTTCCCTAAATAATAGTTGACAGTATAAAGTAAGATTGGTCAAATATACATTTTTAAATCCTTCCTTCTAGTAGGAAACTCTGCTAGACCTAGAGAGCAACATACACACCATTCAATCTCACTGACAAAGTAACTTTTCACATGGTTGATAGAGATATGTGGGCAATTACCAGGTCTTTCAGGTTCAGTGATTTTTTCCTACTTCATTTCCTTGCTGGAACTTTAAAGATTATGTCTTTAGATAAGACTTTAAACTTTTTGCCTTTAGGTTATCATTAACCACACTAAAACAAGAATAAAGAAATGGGTCCTTGGGACAGTACAGAGCTAACATGAAAGCAACTGGGTTTTGTCTTCCCTAAAAGAAAGCCTTCTATGGCAAATTTACAGTCTTGGCACGTATAAATTAATTATGCTTAAGTTTGGTCTGTATGACATTGCTCTTTTAAACCAAAGGGCTGTTTTGCAGAAACTAGTTAAATAAAAGTCTTGTTCAGGTCTTGGCTTGATCTGTTGTATGTTTATGGCAGAGTCTGCACTGACATGTCTTGCCAATAAGCTTCTATAGCTAACTTGTATTTTCACCTCTCTTTCCTTAAGATTTACATTTTTATATGTAAAATGTTTCTTCTGACAAAGCATGAAGGTAGAGACAAGATCTTAAGACATCAGACTGTGAATTAAGAACACATTCCACTTCCACAATTTATCTATTTTTTTTCCTCCTGATAATAAAGCCTTTCCAATCTGGCTCTGTTCACACTACATAAAAGACTTCCTTCTTAACTTGAAGGAATATTCCCATAGCCTGTATAAGAGGTTCATTCCTTGCCAGAAAACATGAAAAAAAAGTCCCTTCAAGCATTATATTTATATTATTCAATTATTTGTAAATTAATGGTCAACTCTGCCATCATCATGCTAAACTTGCATATTTCGTTTTCTGACTTCCCTTATTAAAAAAAATAGAACCATCTAGCCCACGATTTTATGCTGCTTTTGTCCAGTTTCTAACTTTTTTTACCCATAATTATCTCCTGTGGAGAAAATTCTGAAAAAAAGTTTTGGCTTTTAAATATTAAAATGTTACATACCAAGAAATAACTTCATTCTTGCATTATGGTAGAATGACACAGCCCACAGACTCTATTTCAATGACAGTTTCTCTAATACCACAGCAAACAGACATTCAGGTTGAATTCACTGATCCTTATCTTTAGGAAGATACGGCAGGACACTCTTTCACAATTGGCATCTTCAAATTATTCCTCTTCTAACATCTGGTTTGTATTTTTCAACACCACTACCCAAAATTTCTTTACACAACTGTCCTTGTTTCAAACAAATCCCCTGCATTAACTAGCACCATCTTCAAACAAATTCTCATATCCGTATTTCTGATCAACTTTTGGTAGTAGTTCCTAAATGGTTTCACATGAAACCCTCTTGAATGCAATCCCAACGGCAGTCTTCTGAAGTAACAGCTAATAGCATAACTTAGCAATACTTGGAAACATTAAGTGGAAGATAGGAAGGGCAAAGCTGTATGATGACTTTAGGTATGGTAATTATTTCTCATACCTGAGTGAACATCTGTGATCATTAGTTTTAGATTACAATTTCTCAGAAGCAAATTGCTCTGATTTCTTAAAGCCACTTTGAAATTTCACATCATTAAAATTAGGTCCCTCCTTCCAGTTCCAAATGTGTATTTGAGCACAACAGTGCACCTATTAAAGAAAGATTTGGCAGCATAAAAATTGCAGCAGATGTGCAAGGTGCAAAGAGGCACAGGGGCTGAATGTAGTATGTCAAACCCCCCCCCCCCAAAAAGCACCCTTTTCAGACCCTCTGTTCTAGTAAAAGGACAATATACAGAACCACAGAACATGCTGAGTTGGAAGGGACCTAAAGCACCAAGATCACCTCTTAGCCCTACACAGAATCATCCTCAAGAGTCACACCATGTGCCTATTGTCCAAATGCTTCTTGAACTCTGTCAGGCTTGGTGCTGTGACCACTGCCCTGAGGAGCCTGTTCAGTGCCCAGCCACCCTCTGGGTGAAGACTCGTTTCCTGATATCCAACATAAACCTCCCCAACACAACTTCAGGCCATTGCCTCAGGTCCTGTCACTGGGCAGCACAGAAGAGATCAGTGCCTGCCCATCCTTTTCCCCTCACAAGGAAGCTCTAGACTGCAAAGAGGTCTCCCCTCAGTCTCGTTGTCTCCAGGCTGAACAGACCAAGTGACCTCAGCCGCTCCTCATACGGCTTTGCTCAAGGCTCTTCATCATCTTCCTTGCCCTCCTTTGGATGCTCTCTAACAGTTTAAGACCTTTCTTATATTGTGGCACCCAAACCTGCCCCCAGCACTGGAGATGAGGCTGCTCCAGTGAGGAGCAGAGCGGGACAATCTCCTGTTGGCTGGCGATGCTGTGCCTGATGCCCCCCAGGACACGGGTGACCGCCCGGCTGTCAGGGCACTTACACCTAAGTAGGCTTTCAAGAGGAGTTTGTATTTCTGCAATTCACAATTGGCTGTACCAGCCAGCTAATGACGGAATATATCAGCTTACCAGAAAAACTATATATAAAAAACATGATAAACTTAAATTTCCACAGCTACTGACAGTATCAATGGGGGGG
>VXBT01011824.1:505865-618893 GCA_013400235.1 Oriolus oriolus
TTACTTATTTCCTTTAATGCACAGAAAAATTAGCTTCCTTAAAAAAGACTTCTAGTAGTTCTAGTTAGAAAATTTTGGAGTCATTTTGCTGCACCTCTTCACATGGACAGGCTTAGAAGAAGTCTGTTGATGTGAAGCAGCATGGCTTTGGGACTCGCAAAAAGGTTAAGCCTGCATTTTCAGACGTGTACATTTGGGGTTCTTTTAAATACCTTTTTTTAGAAAAAATATAATAATTTTAAATTATTTGTGTATCACAGTAATATAACATTTAATCAAAATACTGTAACCATGCCCAGAGGATGAACTAGAAAAGCAGAGCACCTGACAGATGGACTTATAAAGCTCCCCCTGAGGGTTTGAAGCTGTCTGCTACACTACAAAAGCAAAACAAATAACTGTATTCAAACATGAATTTATTACCCCACTGAGGCAGTACGTTGGTTGCTAACCACCAATGCCACAGAATGGAAGGTCACATATCAAATAAGATTTTATAAAATTTCACTTTTCATTACTTTGCCAAAACTTACAAGAACAAGCACAAACACTGCATACAGTAAGGACAGAGGAAAGGAGCTACATCATCTGGCTGACAAGAAAAATTCTGCTGATTAATATAGAGATATTTGACCTGTATAGGTTCCCAAATTTTCATATGCTTGACTTTCCAATCAATGCTTTTTGTTTCCACCTTTACTAATTTCTCCCTTTTTCCCTTATAATTTCAGCAGATAGTCCAAAGAGCTGGACTGAAGCAGGCAATGAAATTCTTTCATTCTAAATATCACAGGGAGAAAATCAAACATTTTAATTATGATTGGTATAAACTTGAAGCTAAAAACACTGAGCAATAAGGACTAAGTCAAAGAGCACTGTCTTCTTTAATAAACCTACCAGTAAATCTCTGCTGTTTCAGAGTAAGGTTTTAGTCTCAGACTGAATTTATTTCCAGTAGAAAACCAGGGTGTAACTGAAGGAGATATCTATGCCATGTAGCTGTTACACAGACGTATCATCTCCTTACTGGATGTAGATTTGCAGTCACAAATATGAGTAAGGCAGGTAATAGCGAAAAAACTACACTGACACCTGCATCTTCAGTATTTCACCTGATGATGCCTGGGGTAATTATCAGAGCACAGAGGCGCCATCTGGGTGTTTCAGAGCCTTGGAGACCAACCTGAGAGCACAAGGACACATCAACCTTTTTCGCTGCTGTGCAATCACAGACTGCTGACAACATGCCACACCACGAGCAGGGCAGTGCCAAGGCAGAAATGGACACTTGACAGGATCTAGAGCTAATATAGTACCATGTACACAGTGCTCTATGCTGGAGGGCAAACAATTTTCTAGTCTGAAAATTAAAAAACACACTGTTTTTAAATCTACCAAAGATGCATTTAGAAACCACATCTTCAAAACATATCAACACAGAGCTATCAAACCAATAATTAAAATATAAACAGACCTTAATTGTGCTTGCTCTTCTTTTTTTTTTTTCCCCCCCAAAAATCTGGGTTACATATAGTACCTAAAGTGTACCCACAATCTGTCAAGTTCTTGGCTAACAGCTCAGATCAGAAGAAGCAAAAATGTAATTATTTAAACAAAGAAACAAACAAAGAAAAATCACTCTACAAGATTGCTAATGCTGACTTTTCGCAGATTTCAAATTACAAACAGCCAAAAATGCTATACATGAAGCAGTCCAAAGAAGCAAGAGTTAAAGTTAAAAAAATTGGCATTTCTTCTGTTTTAAAACTTGTGAGAGCTATTTTGTGGTGATGTTTTGCTACTTCTAACAATGTTTTAAGGAGAAAAGTTTCCATGTATAGAGATAGAACTATAATTAACATATATTTTAAGAATAAACCATAATCTCACAATCCCTACTAAATGAACACTGCTGTTGATGCAACCTTCATTGTACTCTACAGCAGTACAAGCTGCCCAGGATACTTTTATAACATGCAGGCTAAAACATGCAAAAATTTTATCCATAACCCCCAAAGTCCTGTTTTCTGGGAGAGGAAGAATTTACAGAGACTCAATACAATTCTACCCTCTCTTTTCCCTTGCCCCCTCATTGCCTTTATTAACTCAATATGTCCCTACACACACTTTAAAGACTTTGTTGCTATGGGAATTTATTTCCATATTTTATAGTCAAGGAGAAAAACAAGATTTTGGTGATTAAATGTCACAGAAGCTCTGACTTTTGCACAACCTAATCAAATCCACAGCCTTAAAAACAATCTGTGTATGTGTTTGAAAGTCTTGCCATTCTGATCATAAAAAGGTACATATGTTCTACCTGGCATTTAAAAGCCAAGTACAAAAATTCTCTCTCTCTTCGCCCAAAAGCTTCTGGATAATTTTAACATAATTTCTGCATGCGCAATTTCAATTAGTTTTCTAGAAACTCAGGAATAAAACATATTTTGTTTTCCCTTTCTCCCAGTGAGGACCATCCACAGCATCAAGAGATTCTTTTCTAAGTGGCATTCAAGGTTAGTGAGGCTAGAAATTCACCTCGTAATAACTGACCCACAAAGACAGCTGCAAAATTGCAAGCATGGGTTCCTTCCCTCCCCATACCTAATCTATATTGCAGCTGGAAAAAGAAATACATGCCATAGGTACAAAATATTATTTAGTTCCTACAGTAAATATGCCAGAAAGTGTTCGCTGTCTTCTATCACAACTGGCTGTTCCCACTGTAAATCTTACACTTGTACTTATCCCCTTTTTAATATTGTAACTGTCTACATAGGTTAATGTTTAAAACCACTCACTTAGGAAAGGTGTGCATGTAATCATTAAATCATTACAATTTAAATAAAATTGAGCATAAGCCAGAAAATTCAAAATTAAACCTAATATCAAGAAAAAAGTCTCCCTTGTGACTCAGGGTTGGTGTATGTTTCTGCCCCTTCAAAACAAGTTCTTCCAGGTTTGGAATCAGAGCTCATGCTCACGTACCAGGAACGGCTCTCTGTTGGGTAGGACTCTAGGAACACAACTGAGAATGCAGTTCTGTCAAATAGATTCAGGCAATGCTGTCAGAGGACTACAGAGCTGAAACTTAGATGACCACAGTTAAGATGCTCAAAAAATCAGGAGCCTGATCTTCGCACTCTCAGCAGCCTTATCTTTCCCAAAGGTGCTGTAACAAACTGCTGTGAGTCAGAACCCAGAGCATCCAGAAGTTGCACCTGCTCCCTGATCTATTTGATCCTGATTGAGGACATACTTCCAGGTTTTCCCTCTTCTGACACAATTATGGTATGCCCTGACTTCTGGGAGCAAGAGGTTTAGCTCGCTATTTAGCTGTGATTGACCAAGTGCAACGGGTTCATTAGGGAAAGCTCTCCAGGAGCTACAAGCACTCAGCACTTCCTCAAACCAGGACATTTAGGTGTCTAAACACAACATTAGGAGGCTAATGTAAAGTACTTATGATTGAACATATAGGCACACTTTCTGTGTGGCATTTAACAAACACAATCCATGCTTGATGAATACAATCATGAATGCATGCATTTTAACCACAGCACTAAACCAGGTTTAAGCAGAAAGGCGTAATTCCTGAGGCAGATCTGCACAAAAGGAATTACACCAGGAAACGTTTAACTCATTCAAACACCACTGAGCTTTAGCACTGTATGGTGTTTTTCCCATTTTGTGGCCAGTACCTGGACAACTGACCCACGGGAGAAGCAGAGCCAGAGGGGAAATGAACGTGCTAGTGAACAAATGGAAAACTGAAGATTGGTAAAAGCTGCATATATTTCTTATCCCTCAAAGTTTGCAGGTACTCAAGTCCCCTTACCTCAGCATAAAATACATTTAAGTATTAAACGTATTAAACATTGACTAACCCTACCAAAAAGCATGAAATTTAACTGTTCTTCAATACTGATATTTTAAACAGGAAAATTGTCAGCTTCTGGAAAAAAGGTTTTACAGAGCTTCTTTAATTAGGGAGCTAATTAATCACTAAGATGAAGAAAAACCTACATCTGTAAACACCCCCAATATTCTGAAACCGTTGCTAGACACTACAATGAGCTTGGTGCTTTCACCTGATTCCTTAAATAGTTTGAAAACATTAAAAATTAGGAGAGCAACATTTTCTCATTGATATTATTTGCAAGAGTTATTTAAGTATTACTTGTAGAGTGGAAAGTAGCAAGCCCCCCAACACCCTGTAATTAAAAACCACAGTGAAAAAGTCATGCTGTTCTTGATGTCAGTAATTGGCATGTAACCTCAGAATGAAAAATAAGTGCTAACAAAAACTATGCAAAGCTTGTGGAAACTTTCCTACCTCGTGCCTCTTAAAGAGATCCTTTTTAAGCCAGGGAGAATGTGCTGGCTTTGTCTGGGATAGAGTTATTTTTCTTCATATTAGTTAGAATGGGGCTGGGTTTCAGATTTGCGCTGGAAACTGTTGATGTCACAGGGATGTTTTAGCTGTCGCTGAGCAGTGCTCACACAGCGTCAAGGCCTTTTCTGCCCCTCACACCGCCCCGCCAGAGAGGGGCCTGGGGGTGCACAAGGAGTTGAGAGGGGACACAGCCAGGACAGGTGACCATAGGGGTATTTCAGACCATATGGCTTCATGCTCATCATATAAAGCTGAGGAAAGAAGCAGCCAGGGGCAGATATTCAGAGTGATGGTGTTTGTCTTCTCAAGTAACTGCAAGGCATGATAGAGCTCTGCTCTCCTGGACGTGGCTGAACACCTGCCTGCCCATGGGAATCATTGAATGAATTCCTTGCTTTGTTTGCATACACAGCTTTTGCTTTACCTATCAAACTACCTTTACCTCAGTCTCTGAGTTTTCCCCTTCCTCATCCTACTGGGAGGGAGTGAGCAAGCGGCTGTGTGGGGCTGAGATGTCAGCTGAGGTTAAACCACAACAGGGAAGAATGGAACAACACAGCATACTACATATGCTACCATGCAGTACAAATCTTATGCAGGACTGAAGACAGTAACAACCCTTCTCTGGCTAACTAACTTCTCTGTTAAATTGAAGGTTCACCACAATTCCTGTAAATATGAAAAGTCTTCTCTCTTTTTTTACTTAGTTACTCATTTATTAAAGAAGACTTCACCTTTTTCATCCTTCCAGAGAGGCATTCTCAAATATAGGCTCCTAAATATTACTGTAGACTTCAAGTGGATAGATAAAAGTAATGGGGATTTGTTGCCGTGATTTTCACAGTTCTTCAATGTATTTAATTCTGTAAATAGAGTTCTCACGCACTTTCTGTAAACATAAGCCATGTTATGCTAACTGTGGCTGGATGTTTTCATTCTTTCTCCTAAGGTGGAGAAGTTTGATGGATTTTTCCTTTGACCTATGTGGTTGAGGGGTGGTAATTTCACTCTCCAATCCATGGAGTTTTCTAAAAGTGTATAAAATAAAGAAGCGGGCCCTTTGGCCCAGGCTTTTGCTCGTTTTCTCTTTGACCTAACACTGGCCTCTGTGTGTTCCTTCGTGTCCGCATGCGAAATGGATTTTAGTGGCAATTCCAATAAAGGCATTACAGATATAACATTAAAATATAATCCGTATTATGCCAGTGTCAGTGACTTCAGGAAGACAGCTTATGATTCTTCATTTTTAAAAAGATATAACACTGATAAATTTGCCTTAGGATGCTGTATTTCTGTCACGTTTAATCTGTTCCAGTGGTTTAAACCACCCCATGAAAATATTTTCAGGAAACAACAGCTATTTATACATATTGTCCAATTCAGTACCACTCCACCGACATCACGGGGACCTGCAGGAGATCAATATCTCTGAGAAGATAGTGGAGGCCAATCTTGCTTTTCTTATTTCAGGATCAAACAGAAAAGCAGCAAGGAGCTGTGAGAACTACAGGAAACAGCAGTATTAGCCACTTGAAATTGTCAAGGGAGGAGTAAATTGGAAAAAGCTTCTTTTGTCTAGGAAATATCTGCTGGGGGGAGGGGGAGCGATGGTCAAGACCGCACAGACCTCATGCTGTTGCCATCCAGCAGAGTGAAGAGAAAAGAATCAGGCTGGCTCATCTGCAAATACGAGCAATGTATGTGCAGGCACATTCGTCTCACCGTTTTCAGGATTTTGTACAGCCTTACAGCTGACAGGAAAATTAACCCCCAGCTGACTACTGCAGAATCAGAGATGCAAGGGATAAACTGGGCCCCAGCTGGCAGTGGAGCCCCCAATCTCTTCCATAGTTCTTGAAATGCTAAAGGTTACCCAGTCCACAAATGCAATATTTAACAGCTCAGTGCACTTGAATATGTGGCTCTTGTTAGACAAAATGAACCCATGAGAGGTCAAGTCATGTTCTGAAGCTGTAAGTTATTTATTATTTTTAACTGGAATAAAAGCAGTCTCTATGAAAAGCATATTTACTAAATATCTGACTTGAAGGATGAAGTCTGTCCTGCAAGGGAGTAGCTACTGCCCTAACACTGTAAATACTATACTTCAGAGAGATGGAGACAAGACTGGACCATGCCCACTCAAAAGGGAAATAACTTACAAAATAATAGGTTTCTGATCAGTTGTGCCAAAATATCAAGACCTCTGGGTAAGTTCAGCATAATAAAATTCCCTAGATGATGGGAAATGAGCAGAAAATAAACAATTGAGTTAGATTTTAAATAATGATCAAACACTACTGAAAAATAGCATAACTTGCAAACAGAGAAGAGCCGAACAATAAGCAGCACTGACTACTGCATTACAAGGCTTTCGAGCTCCTCAGAAGAAAAGGATAAAACTGCAAATTTAAATCAAGAGCAGCATTTTATTTTGACATTGCTTTTCAAAGCACAATAGCTCTAAAAGTAGCAACTTCAAAGACTAAAGAATGCAGAAAGTGGCCTACTTGAAGTTTAGAGTGTTCTCAAAAATCAGCAGCTTTATCTAATACCCAGCAGCATATCACCCACAACTAAGACTGTTCCAAGACCATAAAGGAAAGTAGAGTTTTATAAAACTTGGTTTGGTGGTTGACCATGTCATCCATGGAGGCCCCAGGTTTACATCATTACCTTAAATAAAATATAGACCTCCAATAAAATTGCCTTTTACAAAACCAATACTGTTATAATAGCACAGGAGGCTAGATAATGCATCCTGCAATCCAATTTGTGGTTCATGTTTAGCTATAGACACCAATAACTAATTCCACATGTGAGACAGACCTCCCGGAGGGAGATTTTAATCAAATAAGTGATGGGAAAAGATACATTTCCTTATTTTAGTATAACAAACTCCCTGTACTAACAAAATGGTTAAATGATGGTATTTAAAATACCAAATTTTAAATCTGGTAAATTTAAAAAGTAAAATGGTAAAATGTTACTGTATTGTAGCAGTGGAACACTAGTAGAACATACATATGGTTTAGTTGTTTCTGTAAGGCAGTTTGCATACATAAGCCACAGAGCAATGAATACTTCATCATTACCATTATATTAAAAATGAAGTTTAAACGCATTTGCCCCATCTTTTTAACTGCTAATGCTATTCAGATCCATTCACATTTAAAAAAAACCCAGCAAAACAACCAAGCAAACAAAAGAAAACCTAAAAAACCCATAAGATGAAAAAAGAGCAGCACAGTAGGGTTTGTATTAGCTTTGTACTATTAATTAGACAGAAGACTGTTGATTAATGCTTCTGCACTCAAGTTGAATATTGCAAGTACAAAACAATTAAGCCTCTGTATTTGCTTATTTTCTATAATAACAAACTTGATCACAGCTCTCTTCCATATTCAAGTTCCCCCCTGCCAGTCCTACACCTCTGGTGGTTTAACTTGCACAAGTGCAGCTGCTGACAGGTACAATCATCTGATACCTATCACACCTGACAACTCAATCAATCTGCATACTGCTATGCAGCTTACACTGGAAATGACTCAAGGTCTAGAATGCTGAAAAATAAAACAAAAGTGTAACTTACATCCATAAGGAATGATTTGCCCCAGTAGAACACCACTTTTTTAATTACTCTCATTTCAGACAACTAATTTATGATGGCAACAAATACAATTCCACCAAAATCTTCTGACTTAAAGACAGTGAATACGTTCTTGTCAGCCAGTCAGAATAAAATAGAGCTAACCAAATGAAATGGAGTCCAGACTGACAACCTTTCTCTCAAGAGTGAGAGCATCACAGGCAGACAGGAATACAAGACTTGGCAAAAGAAAAAATCAGCAGCCAAGTTCTACTGAATAACCAAGCCACAGATGACAGAGAAAAGAGCTGGATAGTTTAATAAGTGGGTACAATATAAACTTTTAACATGCCTCAAGAATAGCTTCTAAATGACCGGTAGCATTCATCTGCCCTGCTGGCGGCCCAGCTTTGCAGCTACCTTGTTTAGAAGCCCTGCAAGTCTACTCAAATTGCACTGAGATGTTTTCATGTGCTCGATGTGACAAATCAGGATGCACATGATAATTGGTCTTGTGCAGTAGCCATCATTTCATATCATCGGATACATGGCCCAAAGGTAAGAACACAACAGAAAATATAGGCTTGTCCCCCCAGTACTGTATCCTACCATTAGCTGGAGCATTTTTCAAGTTGCTTGTGCCAGTTCATACTTTACTGACTATCCTGAAGATGGTCAGTAGTTTTACTATTCTTTAAACATAAATAATCACATCTCAGTTTCCCCAGTGGTATATTCTGAAAAGCTTCATAGAAGTTGAAAGCCGTAGTCTGGCAGCATATCAGCCCAGGTCCTTAACCAGTCACTCCCCCAGATCCATCTCTCTCCATTCCTTGTTTCTGTGCCCACACTGCACCTTTCCTCTCACTGTTTGTCAGTACAGCTATTTGTAGGGAGATGACAAGGACTGAATGGAACTGAACAGATTTAAAATAACTTCTAAAAGATATATCTGGGATATTTGGGGTGAGGCAGGGTTGTGGTGTTTAAAGTTGGTTTTTTTTTTCCTGCATTTCCTCTCAGTTCAGTTTGCAGCACAGCCTAGGAAACAGCTGTATTGGCTCAGCTTGACAGGGCTGAGCTAAAGGTTAGCTGACTGAAAGGGGTAGCACCTTTCTACTGTTCCATTACAAAGCATGCAGTTACTGCTTACTTAGGTAGTACAGAGTTGAGCTAACCAACTTTTAAATTATTTTCTTTTCTTCTTTGGCTACATTCTACACTTTTGCCCTCCAACACACTAGGAAAGGCCATAACTTTTTCCTTGACTGACACTTTTGATGTCTTTTCTTTCCCCTTTCTCCTGAAGTTACCCTCTCCTAATATTACACTAGGAAAATACAAAGAAAAAAAATCCAGAACAGGTACATGAACACAATTCCTTCTAATTGCCAGCAGCACTCAGCCTGAACATATGTGCAAGAAACATGCAGCCTAGTAATTTAGTAAATTAAAAAATGCATTTCTTAACAATTAATCAAAATATTCATATTCTCATTAAATGTAGTCTTCTCCCTGTAAAATTGTCTCCAGCAAAAATCACATCTCCACAAAGGTCTGTAATCTACAAAACACAGAATTATTATTTCTATCATTACAGATGAAAAAATTGATTTTCGAAGATAGAGGCTTTCTGTCCAAGACAACTCCGATGCTGGGCGCAAAAAAAACCTCACAAGCCAGGCATCCAAATTCAGAGCTCCACACCTAGAGAGAGAGAGACCTTGTGTTCAAAAAGTTAGGATGTGGAAGCTTGGATTTCACCTGTGTCACTTAGGTCTCTTCTGGACCAATTTTACTCTGGGCCTGGCTTGGAAAAGGAGAAAAAAGGTGAGAACAAGCTTTTCCCAATTCAAAGACCATCAGAAACATCTGCAAAGATTTTGGGTTTGAGCAATGAGTGTTCAATAATAAAAACTTTCTAGATGTTCAGAATTTTCTGTCCTATGAATGTTTTTACCACTCTTTAATTCCATAGGGTACGATAACACTTGAGTTATTAACTAACCTCCTTGAAGCACTTGAAAAAAATCCCATCTTTGTGCCTTTCAGTATAAAGCCTACTGTTACAGATGTACTTCAAGGAAAAAAAACCCAAGAACTTAATCAGTTTATTGTTTGTTTCTGCTCAGCATTAGGTGCACAATGTACCATACAGTATTTGGCTACTGACATTCAGAGGTCTTACACACGCCATTATACACGAGTAAAAAAACTCAAATATGTGTGTGTATATATCTGAAATTATTCTTTCCTTTTCCATTTTGTCAGAAAAGAGCATAATAACTAAGTCAACACCTTAGAGCAATTTAAGAGGAAACTACCAGTAACTAACTGTTTTGTCTTCTTTTTACTCTACTACCTTTCTTTTATATTACAGCTATATAGTCTGTACAGACAGAAATCATCACTGCTTTATCAAAAGCTACAATTTCTTTTCAATCCATTTGGAAGAGAAATCAAAATTTTCAAATCAAGGTGTTTGAGATAAATAAGAAAAGCAACGAAACAAAATACATTTTTGCAATCTATGTCTCACTGAAAAATATGAAAACACTGTCCTTTTGTTAAGACAGCATTTTCTGAAACACAGTCATTTCACTGAACAGAAAATTAGATATACTCAGCTTACTCATTTGTACAGCAACTGCTGTAAAGGACTCCTGATTTTGACAGGTTTCTGAGTACCACTAAGATACACACAGTTTTGTGAGTGGGAGCTAGGGGATTTGGTAAGCTTGTTTATTTGCTTATTTTACTTGTTTGTTCTTGGGGAAGAAATTAAAAAATAGGAAATATTTACTTTATTGAGGCAGTAATGTATTTAAGTCATAGCTCCAACTAGGGGAAGAAAAAAAATATGTGCCAAAGGCATGCACCCAAGTCCTATGTATCTCTATTAAACTAGAACAATAAGAGTTTTATCTTCGCCTCAGGGAGCAAAGCTGATGATATCAGCTGCCACACTTGCATGCCTGACCAAACTAAGCTGAGTTTGCAAGATACAAGAGGATAAGAGCATGAATGAATTCTTTGCAAAAGGCAGTCAGATATCCAGTGCTGGACTCAGATATCTCTTGCTTGACGGTAAACAGAATGAGAGAGCTGCTGGAAGTAAGGAATGTAATTGAAAAAACCCATCCCCAGCATCAAGTAATAGCAATGGCTAATAATACATTGCTTTAACAAAATGTAAAAAGACCATACTAAAGATCTTGAAGTGTTCTTCTAAACATTAAACATCCGTGCATATTTCTGAGAGCTGACTAAACTACTAAGAATTATTGTGTAGTCAAAAACTGATTTAGCACCTGTTTAAAAGTGAATGGAGCCTCACAAACAGCTTACAGCAAAGGAGACTCACCTTGTATAAAGCAGAAATGATCTGATGCATTTTCAGTCGATGAAATACAAAGATATCGTACACGGCTGAAATGGCCAGAACAGTCACTCCTTGCTCCTTCCACAGCATGCTGCATCCTGCACACAGCCCTGCTCCCAAGATCCAGCCCCAAGTACTTGGTGAGGAACCTCTGGTAGAGCAGTGCTTCACGTAACACATGAGGGAAAGCAGAAAGAAGAGGCAGGCTCCAATATCTGCCCTCCCTACGATCCCCGCTACGGCTTCCGTGTGGATGGGATGAGACGCGAACAGCAGGCCCGCTATCAAGGTCCAGTACCCATCGCCAAACAGGATCCTGGAGAAGTTTGTGAAAAGGCCTGTGACTGCAGCATGTAAGAGGACGTTTACAAGGTGGTAGCCCCACGGGTCCATTCCCCCAACAGCATGGTTAATGCGGAAGGAAAGTGTGCAGAGAGGTCTGTAGGACTTGTGACTCCCACTGTGAGTAAGCAGCGTCCCCCAAAAGTCATTGTAGAAGATATGGATCCACGGCGTCTCAGGCAAAAGGTCCTGGTTTGTCTTGATAGCTCGACTACAAAAGACAAATAAAAACTTCATTTTAAACGAAGAAAATGGCTACAAATGAAAGGCTGTGAAAATGCAATCACATTGCTACAAGAAAAAATGGCATTGCTTTGCTTTGGTGCTCCTTCATTTCAAGTTTTGAATTTTAACAGGAGGTGTTAAAAAACCACATATCTATTGACTTCCTTCTAAAGCAAAATTTCCATATAAATTGGCTTTTAAAACATTAGAAACAGACGTTATGCTGTTTCTCTCAAATTAAAACACCCTTCAGTGACATTCTTCTGAGTCTAACCCAGGAGTAATCAGTTAAGATTTGATGAGTTATAATTAAAATGTAATAGAAATATGAAAATCTTGCAAACATTATTGTTGAAACAATGGATGCTTCAGTAATTCAGAACTAAAACCCCAACTGGCCTTTTATACTGAAATTTTAATTTAGATGTTGGAACGGATTTTGCTAACATGGATAAACAATAAATACAGAAGTCGGTAGGAGTGTGAAATTTTCTGCTTCTGGACAGCGCATTCTCACAATTGTCTTCTACATATTTAGACTGACAACATTTTCTGCTAACACCTTGCTGAAGACAGACAACAGAATATTTTACAGATGAAAATACACTTTCTCTTTAAGTTCCTTGTATTAATAGTTGAGGGAAAAAACATTGTATCAGTTTATCAGCTTGATTTAAAAAAAAACCATGCTGCAGCTTTCAGTATTTTATGTTTTCAACCACCCCGGGAAGGACTCGTGCCAGCCATTAGCAGTCTCTAAGTCTAATTCGTTACTGTAAAAATCTGTCTCCTATAGCGTTTGTACAAATCCAAAGATTTGCATTTAAAATTTATGCAGTGGGAGAAGGTGTGAGACCTGCTTAGTGTAAAGATGACCAGAATTTAATTAGTTACTTGCATTTAAGCAATTATTTAAAGATGCATTGTTGTTATTACTGAGCTTAACTCGTTTAGTACTTATTTTTATTACAGTAATTAAGAATCCAGCCAGCTCAAGACTCTTCTATTCAAAATACTAAACAAGAGAGATGATTTATATCTCATTCTCTATTCAAAACCTCTATCTGCCTTAGCAATTAATATCTTCCTATAATTAACAATTTTTCAATTCAGATGAGGAAGGGAAAAAAAAGGTGTGAGACTCAAGCCCACATTTAAAATGCATGACTAATTCATACTCCAGACTCCCCTCACATTCTCCATTTCCTTAGAACCTGTATGAAAATCCCTTTTTTTATAAATGGTATTCGTTTCAGGAATGTCGTCTTGTTCTAGGAAGAAAAATGCCCAAAACTGATATACTGCACCACAGAATCTCCATGCAAATACTCTAAATACCACACAGCTCAGCATTTCCATTGTCCAGAGCATCCTGCTGTAATGCTTTCAGACACGCTTCCTCTCAGCATGTTCTTTTGTCTCTGAGCACACAGAGGTTATAGAGAGGTCAGCTTAAATCCTTTAAAGATGCACTGATGATGCTTTTTAGAATATTTGAAAATTTTCATTTTGACTTCTGCTTATGCAGTGGATCAGGTTGCCTGTATTTGTTTTCCCAATCCCACACACATTTTTCTCATTTTAGGCAAGTCGCAAAAGAACACTGGAGGAAAACAAGATCTTTGTTTTCACATTATTTATCTTGTCCTTCCATGTAGTCCTTTCTTGAAACCTAATTCCTCTGTTTGTGATTTCCGTTTGTAGTGTAACTCTCAGAACCACTATCAGAAACTTAGGAATTTGGCAAAAATAAAGCAGGTGTCAGGCAAGAAAGAGTCCTTTCTCTGAGAAAAACATAATATATTAGAGTACAGGCTCCCAAAGGCTAAGAATGGCTATCAGATGTCAGGATTTAAAGTTGAAACTTTGAACTGCAAAAGTGTTTTTTTCTTGGGGAAATAATAAGAAAGTAAGTGGCAACAACATTGCCAGCACATCCACCCTCTCCCAAGGCAAAGCATTCTGTACAAAGAGCCCAGACAGCTCACAGGTTTTAGTATTTCTTTTGCCCTCCAAGCTGATAGTTTTCATGCAGCAGATACTCATATTGAACTCTTCCCCACCAAAAGTAAACTGTTTGTATCTTAAAGAAACCTAGTGTACATTCCAAAGGTATGAATTAAGTCAAATCTTATTCACAGCTTTAGCAACAAATTTTATGCATCCTTGATCCTTTTCAGTTTAGACCTGTCCATATTAAAAATTAAAACTAAGAATCAGACAACAAAAAAACCCCCACACACAACAAAAAACTAAAAGGAAGCCCTGAAGATACAGTATTGATCAAACTGTACTTGGGTACAGGTCTCAGCAGGCAGTTCTAAAATACTCCTAGCTTCTTGTGCATGTAAATGCAACAAATTCTAGTACCTGCCCATCAGCATGAAAAATACAGAAGCTGACAGTTCCAGCTTACTCAGTGTTCAGTCGGGACAAATACTGTATTTTCTATAAATCAAAATTTTAAATGAAGTTAAAGTTTCTTTCCATATGGTTTTATAAGGAAAAAAAAGTCTAGCTAATGCTTTGGGATTATAGAAAAGTCTAATACAAGAGCAAAGCTAGAGGTCCTGCAGCAAAGAAGCAAGTCTGACACAGTTTGATTGTTTAAATTCAACAACTACTCTGTTTCACATTATAAATGTAAGAAAAATCCTACTTGGCCAACATTAGACTTGACTATGCAGGAGGATGCAGGAACACGAGCACCTGAGATACCACAGCCAGGCAGGCCCATGTCATTTTGGTCTGAATAGAAGTGAAAAAAGTCTCAGTAACCCGAGGACTGAGGTCAGACAGAAACAGTCTGCGGGCTGAGTCCAGCCCATGCACAACTGGCCAGGTTGTGCCCACCTTCATCCCTCACCTGGCTGTCCAACTGCACCAGCAAGGAAAACATGAAGTGAAATGTTTACCTCTATGAAGGGGAAAGAAACACAAGCTCTGTATCTAATAAAATAAAATAATAAAAATAAATACCACTAAATTGCTCATGTCAGGGCCCTAAGGGCACTAATGAGCCTGACCCTCCTCCGGTGGTTCCCACATGCTGCCCACAGTCCCAGGACCTCATGCCAGGTCCCCAAAGCTTCCTCGATGCTGCCCAGGGACCAGCACCCCATGTGAGTCTCCCAAGGTCGTCAGCCCCTGCCCCAGGGACACCTCAGCGTGGCTGGTCTTCAGCTCCCCAGGCCCTACCATGACAAGGGTCTCGCTGAGCTGCACCCATATCCCAGCCTGTCCTTGTCCCCAGGGAAGTGCTCAATGCCCAGAGCTTGGGCTGCCCTGGCTCCTGCCTGGGGCAAGGCTCTGTTTTTTATGTAATTACTAAATCACCAAGCTGTTAACCCTGCTTAGTCTCTAGTTCCAGCAGCAATTCTGAAAGCAACACCTCCTCACAGCCTGGCAGTAGTGCCAGCTTGTCTCCAGTAAAGTATCCTGTGCTAGCAGCCACACTCACTCTCTGCAGATAGAAAATAATATTAATTGCTGGCTCTGGAAAAGACTCTGGTATAAAGGAAATTACAAGATGCCTTATTACCCTTGCCTCTTGCTTCACTCACAGTTTACCTTGAGGTTACGTCCTGCAAATTAGTCCAGTTTTCCTAATGGGCATAAGAGGATCTCTCCAACTGCTCTCATCATTCTTCACCAGAGGTACAAACTCTGCTCTTGCTAAAAGGCAGCAGGTCACTTGAGAAAGTTGTTTCCCAAAATTCCAAGACAATTAGCATTTTACTTCCAAGCAGCCTCTGAATAGGGTTGCACACTCAGGCAGGGAACTTTGTTTCTTCAATTTGCAATGCTTGCCCATTTCACACATCCCAGGAGAATGGGATATCTTATTCAGTATTCAACCAATGGACATGCTGGTGGGCAGGTGGAAGGAAAGGAATTAGATTGAGCTATCAGTCCCTCAGAAATGGAAAGCTGAACAAAGACAAAAAAATTGTAAAGACAAAATCATAATTTCTAATCCACTTGAAACAATGCTTCTGCTTTGTGGCATAAATAACTTACTTGCCACAGGTCAGTACACACCTTGAGCATGACTCACCGAGCTTTTATAACTCAAGCTCAAAAATGCCAGAGATCCAGTCATTCACACATGCACATATACATGCACACGCACACAAAAAAATTCCAGATGTTTTCAAAATTAACAGCTACATATGTCCTAAACTTCTGTGCTGGTGCTAAACTGATCCAGGTGTTAACACAAGGGTAAAAAAACACATGCGACATTCTGAAGTGATTTAACGAGTTAAGCCTTATATCCAGCTTCAGTATTGCTAATGGTCCCCATATGCTGAAAATTAACATCAGCATTTGAGGCAGACAACATATTTTAGGGGAAAAGGAGAATTCCCAATCGTGCACACAGGAAGCCATTGATCAGATGTCTCTCACGTAAAATAGATAGTCAGTGATGGACTGGCAAGGTTGAACATTGAGGAAAAACAACAGTGAACCTCCAAGTCATTTTTAAACAGTACTAATTTGGTGTTTTCTTGAATAGCAATGGGAAAACACCCTAGAGTATTTTTACAGTGGATCTTAATGAGACACCCTAAGGATGCTTTCAAGACTATATGTTACTTATATAGACAACAAGACTGAAACACAGCCAAGAGCCTACTTTTTTGAGTACAAACAGCTTCACATCCCCAAAACATACAGCAGCTAAGTAAATCCTCCAAACTACTTACAGGCTATCTGTTAGGCAGGTGATGGTCAGAAAGCAGGGAAGGAGAGCTTGTCATACCTTAGAAAGTTCTCATACTTGCCTGCAGACTACAAAATATACATATATATACACACACATACATTGTCTGTATTGACAGGATAAAATAAAAGTCTGAAAATACTATTTAGTATGCAGGGATGTCTTAAGAATGTAATAAGCGTAAGTACATGAAAACACATTCATCTAAATGTTTAATTATAGACTCAAGGGAACTGTTTGCCATTCTGGTAGAATTCTGGTGACAATTATGTCTGATATGCTGTGTATTAAAGTTCATCTTTCTCAACAGTTGTGAAAGTAGAATTTACCTCCAAACCTAGCAGGTAGTAAAGTTTTACCCATGCCACTTCACAAAAAAAAAAAAAAAAAAGACCCACCACAAACAACAACAAAACACCACCCCCCCAAAAAAAGCCCAAACCACAAACCTCTATATTGTACATCAAGTAGGGACACCCGCAGGAGACCAAAATCTGTGCGTCCTCTGAGTTTCAAGTTACAGCTTCTGCTTTCTCTTAAGAAAATTTGTTCTTAGGTGAATCTCTAAGGAAAATCTAGTCATACAGCTGTTTTCAGAAAGGAAATACTTGGCAACAACTAGCTAAGTGACATATAGGATCCTGAGTTGCTAGCTGGCTCTGAGAATGGGTCTATACATAGCAAACAGATTGATGGAAACACGTAGGTTCAAGTCGTATTTTAAACTAATTAACAGCAAACACAACATCACAAAACGGAAATTAGCTTACTAGAACTTTGTATCTAGTTTATTTCTGCCAATAATATGGTCCTTTTCTAACTCAGAGCTCAAACACTGAAGACAACATACAGTTTTAATATAATTTTCCTATCTTACATAATTACTAGTGAAAGCTATTAACTCTATACAAGAGTTACTACAGGACCTCTGGAAAATATGTTAACAAATGATAATATTAATTCTGTATTTTGGACTATGACAGCATTTCTACAGCCAACTTCAGTTTAGTACCAGAACAAATAGGAGCTACAAGTAACAGGTTTGTAAATAGTGCTTTACTTGTAAAACTTTCTTCAATGAGACTTTCCTGAATTAGATATAAACAGAGTGGAAAGATGGATGAGTGAGACAACTGTAACTATACCCTTAGATGATTGCAACCACTGCCAAAAATAAAGACAATGAAACAAAGATACTAAAGAAAACAAAACAGTAAAATCACAGAGAACGGTTATGGTCTTATACCACAGTATATAGACACACAAACGTTCTAAGATTTTTCTATACTGCACAATGTCTTTTAAAGAAATTGATCTTTTAAAATAAGCAATAACCTGTTCCTTGTTTATTTCCATCAGTGACTTTATCAGCTGTGGTTTGACTTCATCTGCCAGTAACTGGCTATGATCCAGCGGCCCATCAGCTGCATGCTTCTAGACTTCATAATTTTGCAACTAAAGATGCAGGATGTTATTCAAGAGAAGGAAGTGGTGGCAATGCTTACATATAACACTAAATGCTACTAGGAATTGCTTTAACTACACAGAGTATGCTACATCTATTGATTTTCTTATTGACTAAGAGAGTTTCGAAAACTTTAAGTAACTAAAAGTTCAAAACATTTTGGTTACAAGAAGGTCGAGATACCATTAAAAATTTTTTTCCACACAGGATATAAATGTTTCAAAAGCTAACTATAAAGGTTTTGAACTCTTTATTATACAAGCCTTTCCATTTCTAAGTACGTCTTCAGATGGGGAAAGAATGTGGCCTTAATAGTAACCCTAAATGCATCTCACTCCCTCCAGTTTAAGATTTAGCCTGACATAACAAACACTAAATGATGGACTACGTGAAATTTGAAACCCTAATTAATTCCAGCTGCCTGGCATAGTATTATTTGATTATTCATACACAGATTTAAAAAAACCCACACTGGAGGGAAATGAAAGAAGCAATTAATATTTTCATATGCTGAACAATGGGATGCCATCAGTGTCCTCTTAAGAAGAAGCTGATAAAAATATAAGGAGAACAGCTCCTGTCTTTGTCTCTGCTCCCTGAGTTTCTTCACCATGGCATGTAAAATAAGTCTGCAAAAAGACACTTTCATTCCTAAATCGGAAATGCTTTCTGCTATTCTCACAGCTAGTTTATAAAATAGCTTCGCTCCCAACTACACCATGCAACACAAAATTGTTAATTCTGTTCTTCTGAAACTTCAAGATACTTTGCTTTTAAATATTCTTTCAAACACACACTTGAAGTTCTTCTTTAAAACATTCTTCTGTGCCAAATGACTCCCAGGCAATAACTTGCAATTTGTTTATTTTATATACGTATGTAATACCAGCCTCTGAAGCATGGTAGAATTCATAGCTGGAACCTCTGCTGCCCTTTTCAAACCTATTTTAGATTATAAAAGTGGGCCCAGCAGGCCTTATTAGATTTACTGTCCTGCAGCAGAATATGGCACTACATTATTTCTCTTCCCCACTTCCCACTGAAAAAATTAAACATAAATAATTTTTGCCACTTCATCATACAGCAGCTCATAACAGTACAAGGACGGATATTTAAAGGCTTGAGATATAGTGATTAGAGTAGAAATGTTGATTTTCTTACCTAAATTAACAGTATGGATAATTAAGTACTTTTTTCAACAGGTCACCTTCTGAATATACATCAAGCCTTTCCAACACACACACATTTTAAGCCATTATCTCAAAATAAAGGCACACATACTGTAGCACTGCACAACAGACTTTATCAGTCATACATCAGTCCCATGACTATTCACTTCTCTGGGTTTTTTTCAATATGTGGCAGACTATGGAGAAAAAAAAGTTCAGCAATTTAATTTTGGAAAAATCAGGGTTTTTTTTCCACATTTTTTTTGGTAGTGCATTTTCAGGAAGTTTGAGGAGATTGTGCAGAATTATGCCTAAGCCCATCACTCTTGTGCACTCTAAATTTAAAGCCTGAAAATTTTTAGGTAACACTCTGATTTTGATTTTGATTTTTACAGAAGCACTAAAGAGAATAACCAGGAACACGTACACATACAAATATAGAAATAATGAATAGAGGAAAAACCACTGAACCACAACATAACATACAGATACTCTCCTTTTTTTATTTTTTGGAGGGGACGAAGGATAAAGAAATGTAACAGGGTTTTAGCGCATAAGCTTCTTTCTTCAAGTCTTTTATTTTAGCAGCAAAACAACCCTTCATTAACAAGGGCTGGTCTAAACTTAGTTTTACTGGTTTAACTGAAAAGTATTATTCAAAATCTAATCAGTGAAAACAATTTGGTGCATGCACATCCACAGAGGTCAATTTAACCTTCACACTGTCTTTAGAACTCATACTGAAGAAATATCCATATTGGCCGAGAGGGGAAAAAAAACCCAATCACAAAAAAACCAGCTATCACTTACTTGTCATGTTCATGTTATTCACTGTAAGAATCAAATGATTCAGAAAACAGTCAGACTCGCCTCGGCTTTAATTATCCATGGAATTGCAAGTACAGACTGTGCCACACTACAAACTATCAGACATGTGCTCACCCAAAATTCCTGTCTCCAAGAAGTCTCCTCTTCCCTCCCTCAGGCCCCACTATGAGGTACATAAATGCATAAAACTGATGTTCTGACATACATGAGTTGTACACCCTGTATCACTTTTCCTACCCAAAGGATATCATGTTAGCAGATTTGTGGGGTGGGTTGTTTGGGTTTGGGGTTTTTTTTAATAATACCATACAGAATAAGCATTTTCCATTTCAGTTAAGCCTGTTTTGGTATCTTACAAATGCTGATGCTGAGGCTTTAAAAGACTATTTTGTATGGCAAGAAACTAGAACTCTTGCATATTTTTTCTTGCAGTATTGCCCATTTTCAATGTAACTGCCCTCACAAGTTGCCCAATTATGTACATGGAAGATTGCCCACAAGTATATTAACACACTCCAAAAGGAACCATTTTTAGACAGCAACTTCTGCTTAAAATTTTTCTTTCCTGACATCAGTCTGGTCTGAGAAACCAAACAGATACTACTTGACTTTCAAGTCACTACTATCTTAACAGTCTGGTTTATCAACTTGCCTAATATGCAGTCGATGGTGATAGCAGCCATGGTCCCATTTAAAGGCAGATATTAAATAATAATGAGGGCAAGGGAATCCTCCCTGAGGATTACAAAAATTTATTCTGTGTCAGCTACAAAGTCCAGCTACACTGTCACAAACCAAGTGATGTACTGCTATTTCAGTGAGGAAATTAGTGAGTTCAGTATAGTCTTGAGGAAACAGAAAAAGCAAAGCAAGCTTAACTTCCTGAAAAAAGCAGCAAGAAATGTTAACATATAGTTGAGGCTTACATTTCTCTGTGATGATAGTTTACTCACCAGTGAATCAACCAAAATATTTTAAGTACCTTCTCAGAGGATTCTAAATTTAAAAATACTGCAGCACTTCTCCTTCTCAGATGCCTATTAATCAAAATTCCTACATAATATTTAGAGGTCCTAAAATCTGGCTAGAAAGCATTTGTGATGTAGACAGACTCCATCTTCAGTCTTTGCCAAAGACATGTCAGAAAAATTCCTGTAAGCATTTTTATAATTTTGTATTTTTAGATGGGAAAAAACGGAACTTGCTACAGACTTACGTCAAAACCAATTTTTACGAAAACTAAATTCTCCCAAAAAGTAAAACAACCAGATAATTAAAAGCAATATTTGTTCACGCAAAGATTTGTAACGACTTCTAGTGAATAGAGAGACTGTTCAGCATAGTCCTGAAGCAGGCTCTCCAGGAAAGTGGTGAAGTCACCACCCTTGGAAGTACTAAAAAAATAAGTAGACGTGGCACTCTGTGGTAAGGTTTAGTGGGTATGGTGGTATTTCATCAAAGGTTGGACCTGATGATCTTGGACATCTTTTTCAACCTTAATGATTCTATGATTCTATGAAAGAACTACACTTTTTCTACTCTTCAACATCTTCACAGAGGGCACTGTGGGATGCCCTTCACAAATGTACTTTGACAGAGCAGATGGCATCCAGTCATTTGGAAAGTGCGAATCCTACTGAAAAAGGCTGAAATGACTTTGATTTGTTTCACCTTTGTGCCTCAATAGTTTATAGAGATGCAGGGATTCAAAACAGTAAACCAAATTTTGTGGCATGCCATAGCAATTGTGAAACACTAGAAATTGAAACCATAGCAGTGTTTAAAATAAATTTTATTTTCTCTTAATTGCTTTGTTACAGCACCCAGGTAGTAGGCAACAGTTGGGGAGTGACATCAAGACAACTAATCACAGTTATTTTGGAATAAAAATGTGCTTTACAGTTACCATTATATGCAAGTTTGTATCAAGCACACTCTCCAGGATTTTACTGGATGCAGTCAAAGATAGAGGTAAAAAGGCAGGAAATGATAAATTAGTTGAATTATGTTATCAGAACACACAGGATCAAAACCTGATTTCTGCTACATTAGCTTCAATTCACATTGGTATTGGAATAACCTGCACTTTATGTTACTGAAACCAGCAGGTTTTACAATCAGCTGCAATTGGCCTAAGCTTTTAGAGCCTTTCTGAACACTTTTTAGACTTCCAAGCACAAAAACAAAACCCCATTCCATTCCATGTTTTAGAACAGCTATCAGGAGGCAGGCAGTTAGCAGAAAGGATCTCAGACAGCAATTCAGGTAAACTGAAGCCATTACCTGAATCACGTAACAGATCAACCTTTCTTGACAATAAAACTAGAGCTAAGTCAAGCTGAACTACGAAAGCAGGGAGCTTTGAACTGAAACATGCCAGATTTTCAAGTCTCTCCAGTTCTATGCTAGCCAAGTGCTTGCACTCTTCTCCACTAGTGATTTCTGTGCTTTTGAGGTTTTTTTTCTCCCAAGTAGCTTTAACTTTACAAAGTAGTATCCTTCCATAAATGAAGGTCTGAAGATCGCCTGGAAGATCAAACCAATATTTAACTGCTAGGCTTAACTGCCCTACTGTAACATTAAAGTACAACCACCCTTGACAGCAGCACAACAGAGGACTGCATTTTTTTCCTGGTGGATGAGAAATCTAAGTGCCACAAAAGGTTATGGTATTTCATAACATCAGCCTTTAGACAACAACAGCTGTAAGTTCTGCCTAGAGAGACGCAGAGAGGAAAGCTGATCACACACAAAGGTTTATGAAAGCTTTAAAAAAGTAAGTAGTTTGCTTCTTTCAGTAGTCTTCATCAAAAAGAAATGGTCTGCGAGAGCACAATTCATGTAGCGTCTTATCACAACAGAAATTGTACATTATCTTTCAAAATTCCAGCACTGCTAAAGAACAGTAATAATCTTCCTCCTCTTGCCAAAGAAGGACTGCTTGAGATCACAATAAGAAGAAACTTCAAACATGGGGAAAAAAACCCAGGTAGATTAAGAGAAAAACATGCAACTCAGTGCAATGAAGCTGACCCAAATGAATCAGAGAACAGGCTGCCTTGGAGAGGTCAGCTGGCACTTTCAGACTTCAAAAAGGAAGAAAACAGTGGGTACTGTTGTTGCATTTGTTGTCAAGGCAAACGCATTCTCTTTAAGTGCCTTCTATCCATACATGAGAAGATGAGAAATACAGAATTTCACCTTGCAGAGAAGTAGCTTCAACTTCACACAGCTGAGCTTGAATTGAGATTCTTTTCTGCTAGGACATGAAGATATATGATACGATATATGATGATGTATGGTAAGATATATGATGATATATATAACACATGTTTTATGTATCATTTAAGAAAGAGCAGTGTGATGCCTTTTCTTATCCAAAGAGCAACAGTCCATTCGAATCTTTACATTAACTAAACAAATACCTATTGACTACAAAGCTAGGGGAAGGATACCTCTTCAGAGTTCAGGGGCCCTATTTACTGTCTCCCCTGGCACTGTAAGCCACTGAAAGTTTAATGAAGAAAATTATAGTTTGCTAGGCCATATAAAACACCAGGATGTATTTATTTCTGCATAATAAAATCAACCTAGAATAGCATAAGGAATAAGTAGTTTCTGCTGTAGCAGACTTGCTTCTCTTTCTGGGGCTCTACATTATCTTGCTGCAAAATAATCAGGAATTCAAGATTTATTTCTTACCACAGGAAATTAGTTGTTTGGAATAATACAGCGCTGTGTATGCATCATAAATTTCCCAGGTTCCTCACATGCTGTGGTACACAGAAAGACACTGAGAAATTAATTACGACATAGCCAATAAATAATTACAGCTATGCAACCCATATGTCCCATCCACTAAGACAAAGTGGCAGCAAAGGCATATGAACATTTCAGTGTAGGCTGCCATGCTCTCTTAAGGAAATCTGAAGAAATACTGGGACAGTAAGATATTGCTATCCAACTATTTTTAAAAAAATTACCTGGATGATGTATGTAATCAGCCATAAACATCTCATTCAAACCAACTTCATTGCCCCCTATAGTTCCTTCTCCATCCTAGGCCTTTAGGACAAAAGCATGTAGAAATTGTGGTGGAACACAGGTAGCTTCTGGTGTGTCAGAGGCACTGGGAGTCCATAGGAAACCCAAAAGCTTGCCATCATGTTTTCAAACTCACTGGGAGATAAGTCCCACCCCTGCAACAGTCTAACTGGGAACTGCAGCAGTGCTCAATATGAGCCTTATTTCACTTATTTCAATGAAGACATTCAACTTAAATCCCAACCTTACAGTGAATGCTTAAAATCAACTTCTAAGAAAGATAAAAAAGTATGTCTAGAGACACAAGTGGCTGTTAATTTTATATTGCAGGCCGACAAAACAGGTGAAAGTTTCTAATTAAACAGCCCTTCTGCAGGCTGATATTCTGCAATTTTACATATAAATCAAGCCAGTTGACTTCTAGTAAGTCTGAAAATAATAAAATTGGTTTCAATGACCTCAGCAATACACATGCTTATTTGTGGTTATGGCCCCAGGCAACCCTGAAATCAATCATTCCTTTAAGTCAAAAGCATGGCACACAGCCAAGCTCCTGTAAGAGCTAGAGGTCTTGCACATACTTTCTTTGTGTGTTTATTTGAATAGAATGGTGACTTTGGGTTTTGGGCCACCCATCACTTACACACAGACCTCCCATAATATCTAAAGGAACTGTTCAACTGAATCTTAGCATGCACCAGTTATCCTTGCGACACTAGCGCTTTAAACATGATGTAAAATCATTGAAAGTTGAAGCAACACAGAAAAACATCACAACAGTGTTTATATGGAGATATTTTAATGTGTATATTCCTCTACAGATGAGTCAGGCAACATTTTGTGTATGGTTTAATTACAATAGTAGAATAAAGAACCTAAGAGCCCTTATACAGCCAAAAGAAATATACACACTGTCCAATATAATAAAATAAGAAATAATGGTGATAATTACCACAAAACAAATAAAGTAATTCAGGCCACCATACTGGGTTTTTTGGGTCTTTTGGGTTTGTTTTTTGGTTGTTTGGGTTTTGGAGTTTCTTAATAAATAAAATTAACTGGTTTTTCCCTTTCTTCTCCAGGGTCACAAAAAGAAGCTGCAACAGCTAACTCATATTATCAGGAACAACACAATGATGTGGGAAAATGAAAAACAAATTAATATTTGAACATTCAAAAATAACAGTAGTCTTAAGGGCACCCTGCTACTAAAGAAACATGCAATCATTTTCTCATTCTGGGCTACAGAACCCCGAAAGTAATAATGAATTACATTTTCATTCAGAAGCTTCAAACTTCTTAGTATTTTTTAATTAAGGGAGTTTTCACAGTACAAGTAAACATCAGAGTATCCTATTTCACCCTTTACAGCTGAAGTCTCTCAAGTAAGAGAAACTCAAAAGGAAATAAAGCTATGCGAAATGATGAGCAGGAAGAAATATGTGTCAAACCGCTGTCATCACACATAACAAAAGTTATACCTACTGCTCTGTTTTCTGGCTGGTGATACTGCTATCTACAATAAAAGGCATCTCTCAAAGACAGCAAGTGTCAGATTGACCCAAATAAAGAGAATGAAGTTTTTAGAACTTCCTAATAGCAGTCATCCTCATTCATTCTAAAATACATGGCCCATGTCTATATTTCAGACTGTAAAGAAAAGGTATCAAACAAAAGAAAGCAGCAAGCAAAATGTACTAGAATAGGAAAAATTGCAATGATTTTTATCTTTGAACAGGTACCATAATAAAGGTTGGCAGGTACCAATTCCAGCAGAACCAGTTCCAGCCATATCAATTACCACTTTGAACACTGTGCAATAAATTACACAAGTGTATATGTACATACACTGCAATTGAGGAACTGCTGTTTTAGAGAGTTCAGTGCTAGCATCTAAAGTTTTCTATTTGGCTTCTGTATGACTTCTTACTAAATGCTAAGGAAGGGATTCAGTGCACCTTTCAGTAATAATAAATATCCATTAATAAAACTGAATTATTATTATTATTATTACTACTATTACTAGAGAAACTTTTTTTAAAGTGCTCTTTTCTTTATGGCCTTAAATAAAGAAAGCATTGCCAAGAACAGCACACACTCTGAGTTCCTGAAACTCCACCTTTCCTGGCATCCAAAAGATTGCTAAAAAAAGATAATGGTTGTTCCAAATTGAATTCCACAGAGCTCTTAACTTAAAATGGATTAACCCAGAAAGGAAAGTTGTTAATTAAACACAGGCTAAAGACAATGCATCCAACCAGTTAGCACCTGTAGCACCTGTGATCTGAAAGACTGCATCTGAATTAATCCTGGAAACTAAAACAGGACTGAAATATACACAGATGTCTAGGTTGTATATGTAAGTAAATGTTTTAATGGCCAGCTCAGCTTAATTGTTCAAAAAGGAAGAAAAAACAAGGACCAAACCTGCAGTAGGGTATTCACCACATAAGGTAGAGGTGGTATGTACTGATTCTTGTAGCATACCTGCAGTTTATTACGTTCTCTTCATCGAAATAGCACAAAAACTAGTTTGCAGATACCTCACTCTGATATGACACCCCACTGGGCTTCCTTCCCACCAGGCATGTTTTGCCTTTGTGGAATTCACTTAAAGCCAGGAACAACAATCCACCCTTCCTCTCGGTATTTATTACACGGCTTCTTACTCCTTGAAGGACGCTGATGTCTCTTAAGATATGTTTTTGTAATTTTTCACAACTTAAATAGATGCTGTGTAATTACTTTTAAACTGAAGTTTCAGGGTGATGTTTTTCAGGCTCTACTGATTAAAGCTTGTTTAATGGATCTTGAAGAAAATATATTATTCACCTTAATAAGAATTTATGCAAATCACTGCCACTAGCTTTTACAGAAAACCTTTTCAATTAATTACAATTAGGCTTTTTAGTTCTAGGTTTCTGGGGGTTTTGCTACTAGAAAATTATAAGCATGGATTGTTGGAGGTTTTTTTCAATTGTGGGAAATAAAACTTAATTGTTGTGATGTAAAAACTCCTATACAAATGAACTTGTAAGTGCAGAGCCCTTTTCATCTCTGCCATTCAGATCAGGTCTAAATACACACCCCCAGATATCTGTGACAGGAAAGAAGGAAAAGATAGGAAAAATAAATAAATCATTCAAATAAATAAAGTATTCAAGTATTGGCATGTCTTCCCATCACTTCTGAAACTCTCACAAATACACAAAGATCTCTCTCTAAATATAATATTGTGAAAGATTTTTTGGTACATATTTCATGGCCATTTCAGTGTCTTGTCTACTTAGCATTAGTACAAAAAAAAACTTGCTTAAGTGAGTAACTGTTCTTTGAATAGAGCCAGAAACACTCCAGTAGAGAAGCTGCAACAACTCAGAAAGAACAATGCACGTACCAGTAATAACATCTGAACCTTTCTTACAGGTACAGATTACACTCAGGAAGAGGGTGCAAAGCTTCATATTGTAGAGTTTATTATGATTAATTAAGAAGCTCCTCATATAAAAGCTCCTCCTTACTGCATTGCAACTGATTTCCTAAGCCCAGGTGCTTTTAGCTCTTCTGAACTGAGAGCTACCGACCACCACTTTGGTTCTCATTTTATTAGCTGAGGCAAGGGAGGGAAAATGGGAGAAGATTTCTGTTCCAGTCTTTCCAATGGAGCATCTTATTTTTAGTGAACAGCACACATGCAATGAGTCTTGCATGTTCCCATCACACTGCAGTAGGGCAAAATCCAGCCACCGTTTCGTTCCACCCTCTTTCTTGAGCAGTGAAATACCATCCCTGACCATTGAATGATCATTCAAACTTCATCCATTCTCTTCATCAAACTCATGATTAATTTGAGAGAAGGAAAGACAATATAGGAAGCAACTGCAAGGCTCTTAGCTAGAACTAGAATTCAGAGAAGCCAGTTTCTGTCTGCTCCTATTTCTCTCTTGAAGTCACTGGATTCCAGTCCTGGAACACCAGTGTTAAAAGCAGTCTAACGTACCTTTCTCTGTTCTTGCCATTCTTCAGGTTTTCCCATGCTGGAGAACAGTAGGGACAGAAATCAGGTAAAAAATGAATGACTGCCTCGAGCAATCCATGTTCTACAAACTTATAGCTACTCATCGCTGACAGCTCCCTTTCTGCCCCTTTTTCAAGTCTTCAGGCATGGCATGTTTTCTGCTACAAAGTGGAAGTTCTAATCCACACTTATGGCTGCAATCATAGCTCCCATTCATAAAACAGAGGAATTTGTAATCGGACATAGACATATTCCCTCATTCTTTAATTCTATGTCATTTAACCAGAAATAAAAGAGCACTTCCTCTCAGAAAAGCAATCGTGAAAATTACTGACTGGCTCTAGGTTTACAGCCTTCTAATCTAGATGAGATGTGCTCACAAAAAGAAGTTACCTACCTCCAACTGTTGCCTCTACAAAATCAACCAGGGTTCTGCAAATCAAACTGTTCCCCTTTGAAGCTTATATGGCCTTTGATTTAGGAGTAAAACTTTGGTGGACTAATTACCACTGCAGTGACATTTAAATAATGCAGTGTTAAACATTACAGATCACAACAAGACACGCATAGGAGTACAACCACTGTGCCCAAAACAGTAACACTGAAAATTAATGTACAGGACAATCAGTTTGAGTTGAACATAAAAACAAGAGCAAGGCTTCGGAGCAGCAAGCAGATTCATTAGAAATTAAAAGGCAAAGCAGAATATTAAATAGCCACATAAACAAGGTGAAACTGTTCCACGCTTCTAATTTGCAGGCAGAATTTGGCAGCTGAAACTTCATTAGCAGTTCCCTAGGTGATGTATGAACCAGCTCAGCCTCCCATGACTGTACCTGTTCTGCGGGGCCAGTAGCAGTAAAACTGACATAATAGCTAGAATCATAAAGACAGAGAACACCACTTTTCAACACCCCAATAAAGTGATGTGGTTTCTTTTTAAGCAGCTGCTTAGCCCTGTTGGAAGTGTGGTTATGGTCAGATGACAGAATCTATCTTTTGAACTTTAAAATTCACTGCCAAAGGGATATTATGATGCTAACTCACATCTCCTCGTTTTGCCATTAACACTGTCTAAGCTGCCAACTTCTTTCCAAGAGTAAATCAGATCTTGTTTTATAGAAAAATAACTTGCTGGGGATTGTTTCTTTTTTAATCCAAACAACTAAAATATCCACCAATTTCCTAGATCCAATTTCCATGTAGATGTGACACTTAGGGATATGATTTAGTGGTGGTCTTGGACTCCATGATCTTAGAGATCTTTTTCAACCTGAGGGATTCCGTAATTCCATGACTTCTAGGAAAAGGTACAATAACTTAACAGCCACTAGAAAATAGTGTTCAGGAAACAAGTCCAAATGTTAGGTATCCAGAAGCTCTTTAGCTCCTGGGGTAAAGTGGTTAGTATAACTAAAAACTCAGGCATTCCAAGACAAATATTCCTGCAGAGAATTATTTCTACATGACTGATGCATTATTGGCTAATTTTCCTTTTTTAAGATACATCTAGCAAAACAAATATAATCTAAAGGAAGAAAATTACAGCAGCAGCAGCAATCCAACATTCAGTAGATTATCTTCTAGTAAGTATGCTTTCACGTACAAAAACATTCAATACTATAATGGCAAACTGGCTTTATACACTGTAATTTCAAGAACTATAGTTTCTGAGTCTCAAGTATTTTTCTGCCATAAGTCTTCAGACTTATTCTGCTCTGGTCAAACCTTTTAACATTTCTGCAGTTCTACATCAGATTAGAAGACATTTCCCTCTCCGCCAGCTTTTTTGGGGTTTTTTTCTTGCATTCTATATTCTCCCATTTCCATTTAAGAATGCAGGATAACTAAACCACACTGGGGGGAAAAAAACTGTTACACAATAAATAATACAATTACTTTCCCCATGCTACAGAAATGAAATTTCAATACAAACCCACTAAATTGTCCAAATATATGGTGGTCCTTGTCAGAAACAACAACTCCATCCAACAAACGTTTGGGACTTCTTTTTTTCCAAATCACTTAATTTCAAATGCCACAATAATCTAGAAATTAATCAATTTACAAGAATTTTTTTTTCCTTGCTGATAGCTGGACTGAGCGCTAGGGGTTCTTTCCTCTCTGACCAAGTGTTAATTTAAAATGCAGCGTTCAGTCTTAAGAACTTAAACACTCTATTAAGCAAGTGATTAAAATTTCAAAGAATCTGCCTTTTTGGATTATGTCACTTCTTAATAGTCTAGCGAAGAATTTCTTCATACTAAATTCTAAAATCTTGCTCCTAAAAGCAGGTCAGAAAACTTTTACATCTGACTGTGAGCTGTTGTGAATATGCACCCTCTATTTTTCCCCAATTACATCAAGAGATTTATCATCCAACACAGTGTTGTTTTATGGTTTTTTTAATGTATGTATAAACTTCACACCTTACAATGTCCCTCTCTAGGCACCACAAACACTAAATATATTTAGGCAGAAACCAGTCATCATAATTTAGGGGGGAGGAAGCACAGAAATGTGGGATTGTTTCTTGCATGCTGCTGTCCCATTCTGCCCAGGAGAGCCAAGAGTCTTAAGAGCAAGCACAGTCATCTACTGTTCTTCATTAACAAAAGTTAGAGTTACCAAATTACGTTAAACTAAATTAAACAGGTTTTAAATTTATAACATCTTTGTTCAGTCAGTTTTTATAGCCTTGTGGGGACATTTTCAGTACTGCTGATGGGTATTTAGACACCAAGTTTCTCACCTACAGTACAGTACAGGGGTGTTTTGAAAATTAATTAATGTTAGTATAGCACTTCAAAAGTGTAAAATACTACATAAATACTAAAGGCATTCAGTTAATTAGAGTAGTTTGGTTAAATCCCCATTCATCATACTGAATGTAAGCATTTTATATTTTTAAAATTCACAGACTGTCTATAAAAAGCCTGACAAACATTTAATAGGCACTGAAAAGAACACTAAAAGCACAGACAGCCTCAACTTGTTTCTGTAATCAATTCTAAATGAAGTCAACTCAGAGCAGTCACCTCACAGAAACAGGAAGCCCCCATGAAATCACAGTTCCCAAATAAAAGGGCACGGAGTGACTGCCTTTTTGGCTGCTGTGACCCAAAAAGTCATAGAGGACAATGAGACTGCTTTAACTACTGTGAACTTCGAATGTTGTAGAGGTCAACATTTATTAGCTGAGTATCAAAAAGAAGCTAGCATCTTCATTACCTGAAAAATTCATTGCAGCAGAAAAAGAAGTTTCCATAACAGCTCCCTGGTATCTTCCCCTTCCTCCCCACCACCAGTTTCTGACAACAATATGATTGCTGTAAAAATTCTGGGTTTTAAAGTGTGAAAGGCCAGCTGAAATAAACGCACATGCTACAGCATCTACCTGCTATATACAACCTACATAACCATTACCAATGTGAGAATTATTTTATCTATTCAAGGAATCAAATCAAGAAGAATATTTATCAACCTTGCAGTAAACAGTACAGTTGGAGAAAAGCATCACTTTTGGACAGCACAGCCAATTCCTCAGCAGTAGAAATGGGTCTGAATGAAAGGACCAACATTTTTATACACCATGTCCCATCTTCTTATCAGTCATCCTCCACCTGACTATGCTTCCCAACAGAGAGGTTAAACACTCCATTATGCTTATTTACAAAAAAAAAATTAACGCTCTAATAAGATAATTTACTCAATGCCAATATTAAATAGTCTTCCATTGTCATGGTTTAACCATAACTGGCAATTCACTTAAAATTTACATGGGCTACTAAAACCATTACATAATGATAGATATATGAATGTAACTACTTTGAATATTCTGAGTTGGAAGAGACAAGGATCACTGAGTCCAGCTCCTGGCCCTGCACAACACAACCCCCAAAAACTACACCATGTTGCTGACAGCATTGTCCAAATGTTTCTTGAACTCTGTCACGCTTGGTGCTGTGACCACCTCCCTGCAGAGCGCCTTTCAGTTCTAGACTAAACCCCTGGGGAAAGAAACTTTTCCCAGCATCCAAACTAAAGCTCCCTTGACACAGCTTCATGTCATTCCCTCAGGTCCTGTTACTGGTCACCACAGAGGAGAGATCAGTGTCGGCCCCTGCGCTTCCCCTCATGGGGAATCTGTAGACCACACGGAGGTCTCCCCATCAGTCTCCTCTTCTCCGGGCTAAATAAACCAAGCGACCTCAGCTGCTCCTCATGCAACTTCCCCTCCAGACCCTTCACCATTCCTGTGAGCCACCTTTGGATGCTCTTTAATAACTTTATATCCTTCTCATGTTGTGGTGCCCAAAAGAGCACACAGGACTCGAGGCGAGCACTTGCAGCTGGAACAACAAACTAAAGATTTCTATTAATACTTGCAGAACCAAAAAGGACTGAAACCATTTCAATTGTTCTAGGTAGGTAGATAGATGTTATATATTACTGATCTTTTCCATCATGCCTCCAGCAGAGAGATCAGTAAATGTACTGGATATCTGCGCAGAAACATACCTAAATTTAAACTTCTCACAGCTGTGTAATAAGGAGCTTCATTTAACAAGCTGGTCTGAAGCTACACTAAACAGTTCACATTTTCAAATCAACACCAAAAATAAAAATAACATACTTTAAATATGCACTCAAAAAATCAGTATAAAATCAGCTCAGTTCTCTTTGCTACCACTTCCAGATAACACAAATAGGGCCTTCTATATTCTGCAGAAGTCAATACATTTCAGAGTTCAAATGTCTGGTAGTACTACAGCAGCATCAAAGGTTGATGCAATATGAACCAGAAAAGAGTTCCTGGCATTCACATTTCACTTAAATCTCCAGTTCCAGATGCTTGGCTTCAACACTAACATTGAAAGAGTCATGACTTCATTTCAGAACATCATTTCTGTTATTAAGACTTTAGTAGCAACTTTCACCACCAGTGAGTTTTATATTCATAGAAGGCAATAGCAGTCAGTCATATGTTGGTTTAGAGGCCCACACCTGAAAAGACACCTGAACACATGCTGGGTCCTGCCATCACCACTCAGACAAGCCACACACACCACTACCTGTTCCCAACAGCAATACTATTATGCACCTGATTTCTACAGCCTAAATTTGTCCACCACATCTGACAGGATCCATTTTATTGGCACCTCCAAGTCTCCAGGGTCTTCTCACATCTATGTACAAAATTATAGTCTGTCAGAAAGAACACTATTAACTAGAGCCAAGACAGAGGGCCAAAAATGGCAAATATCAGCACTGAACATAGTCCATTTCATTTTCAGAGTAAGATTTCCCTTTAGAAAAAGATTAATAGATTGGTAATCTAAGCAATTCAAGAATAAAGAGTGCTTATCATAGTCTAATGGCAATTAGACCACTCCTAGAATACTATAGCTAGAATACTCCCCCCAATACTACATTACACTACTTTTGACTGTCATTCCACATGAAAATAAAATACTTGAAAAACTGAATATATTAGGACTCCAAAAGCTAGTTGTTCTGTGATAAAGTTTTTCTGTTATTAAGCTAAAAATAAATCCACTTTACAATTGTTGTTTTAGAAAATTTGTATTTTAAAATCTCCATGGAGTCCTTGCCTTTTCATGCAAGTATTTTGTTTTAATTAAAGTTGATTGAGTAATGCTACTATCCTGCTAGTAGCAATGGTTTAGTGCACTTGCCCCAGGCTTTTTGCAAGACCTGCCCCAAAGAGACAGGTCAAAAATCTTCAGACCCATTTATTGAAGCAGTTTATCTATCCTCAGTCAATTGTTACTTCACTCTCAGCTTCCTTTTAAAAATACCAACAACAGGCATGGAATAAAGCAGCGAGAAACCAGAGGGGATAAATAAAACCCCTATGAGTTACAAACAGAAAGAACAATGTAAGCAACACTTTATCACACAACAGTACAGTAATCCTTCCTTTCTCTAAGTTTTCAGATCTTCAGGATTCTTGAATTGAAGAATGAAAACCCAAGACCAAAAATATAACAATTACAATAACAACACATGAAAAAAATTACCATGATTCTTTAAAATATCTGATCACAATGATTGCCTAGGGGCAGAATTTCTCACTTGGAGTAAAATTTTATTAATTAAGGTTCTGTCATGAACAGTAAAATTATTTAATTTGTTGTCTGTTCACTGCTTAAATGATACGTGCTGTACATTTTGTTAGGGAGATGGGTAATAAGGTTGTCCCTTAACATCAGCTGATTGCTGCAGTTTCAGGTCACACTGAACCATCTGGAAGAGGAGGAAATGATATCTCCACGTCTCAAAAAGTAACAGAAACCTCTCAAGCTGGAGGAGCTTTTGTAGCTGGCTTTGCCAAACACATCACCTCTGTGATCTAATGGAACACTTCTTAGAGGCCCGGCACCCATCACTACCATTTGCCGCGCTCACATCAAGCAAAGGGGATACAGCTCTAGGCTTGGTGGTGAACACTACTCAGATTACCAGATTTTTAATGCCCATTGAAATCACTGAAATACACAGAGAAGTTCTCTAAGATGTAACTTTAAAAAACTTCTTGACTCATAATTACTTATCTGTAGAAAAACACTTAAAAAAATATTTACTGTGCTGCAATGATGAGTACTGCAAAGACTGTGAGGAGCTCAAATGCTATGATGATGTAGGATGGAGAACTCTGTTTCAAACACAAGAAGTAAAGTGAAGACAGAACAAGCACTAACTTGCTTGAAAAATGAAAATTACAAATAGTCCTTCCTTTTTCCTTCACGTATTTTCGTTGGAAGACATTAGTTTGATGGAATGCAGAGGGATTACATCAATAACGGCAAGACTACGAGCAATACTGCTAAGACATTACATGTTTTTCTCCTGTTGAAAAGAAAAATAACAGCTCAATGTTTAGGCCTCCATTCAAGCTCTGCACTGAAGGCACTCATCCCAGTGGAGGATTCTATTCGGGATTTTTTTTATTCTGTTGTGGACAGAGAGGAATAAAATTATTATGTAAGCAAACATAATAGTCCTGGAAGAAAAATATTCAGTGCTAGTATTTTCATTGAACAACATTTCAGGGCAGACAAATTGAAAAGACACATAAAAGAGTTATTAAGATTACATGGAAGTGCATATCTGGATCTTGCTTCACTAATGAAAATGGGATTATGACAATGAATTAGCTTCAAAAAGATCTGGAAATTTCGGAATAGCCTAGCAATATGAAAAATAAAAGTTCAGCAATGAATCAGCTGGCTTTGCAAACAATCATATTTCATGCCAAATTCTCCTTTCAAAGACTTCTTGTGTCCTTGTAGCACATAAAGTAATTTACAGGCTTTAAAAATACCAGATAGAGTGAGTGCAAGAGTTGCTGCTCTGTGCTGATGAGTATGACCAATACAATAAAAAAATATCAGTCAGTAGGTTAGCCATGAATTTCTTTAGAATCTGGTACACTTGATAGAAGTTTGGAAGTGGTTGCTACTGAGCATATATATCAGCATATATACCAGTGTCTGCCCTGTATGTACAGAATTCTTTATTCACACAAACATACCTTACTTGTAAATACTGGATTGTACATTACTCATAACACCAAAACACGACTTTTTATTTGTAGAAAAACAAATCTTGTTTGTCCCTTTCCATGACAACTATCTGAAATGTTCATGTTTCACCACATACTTGAAATAACTTGAAGTCTGCAATTACCAAACCAATAGCATTTTTATGGCACCCCAAGTGAGATGGCACACGAAAACCTTTTCAAGCACGAAAACAAGATGTGTGCATTTTTCATGATATTCAAAGACAGTATGGAAAAAGTGGGAGGAGGAAGGCAAAGATTTTCCAGTTAACAAAATTTAAAGTACGGAAAGCAATACAGAGTGCATGCAGATAACAGCAGTAATTTAACAATCTACATTTGTAAGCAGAAGCTATCAGTACTAGCACCTTTAATTTCTCAAATTTTTTTTTAAATAATCAGCTTGAATTATGCCTGTTACACATCTGAAAATTCCTGCTTTGTTTTCTTAAATTCTCTCTGAAGTTTATTCCCTACCTCTCTATTCAGACTATGGAAGAAGTGGCAGCTCAGTACTTTCTGAATAAGCAGCAAAGGCATGTCTGTTCAATTCCTTCCTAGGTTAGCTGAAAAGGGCTTTTACCCAAATAATTTTACACAAAAGCAGATGCTTCCACTTCTTAGAAGTCTCATGCAAAAGTCTAACACACCATTCCATAGAAGCTGCATCCACAGAAAAAGGCATCTATTCACACAACCAACAAGCACTTATGCATGGGTTCACAACACAACCCGTGCAGAGTTGTGAGGCTGCTCTGCCAAAGGCAAATTAGACCATTTGAAAGGGAATGCCTACTTTAGGAAGCTGGTACTGAAAGTCTGTTTCTTTTAACACATTTTCCAAAGAGTAACAGAACCCCTCTGTCCCTCCCACATTTCTGGACTATACACCAGTAGATCAGTGAAAGGTCACAGATCTGTGAATCAGCTGTGTTTGATACAAGCAAGGCTGTGCAGCCAGTGTCTGAAACATTTGGACCACAGCAGGAGAGCATGCAGCAAGGGCCAAAAGAGTAAGCTTATGCTGAGCACATAAGACATAACAGGTCTGTAAAAGTAATGACTTCCAGCCTTCAAGAAATACTCTGTGGCATTCCAAATCAATATAGCAGCCAGCTCCTTGCCTGCCCTGACCTCTAAGATGTCATCTTCTAACAAATGACCCAGATGACTATTATGCTGCCTTTTTTTTTTCTTTATTATGAGAATAGAGAATTACTTTTTGGCCAGAAAGACAAGATGATTTAGGTGTGAATGAGCACATGCTATAGAGAACTTTCAGCAGAAACAGAAGTTCAAAGCAAATTTTACAGTAACAGCAAGTGAACAACAGCAGACCTGCACTATACAGAAAGCATGCCCATCCTGGAAGCTTTTAACAGCCAAACAAATGAAAGAAGCGCTGTACCACCCCCCAGCACACACCTCCCCAATTCAAGATGTGTCAGCACTTGCTTGGAGCCACATATACCCAGTGATCTTCCTTCAGCAAGGACTGTCAAGACAATCGTAAAGGCATGCATGGCCACTTTCCCTGCTACCACCAAACTATAAAAGGTGAGGGAAGAAAAAAGCCAGGGACCATGAATCAAGTCTTAAATAAAGGAAGAAGGTGAGAGAAATTGATTTGTTTGTAATTGTGCTGAATGAAAAACAAGAATTAAAATCACTTCCACATTTTAAACAGTGTGGACGTGCCTGTCCAAAATGACCTGGTAACCCAGACTGAGCATTCTCATGCTCAGCATCTGCATGCCCCCAGGGTTTCCCAAACCTGCTGCTGAGCTCCCACCACAATGGGGAAGAAACAATTTACACAACCCTTCTCTAGCTTTACCTCTTGGGTCTTCTGAAGGAGCATTTGAAAGCATCAACACTTAACATCTGCATCTTCCATGCACATGTACCTACCTGAACGACCACTCCTCAAGCATCAGTGAGCCCCTGAGGTGAGCCCCCTTCTTGACTGTACTCACAGGATGAAGACAGCCATCTGTCATCTCTGAGTGTGGAAGAGCAGCATCTCCCAAAAAAAAGTAAGGAATTTGGTGTGCACTAGTCTATCTCTTTGTCTATTTGAATTAATCTCTTCAGCACAAGGTCTTTCTCTTGGGTGTGATCACATTAGATGCGACACAACAAAGTCTCTTAACTGGATAGGGTTCTTAACTGGAAGAGGTTCTTAACTGGAACCCCTCGCAACTCTGGAGCAAGTACAAGTGACAACAGACCTCTTTATTTTCCTCATAGTTATTGAGAAGGTTGGGTATTCTCAGCTGGAATGTGGCACCTCTGCTGGGAGGAGGCAAGGGAGACAAAGGAGACAAGGAACAACTTCAAGTTTTAAAACATTTAAAACATTAATTCTTGTGTAGAAGAACAGCTATGTATGTCTGACTATCTCACTGCAAATAGCATTTCAAGACGAAAAGCAGCAGCACTTACAATCAATCAACGCAATCTGCTATGAATTACTTTGTTACCTCAAACACTCTAAATAAATGGTATTACCTAAGTATTTCCCAAAGGAATAGACTGTACAAAGAATGAAGCAAATGAAGCCAAAGGACAAGGTCTCCAGCTTCTCAGCAGCCTTCCTACACTGAAATTTATTACCAGGTTAAAAATAGAACTAAACCCCACCACCACCACCCCCAAAGCTATTTTTCCCCATACTCTTCAGGGAGGAATCCATCATAACATTTAGTATAAAATCATTATTCTTCTGCTTTTAAAGTACTTTTCTAAGAAAAAAACCCAAGCTTTAAGTGATCCACACACTTGTATCCCCATAGATACACATGTAATTAGAGCCACAATGCATTTAAATAATGAATCACAAGGATACACCCAAGCACACCAGCACATGATCTTGTTACAGATCCATCTTCCATTCATCCACATGATCTTTCTTCTTAATCCGAAAAGTTTATAATCTAAGTAACATCAGATGAGAAATTCAAGCAGGCAACACATGCTTTAAAATACCAATGGTCTACCCCAAAATAATCAAAATTTCTAAATATTAAACCAGTAAGGGGTTTGCATAGGGTAACATTTAGTCTATGCATGCACACAAATCCTGTAATAGGAAAGCTCTTGTTCATGATCCCACCAAAGTGGAAGTTTACCTTATATTAGAATAGAATGAAGACTGAATTATGATGGTTTTCAATTTCAACAGACAGTGGAAATGCCCCAAAATGTTTTAGACACAGATAAGACAAACCCAGCTTTGCTTTCCTACACACCAGCTATAAAACTTTTTACATCTATGCTTGCTGCTAAACACAAAAGCTTTTCTTTCTAAAAATTGCAACTCAGCTAAAACAAGCAAACAGCTTACTTAGCTCTCACATTTGAGAGAATCAGGAGGAAGTGTGAAATGAGGCAATGAACCCAAAATAAAAAATAGCAACTATGTTAACTGTTGAAAGGAGTGAAAAACTGAGAAAATAAATTCAAGGCCAAATGGATGATACCATAGAAGAGAAATACTACATGAAAGAGACACTGTAATAACACCAAATTAACAAAATAAACTATTTTACAGTTTATAATATGCTAAATTAATCGTGGTTTATAGGAAGAAGGAGGCTTCTTTATTCCGGAAGTTTAAAATCCTGTAAATTACTTTCAGGGTGCAATTTTCAGTAACAAAATGTATATGCTTTACAAAAAAAGGTAACTGAAAAAACCCCTAAACCTACGTAGATATGTTTTCACTTTCTTTGCTAGTAAGCATCAGAACAAGAGGACACCAGTGCTATAATTTCACTGGAAAATATCTAGCTGCATCATTCATTACCACACACCATCGACCTGAATTACGGTTTTCTGCTAAAACCCTCTTTTATTGAAGGGTAAGCTGTAGCATACTTAAAAGTGAAAAATATCTGGATGTTGAGGACCATGAGGTTGATTCTACAAGGAGATATAAAGCATTCTGATGAGCATTACAAGGATGAAAAGAAGTACAGCCCTTACAAACGAAATATGGCCTCCCTCCGCAGTTAGAACTCTTTGGGAGAGTTAAGAAAACAGTGGGCAGGGAAGCAGCCCAGAATGCAGGTTACATGTCCTACATCAGAGGCCGTTTAAAAAACAAACAAAACAAAACACAACCCTGGTAACCGCAGAGTGAGTAGTAAAGTCCTGTCATAGCCTAAAAGCCAGCCAACAGGTAGGAAGCAAAGCAGCATTAATAAATGGCAGACTCTCAGCACAGAAAGAAGTTAACAGCCATGTGCCCTGGGGAGCTGTACTGAGACTTACACTGTTCCATGTATTTATTAATGACCTAGAGGAGACGGAAAAAATGCTGATGGCAGGAAATTATGTAGGTTAGTCAAGATGAAACAGCACTGTGTGAAGTTCCCAAGCAGCCTAGCAAAGCTAAGCTGGAGGTAAATCTTCCTGCATATTTAAATAAAGCCTGTGTACCTTCATGAAAGACAAACTGCGTATACACTTCTAGGTTTACACTTTATCTCTCAAAAATCTGTTCACTACTATGGCTAGTGCAAGTAAAATACTCAGTCTTACTTTAATTTGCAAAAAGTGGTAGTGACCATTTATGTTGGTCAAAATTCTGATATAAAAATTCAACAAAAGGAGAACCAGATCTTCTAATACTTTCAAACAGAGCTAAATGCAACAGAAGTAAGATTAAAATAGAAAAATACATGTATCATAATACTAATAAGTAAACTAAAGGTTTGCTTTCATCCTAACAAATTCAACTTCAGTGACTTCTTCCAAAAAGTCAATGAATTTCCAGAACCGCACACTGCTTTTGATAAAAAGCTATGGAGTTCAATGCTGCCATGTAAGGATGTAATTAAAAGAAAAGGCTACATTTAAAACAGGACAGCTAGAACAAAGACATAAACCTTATGACAGGCTCAAAATATATTCCTAACACCCACTGGAATGTCTTTAGAAAGATCCAGAAAAGCACCTCTGCGGTTCTCATTTTATTAAATTACTGAAAAACAGGTGTAGGAACAAAAAGAAGTAACAGTGAAAACAACAAAGTTTGCTGGGTTAAATCCAGTAGTAAGAATTATTGCCAACTCTGAAGCGTTGCAGAAAGCCCTCACAGTATTTTGCAGGCAATTCATTACATGAAAATTATTAAATTAGTAAATCCTAACATATTCTATACATGTACATTTAGTCAAGCAGAGCAGATCCTGAGTATACCTATTTAGAAAGTAATAGACTTGGACCTAGCTATTGCCCATGAAAAAGAAAAAAAAAACCAAAAACTCAGGAGTTATTAGATATTCATAAGCTTGAGTTTTAATGCTGATTTATTACAAACTTCAAGTGGAATATATGGATATTTAAAAAAAACCAAACCTCATGCTACATACTTGTGCATGCACCCAATTATTTATTTAATTAGAGAGCCCATGCTCTCTTTGTTTTCCTTTTCTTAAAAAGTAAACTAGAAATCATACAGAGAGAAAAAAAGATAAACGTATTTCATATAAGGAACAGCTCAACAGACTAAGAACTCCAAAACTGGAAAAAAAAAACACAACAAAGTCACAGAACAGCTATGTGTAAACATTTAGTGGTATGTAGGAAGCGAAATCCAAAGTGAGGTTTTTGCTTCATTCTTTCTAGCACATGCTAATAATATAGGTATTCAGTGCAGATCCAAAATGCACATTCTTGGTATTAAGGTTCCACAAAAGTATCACTGTATTTTCCTCTGCTCTCATTCACATCTTTACTCACCTGCTGTTCACTCTTGTGAACGATATAGTAAGATGGATGAGCAATTTGATCTAGTATGACCATTCATACATTCTTATTAGAGAGAAAAAAGCTTATGATTGAAGAAGGCTGGGAAAATTGTTAAAGAAATGGCAACTTGGAGGTTAAAATTTGTCCGAGCTAGCATTAAAAAACAATAAACTGCCTCATATAATAGCCTTTCTGGGTTTTAAGTCCTATAATATAAAAGTCAATTGCTGATGATAATTAGCATCACAGAACTTACTCTCCTTAACTTAAAAAGCTTATTAATAATTTTAAACATAGTCATACAAAAGGCATTGCAAATGACAACTTGAAGGCACCACCACTTCAGCAAAACATTCAGATTTAGAAATTTGGTATTAAAGAAAAGGTTCTGTTACACCTCAAATTTGACTCTTCTTCGCCTTGCATTGTGCAGTCATTTTTACCAGTAGCAGAAGAGTTGGTAGAAGAGCCAGCAGAGAAAGTCTAAAACATTGCCAAATTAGAGCATAGTGACTTATACCTACCCCACAATAGTCTGAATAGCTGCAGAGTAATTGAGCATTAAGACTTGATTTACTGTGAGAAAAAGGGGATAGGAAATGCCCAATTATTTAATGGCCTTTTCTAACCCCACTCCACTGGAGAAATACATAAATAAATAAAACATTCAGGATGCAACACGAATAAAGAAACAACACTCTTACAAAAAGCTAGTGGGTGTAGAGAGCTCTCTAATTTAGACAAAAATTAAAAAGAACAGATTTCACTGTAGAAGCAAGAAAGTGAAGTAGGTGGAATTAACTCTTGGAGGGTATTGACTCCAACAGTTTGGTAAGAGTAGCAACAGAGATAAGAACAACATCCATAGTTGTAGCAAAATAAATTAGAATTACAAAGGGTATCAATATTCAAGTTCTAGGTTTTTTTTTAAACCTCTATGTAGTCTAATTTTATATTTAATTATAAAATCAGAGATTTTCACACTAGTCTTTATATTACTTTACTCACTTTTAGAGGGAAAATATTCCAGCAGATTTCCCACATAGGTAGATCACAAAGTTTTAAACAAACATTTAAGGTAGCCCTTACATCAAATGGCATCAGCATACCAGTTTTGAAATCAACATTTAGAAGTATTTTATTTTATCAAAATGTTCAAGTAATAGTTCAAAGAGTCACAGATGCTAAGCAGAGAAGACTCTGCTTAGAGTCTAACTGCTTTTTTCTTTAATAAAGTAAAAATGAAGCTGCTTGGAAGCGAAGTAACATTCAGGAAGATATCTGTAAACTAGAGAGTGATGAAGAGGTGAAAACCTTGATGCTGCTTTAGTAAGAGAAAAGCAGTGCTGTGATTAAAAACACCTGAAGAGATCTTATGTGTCATGACATTTTTCTATATTACAGTTCTTCCTCTTGTTCACTTAATAATAAGGTATCTTATAACTATAGTCACAGACAAGGTGCATGCCAAATACATCAGCCAAGGCACTCTTTTTTAAAAATAACTGGACAAGGTTTCATCTTTAAGAGCAATTTGAGGCTGTGATAGGATCACAGAAAGCTCAGCAGTAATCACAGCAAAGATACTGGAAATAAAATGCACACACACATGAAATCCACGTTCCTACATTACAAAACACAGATACATGCACTAAAAAGCTTTTACTCCTGTAATTTTTCTTCTATGGAGTAATTTTTCAGTCTGATGAACAACCAAGATGACTCAAGTCAATCCACTTGTTATAGCACTTCTCTAAATATTCAAGCACACCAACAAACATTTAACACAATAACTGTGTTCACACATAAAACAGAGCAACAATTCAGGTAAAATTATGGAGAAGATTATCCTGGAAGGTATTGAAAAACACCTGAAGGACTACACAGTCATGTGTCACAGCCAGCACACCTTCATGACGGCAAAGTCCTGCTTGTCAAAATTATTTCCTTGTATGACAAGGTGACCCATCCAGTTGATTGAGGACAGCCAGTTGATGTAACCTTTTTGAATTTCAGTAAAGCTTTCAATACCATCTCTCACTTCTGGACAAAGTGTTCAGCACAGAGATGGATAAACACGTCATGTGATGCGTGAGCAACTGGATCACAGGTCAGGCACAAAGAGTTATGGTGAATGGGGTGACATCAGACCCCCACCTGTCACCAGTGGGGTTCTGCAGGGCTCCATCCTTGGCCCTTTGCTCTTCAACATCTTCATAAATGACTTGGACGCAGGACTGGAAGGAATACTATGTTTGCAGAAGACACTAAATTGGGAGGAGCTGTTGACTCCCACAAAGGCAGGGAGGCCCTGTAGAAAGACCTTGACAAGTTAGAGGATTGGGCAATCACCAACCATTTGAAGTTGAACAAGGGCAAGTGCCGGATTCTGCACTGGGGATGAGTGGATGGATGTACAGACAGACTGGGGAATGAGATGTTGGAAAGCAGCGCCATGGAAAGGGACCTGGGAGTCCTGGTCGATGGCGAGTTGAACATGAGTCAGCAGTGCCCTGGCAGCCAGGAGGGCCAACCCTGTCCTGTGGGGCATCAGGCACAGCATCGCCAGCCGGGCAAGGGAGGGGATTGTCCTGCTCTGCTCTGCACTGGGGCGGCCTCATCTCGAGTGCTGGGGGCAGGTTTGGGTGCCACAACAAAAAATTGGTATAAAGCTATTAGAAAGCATCCAGAGAAGGGCTATCAAGATGGGGATCAGTCTGGAGAGAAAGCCTTATGAGGAGTGGTTGAGGTCATTTGGGCTGTTCAGCCTGAAGAAGAGGAAACTGAGGGGAGACCTCATCATGGTCTGTAGATTCCTCACAAGGGGAAGGAGAGGGGCAGACACTGACCTCTCCTCAATGGTGACCAGTGACAGGACCCAAGGGAATGGCCTGAAGTTGTGTCAGGAGATGCTTAGGTTGGATATTAGGAAAAGGTTCTTCACCTAGAATGTGGTCATGTACTGGAAGGGGCTCCCCATGGAAGTGGTCACAGCACCAAACCTGACAGAGTTCAAGCATTTGGACAACACTGCTGGGAACACAGTCTGATTCCTGGGATTCTCCTGTAGGGCCAGATGTTTGACTTCAATGATCGTTGCAGGTCCCTTCCAGCTCAGGATATTCTATAAATCATAATCACCTTTAGTGCACTGCATTCTGTGTTTGTATTTGCAATTTTTAAAAATGGTCAGCAGAAAGTTTTCCATCTTAGCTGACTGAGTCTTTTAGCACTGTCTAATCACTTCCAAATAATAAGGCCCATAGCTCCCAATTAAAAAGTGACTGTGCACAGTCCTTTTTGCTCACAAACTTCACTCAATAGAGCACATAGGTCTCACTAACAAAATTTCTGGAATTAAAACTTGTCACATTTTTGAAGTTTTTGCAGACTATTTCGTTGACTAAGCAAACTTTATACACCTGCAAATATGCATATAAAACTGTTTCAGCTGGTTTTGAGTATGGATATTCCACAATTATTCACTTGATAAATACATAAAGAAATCTAACAGAAATTAAATTTTGTGCCTTTTTTAACTCAAAATAGCTTGGATTTTAAAAATGGTCCTCAATTTATAATGGACTCACAAGCAAACTTATCACATCATTCCTAACACTTACTACTTAAAACAAAAGAGGAAGAAAAATCAAAAGCATCTGCAGTTTATGAACACCACCATCATCAACCTTTCTCAAATTATGAAATTGTGACACAAGAAAACGACAGAAAATTATAAGCAGAAGTTTTAGTTCATATGCTTTCCAAGCCATCCTAGCTATCCAAGGACATACCTGTGAAGTTGATACTAACCTTACTGAGATGGACTTAGGCAAGTCTGTTTTCTATTAAAGTATTTTATGATATATTTACAGGATATTCTAGTTGATTGGTGCAATATAACGATGTTACATTAATTATTCAAAAACCAAAAATTCTATAGGCATAGTTTTAACAAAGTCCTGCACAACAAAGAAAGAATAGAAACAGGTCATTTGAGGGTAATTTATACATTGGTTTTGGTTCTATTCAGGCAGCTGCTGCAAAATATTCAAGTTATTTTGTGAGGCCCTGACACTCAATGCCTATTAGTTCTTCTGTGCTACTTTAAGAGGGAATGCAAAGGCAGCCCAGCACACAAAGAGTCTTGCACTATTTCAATCTCCCACATAATAGTCTTTTATATGGCACTCTCCGTGTTTTGAATCAACAGCTACATGTAATAAAATTAAACCAGAATGTCAGCACAGACAGGCAGGACACCAGCATGCTCTTTTCTGCATGTGTTACCTAGCTAGCCAGAGAGCAGGCCAATGCTGCAGTGTTTGAGCACTTAATACCTTAACCTCATTGCTTAATAACTACATAATGCACCTGGTATGGTAACTGCTCACAGCGCAGGCAGTGAGGGCAACTGGGAAAATGTGTTGCATCACTCTGTTTGGGACCACCAATGTGGTCTTTAGACAACATCCTGCTTTCAGGAGAACACGACTGAAAACAGCTCTCTAATTAGCATCAGACAGGCACAAGCTTGAGCAGAAAGACAAGGGTCAACAGACTGAAGAGCAGGTCAAGCCACCAAAACTCTATGGGACAATACAGAAGCTACAGGGCAGCAAAGCTTCTCGTCTGCGTAGACAATAAGCTATGCTAAAAATCTCTAAACCCTCCTCCTCCCTCTCACTGCCTTCCCTTTCCTAAAGGGGAAAACAACATTAAATGGCTCTGTTGTTACTGTGACATGATCACTAATTTGCAGTCACAATTTCCTGAAAAAAACAAATAAACAGAGGCCAAGTCCACATCACTTCCAGCCCAAAATGTTTATGTTCTATACAAGGGCCCAATTAGCTGAGCATTAAGAAAGTACAAATGTTCCCTCAAAAAATTTCACACTTCCCATTATATAGAGGATAGAAAACACACAGAAACATTTCTGTAAGGAATCAATTGTACCTATTCAACCACTCTGACTTATTTAATTACAAGGACTGATGCTTTAATGAAAAAAATTTTTTTTAAAGGCAGTAATTTAAGTTCAGAAGGTTTATTTCTCAAAAGCAAAATTACTACTAATTGTTGCTCCCAAGTAAATGCTCCTCATCCCTGAAAAGATTCTCCAGTGGGATAACACACACTCCAAACTTTAGATGAGCGCTTATTTCTCAAAGGTAGACATCTGACCATTTTCGACACTGGCTTAAAACAGATTGTCAATTTTCTCCGCTGGCCACTCCAGAATCCTAGCTTAGATGCTAACATATATATTGAAGCTCTGTTGCTGTGGATTTCGTTTTCCTTTTCAAATTTCACTTAAGACTGAGGTAAACACACCACTGCATGGTTTTGCTAAACTGTTACAATTAGGACATTCTACAAACTTCACATCTTCCTTAAACTTTGATGAATTGCTTGTCCTTTTTCAAAATTTCCCTGTGGAAAAAAAATTTTAAAAGGGGGGGGGAGGGTGAGGGGGAAGTGCTGCTCTCATCAGAGAACTAAATTTACCTGCAGCTGCTTTGCTCAGGAACAAGCTGTCATCAGCCAGTAAGACCATCACTTCTCATTGCTTCCCTGGCATCAAGCCAAACTTGTCTAAGCCCAAAGGGCCAAACCTCAATATAATGCACAGCAAAGGCAGGAAATGGCAATGGGAAATGAGTGTATGCTGGGGAGATGTGGAGGGCAAAAACCAGGCTTACACACAGGGGAGGAGAAGGGAGCTAAGGCAGTAGGAGAGCAAGGGGAGAGCTGGACCAGTGAAGGGCAGGGGAATGCAGGGCATCACAAAAAACCTGAATGGGAAATGAAATGGCATACCAAAGATATTATGAGTCTTGTTGTGTTTGGTGTTTTGTAGTGATTATTATAAAATGTATAATAAAAATTGTCATCCATGAGTTAACTGGAATGGGTAAAAAAAAAACCAAAACCAAAAAAAACAACAAAGCACTTCCCAGGACTCCAACCTTCTCCTAATCAGTTAAGGAACTTTGCTGAAATGTGATGAATAAATAGCAAGACATCATGTAATTATTTTATTTAAGGAGGTATACACTGCATTGCTAATCCTGTAAGCCATATACTTATAAACAAATGGGGAAACATTTTAGGTTAAAAGGAAATAAAAGAATGTGTTTTTAAAAACACTTCCACATTTTGGGACACTTCAGGAATTATCACTCAGTATGTTTTTCAAAATAATTAAGTGACTAAATGAGAAGACCACTAAAAATATGAGAGTAAGAATAAACAGGTGGTCACCGTTCCAAAGACAGTAGAGGGATACACATGAACAGAGCCAGATCTCAATGACCAAGAGGAATTGACCAAAACACTAAGATAATTCTAAAACTCTAAATTCATGAAGGGAGGTGGCAAATTAAGCCTTAGGAAGATAAAAGAAAGGCTTTATTTAAGAGTCAAATCTGAAGTCAATATTCAAATAAAATGAACATCGAAGAAGAAATTCAGAGAAAGTCAATACATGACCTGACTAAATATCGTAGGCTTTAGACTACTTCAAAACCTAAAAATTTAGGGCGACAGATGTTCCAGAATAATATAGGTCAGGAACAGCAGTACAGCATGTTAAAATAAATCAGTGCTTTCACATTTGAGTGTTGTTTACAGACAGATGAATCAGAAAAGGAATAACCTTCCTAAACAGAACAATGGGGCCACTTCTAAAATAACACCTGTATATTAACTGTTTATTAACTGGCATATTTTCTATATTACTTATTTTAATTTAACTACAGTGAATGCTCTAGAGATTATAACATTTAAATGCAGATCTATATTCCTATTGGTTCCAGTTGTGAATTTAAGAAATGCCTCATGCTATGTCTTAGGAGTGATAACCAACATAGTGCCTGACTTTCAGAAAATCTTCTTCCAAGGAGGGAGGAAAAAACCCAACTCATGCTCATAGTACTATATATGCCTAATACATGCCATATGTATAACGTGTTAAACATGCATTCAGTTCTCATTTCAGTCACAGATAGGAATTAAGGGAAAAAAACCTCACTAACAGTTCCAATTTTGGACTATTCTCTTGAAAAACAAAGTTGGTTTTTTAAATGCAATTTGGTTTGAATAGCTTTCCCGTAAGGAGCAGTTTTGAACATAATGGGGCAAAAAATATAATTTTTTTCTCGTTGCTTATGTGCAGTATTGCACTATGCTGCTTTAAAGAATGGAGGAGAATTTAAACTTCAGGGAAAGCCCATCTAACTTCCCTTTTCTAGGTCTATCATTAAAGTGAAAAGACTAATTATTTTGAAGCTTCAGGAGACTTATTTTCATGAATCTTGAAACTAATGAGTTAAGCAACATTGAAGTGGGAGAAAAGACAAGAATGGAAGTGACAATTAACTATAACATTATTTAAGATAAGCAAGTAGTAAGTTGTGTTAAATATTTCAAAGAAATTAAAGAACAAATGTAGCACCAGAATTAAGCAATTCAGCACCACCTTTCAAAATAGCAGTTTGGGTTATGACTGAAAAGGAGGACCATAGATTTTAAAATTAACTTCAGAAACTGTACTTTAACAATTGCAGCCTGGTAAGGAGGGATGGGATCCACCTACCTAAAAAGGGCAAGAGACTCTTTGCCAGCCAGCTGGCCAGTGTAGCAAGAGGGGCTTTAAACTGAAGGACCTGGGGCTTGGAGGCTGACCTACTAGAGAACAGCTCTGAAAGAAAGGACCTGGGAGTCCTGGTGGATGGCAAGCTGACCATGAGCCTGCAGTGCCCTTGCGGCCAGGAGGGACAGTGGTACCCTGGGGTGCATCAGAAGAGTGTGGCCAGCAGGTCAAGGGAGATGATCTTCCCCCTCTGCTCCGCCCTAATCTGGAATATTGGGGTATCTGGAATATTGTCATCTATTCCAGTCTCCACAGTTCAAAGAGCTGCTAGAAAGGCTCCAGCAGAGGCCACAAAGATGATGAGGGGTGTGGAACATCTCTCCTATTAGGAGAGACTGAGGGAGCTGGGCCTGTTTAGTAGGGATCTCATGAATGTATTTAAATATTTCAAAGGCTGCTGCCAAGAGGGTGGTGCCAGACCCTTTTCAGTGGTGTGCAACAACAGGATGAGGAGCAAAGGCCATAAACTAAAACACAAGAAGTCCCACCTCAACCTGAGGAAGACCTTCTATACACTGAGGGTGGCAGAGCACTGACCAGACTGCCCAGGGAGGTTTTGGAGTCTCCTCTTTGGAGGCAAATCAACCTGGATGAAACCTGGATGAGTTTCTGTTTAACCTGCTCTAGATGACCCTGCCTTGGCAGGGGGGTTAGACTAGATGATCCCCAGGAGGTTCCTTCCAACCCTACCTATTCTGTGTTTCTGTGAAATAAGCCCATCAATAAAAAGGAAAACAATTTTTTCTTCAGTTTCTTTATAAGTGCTTTTCCTATTTTCTACTACTTGACACAAGAAGTGACCATTTTTATAGTTAAGTGTGATTTGGAAACCTACAAACTTGCTCTAACTTTGTTGGTGAATTCAGTCACTTACAACACACCTCCTTTAAAAAACATTACAGTACATTCCCATTCTGACCTGCAGCTCCATATGCATTAGTTTTATGCTTTTGGAGCAGTTAAAACAAATGCATTATTTTATGCTGATCTGAAGTTTTACTACACAGGACCTGCATTTAACATATCTAATAACCCCAAAATTCAGTATTCTTTTTCTTAAAAAGCACTTCAAGAAAAACTTTTGAGATAACATGCTCAAGACCTTAATGTAATTCATTTATTTGAGAAGGATTCATTTAGGACAGGCCCTGAACCAAAAGATTCCTCATCTAATCACACAAAACAAAATGTAATCTTTCTGCTTTTTAAGTTACCTAAAAAACTTATTTGCAATATTACTCCACAGCTGGCAAAATCACAGCTTGGACAAGAGTTCAGAATTTTGCTAAGCCAGACTTGAATGTTTTGGGTTTCTAAACAAAAATCACAGGTAGAACCATACCCCAATTTCTCTAACACCAGCTTGATCCCTTAAGGCTATTCCTCACTCACTTCAGTATAGAAAAGCTCTGAGGTACTAAGGAATAAGTGGCCAAAATTATTCCACACCTGTAGAGACACAGGAATCCTGACTTAAGGAATTGTGGAATATGGATTTATTCATCTCCTTTTCCTTCCCCCTTTCCAAACGAGACAGTTTAATCATGACCTGGCACATCACAACCAGCTGGAATTTGATGCTATTCCCAGCACTGATCAATCAGGACCTTGACATTAGATGGATGCTTTAAGGCTCAGAACATTTTAGCATGTAGGCTTCAGTTCATATGGAGCTGGCAATGGTTTTGCTCCCCCTCTATTGTTCAGCAATCCATAGAGAGTTCTTACAGATGCTGAAAGTTATACTGCAGAGAAACCAAACCTTTAAAAGAGCAAAAACAGAATGGGATTGAATGAAGCTGCAAACCAGAGTGAAGACAGCCTTTAGCAAGATTCTCTAAAAAGGAAAAACAGGCTTAGTATTTTGCAATGACATAAAAAACCCTCCACAACTTTGAGACTTTTCTTCCAAAAGACTTCATGAATCTGGATAGAAGCCTGCTTTGCACAAGCAAGCTGAATACCAGAATACTGATTGCAGCACTTCTTCACCCCTCACCTGCCAGTTTGCTGACTGTCAGTGTAAGCTCTTCTGAAACGTAGCTCTGCTTGCAAAATACAATTCAAATGACTGCCAAGGGTATTCTGTCTTTCAGAGAAGAAGGTACACGCTGTAATAAGTATCTACACTGTCCTCTACAACACCATTTTATTAGCATGTTTTCTTACTAAGGCAAGGGGGAAATGGATGCCATTGAGAAACTTAATGAGAATATTTGTTGGACTGTGCTTTTTAAGGTCTCCTTACAGTATCTTCATTAGGGCACTCAAATTGCATGTTGGCTGCTTACAGATTTAACTCCGGAAGCCACTAGCGGAGTTTTGCAGCACCCTGCAAGAATGGCTCAATTCTTTCCTCCCTCATGTGAAGCAGAGTGTTAATTTGGTTCCTATACTGCTGTTGTGACTAAGGGCCTGGGACAGATCAAGACCCAGTAAACACAGGTGCTGTGCAAGCATGAGAAAGCTTTGCCAACGTGGCTCATTCCCTATCTACAACTACCCATCGGTTCCAGCACTGAGCCTCTGCAGAAGACAGGTTGCCAATGCTGTCACAACGTGTAATATTTCTCTGATGCAGACAAATGTCCCCAGAGGGAAGAGGATGAATCCCATGAACTCTGTCTCACTTCTGAGTCATGCCAGAATGCACATGTAAGAACAAATAAATAATAATAATTTAAAAAGCAGCTGTTCAATGTTAAAAACTATAATAACAAGAATATTTCTTTCCTTTCTCCTCTGCACCACTCCAGGAACCAGAGAGAAGCCAGACTGGAGAGAGCAAAAAGGACTTCCCTTTTCTCGTACTTTTTAAACTACACAAACAGCTCTAGCTGGTAAACCTACAAGAATATAAACCACACATAATCAAAAGTAAAAAAAAAAAAAAATCTACATTTCAAAGAGAATACAAGCCATTAATATAAAACAATAATAATAAAGCCTCTGTACTTCAGAGACAAGATTAGAGTCCAGTCTCAGAGTAATATATGATTATGGATATTAAAAAATTGTTTCTCAGAGAATCATTAGGGGAACAAGCAGGCACTCCATCACATGTCAGTATTTCATATTTATTCTCCAATAAGAGATTGGTGTTCCACAGAAAATTCTGCATCTCACCTTTTTCACTGAAAGCTGGAGGAAATATATGTAACTCCCTTCCTTTTCATTCCTGATCCCATAAGGCTTTCTACTTTAAGCTACTGAGCAGTTCCAACATAAATACTGTCTTTAAGTGCTTCAGTTGCTCAACAACATCGGTTGGGTTTAAAGAGAAAATAAATACATAAGGTAAAACTCTTGTTGAGACTCTAGAGAACAAGAAATTTTGTTTCATTTTGAGGAGGAATCATCAAAAATACAAGAGTTTTACTTTAAATCTCAAATGCCAAGGCGTACCAGGGAGACTGTTGCTCATCATCCTCATGATCAGATAAAAGGTTTTCCTTCCTTCCTGCTCTACTTCTTGTGTCTCCCCGGGTATGTCAGTTTGGGCTCTCAGTTTAACAAAATAAACAGAAACAATGACATCCTTCTTCACCATCATGAATTTTCAAGGTTGTTATCCTAATGCCATCTGCTCTGGCCTGGGTAAGAACAGCTTCCAAAAGACACTGTGAATGACACTCATCCATGCTCAAACTCCATGTTTCCTCAAACAAGCAGGATAGGGCTGGTGCTGGCTATTGCAATGACAGATCAGTGGGAAATGTTGACACTAGCAGTCAACATTTTAGTGAGTATACTACAAAGAGAAGAGAGTTTTCTAGCTTTCTGGGAGATCCACATGCATCAAAACTGGAAATAGGGAACCAGAGCTGAAATACTGAAGACTGCAGGGACATTCTGATAGGCTCTTCTCCTACACCTGACAAGCTCTTTCCAGCCTCTCTTAGGAGGCTCACATGCACAACCATTACCTGAAGTTCACTTACATGGGTAGTCCCAAAAGGAACACCCTCCTATTTCAATCAAACTCTTAGTGCAGAGACAGAACCGGTCATTTCCAGCTTTTCCTTCTCTACGTGAAAGCATAGCTTCAGTAAACTTGACCAAACATTACTCTTCTCCTTTTTCTCATTAGCAAGTGGCACACAATACCAACAGCCGTGCAATATATAGCTATTATGCTTTTTTTTTTCTCTTAGAACCATCATTTCTATGGATCCAATGAAGTAGAAAAAGAAGTAAGCATTCCAACATTAAAATAGTCCCTACAAGGTTTTGTAGCATTGTTAGCATCACATATCCTTAGCTCACATTCCCAAAAATGCCTTTTCTGACAGAAAAAAGATTAGGACATTAGTTGCTCATGGCATCACCGAGTAACTACGATGTAGTAACTATCAAAACAGAATGATAAAGGGCTTCAGGAGTACATCACAGGGCAGACACATAATAAGAGTACAGTTGCTTTATTCCCAGAATATGGATTTCTTGATAAACTTTGGAGTTTGGATCATACTTTCCAAGCAAATTATCACATTGTACATCACCTGAGCTAGGGAGAGTAAGCAAGCAGGCAAAAGACAGCAAGGAACATGTCCAGTGATACTGTGAAAGCTGACAATATTGTAGGTAACTTAACACAGCTAAGAGACTATTGGCCACACTAATATGCACGTGAAGTCCAGCCAAAACACTGTCAAAATTGCAAGTGCTGAAGTGCCAGAGCTGGAAGAAAAAGCAAGAACAAGCTATCAGTTGATTAAAAGTTAAAGTCATTGCTGTATAAGCTACTCTGGAGAAAACACATGGGTTCAGCTCTTGAGAACAACTTGAGAAGCACTCCTATGCTGAACGAAATAACAATTAGACTTAGGAAACACTCAATATCCCTGTGCAATTGGCACACAGCAGGACGGCATGTCAACCAAGGAAAGTAAAAAAAGTATTTAGTTGGTATTAACATTTTTCTCTTAGTTAACTTAAATTTTCCCTGGAGGTCTACACAGGAAAAATAGCACACAACAGTCAGTCAATGAAGAGCACTCAAACTTACGAGAGGCAAACAAGCTGGAAGTGAATCACATTTTGAGTGCTTCTCTTGAAAATGTTTCCTCTAATTTTAAGTAAGTAGTTAGTTCTCACCTTTCTTTCCTTCGGCAAGCACAAGGAACAATGTGTCTACAGCAACAGCAGTGCTGAACAAGAAAGCAACAATATTAACTATGAAGCTCCAGAGCTGCCTGGATCTGTTCTTGATGTCTATCACGGTAACAGCACTGACACAAGGTGCCAGGATTCATTCTCTGGGGTAATTGGTTGGAATCCGGTTCTAATTAAAGTTGAAGCAAATCTGTTGGCCACTGCTCAAACTACAAAACAACACATTTCACAGCACAAAACCACCAAACATTTCTGCAAAAGCCAGCAGCCTAACAGACCCACCAGTACGAATCACACGGATGACAAACGTTAAGCCACTGGCACTCTTGGACCATCAAGGTTTTCTGCTATTTTGGAAAGAGAAGGTACAGAAAAAGTATGTCAATAATGCAAGAAATGTGGGACATGGATGGTCACGATGTATAACATTACTCGGATGTTGTCTACTTTGCATTATGAACTTGCTTTTCAAGTACCCCTAATAAATCAGACAGCTCTGCTGCTGGCACATGCACACAATCCTCACATGCAAGATTTCACAGAACAACACACTGCAAACACGTCTTGCAACACATTGAAGCCTCTCCAATAGTTTCTTAAATATTAAACAATTCATCTACAGCTAAAAGGAACAAGGTATTCACTATGTGTTTCTATAGATGTTCATACAATAAATATACACATCAGATCCATCACAAGTGGGGGAAAAACCAAGCAAACTCACTTTAAAATGAAATTATTTTTGCATGTTTTTTTGGAAATACCATTTTACATGGTTTGAGAAGTTTAAACATTTCACTGCTTCCTAAAACTCAAGTTAGGCTAGAGCTAGTCTTTTAGTGGGGAATTTTATTAACTGGTCAATTAACAAGATATTGTAAAATTCCTTTCTGTATTTGAAGTATTTTATATACAATAACAAAACAATTTATATACTGACACCTACAGAAAGCAACTACTAGGCTGCTATGTCTGTCTCAGCCTTAAACTGTCTTGCTTCATTAGGCGTGATTATATATTCACACCAATCTGACAAGATTACTGCCTGGGACCACAGATCATCTTACTGCAGGAGGTATTTCCAGAAGTCCAGTAATGTCTTTCCTCTCCACAGTACAAATACGATATTAGTTCCACTCAGCCACTTGATAGGAGAAGATATACAATTCACTTTTCCCAGAGTTCCAAGAGTAAGAGTTGTGAAGGACAACTCATTGAATGGTGAGAGATTTTCCTCAGAGAGACAACACGACTCTGCTCTACCTCTACCTTACCTGCAAGGAAATCCTCCCCTCAGCTTCTTTAAATGGTAAGTGATTTTCTTGTAGTTGGTACAGCTTTCTCAACACATTCCTTTGTTAAAGCGTAAAGTGGTTTACAAAAGAACATCCATAAACAGAATTTAATTAACTTATTTAACAAATTTTACCTTGTGACTGCTCACACCCTGCCCCCCTTCCCCTGAACTTGTATTTTGCATATTATGGTGCAGAGAGAGACTGAAAAGAGTCCAGGTTTTCATTCATGTTTTTCTTCTGGACAACATAGAACCCAGTTTTGAAATCACAGCACTTCCTTAAATTTGTAAGGCCTGATTTTGATTAAGAAAAATCAACCTCACTGTATCAGAGGTCTCTAGGGAGGAAGTAAATAGTTCCAATTCTTTGTCTCCTAAATTCAGTTCAGACTAGGTGAATGTGATCATAAGGAAGTCTGAAAGACAGACTGCAACTTTAAGAAGAAAAATTAATTGGCAAGTTTCTTATGCATGCAGGTAGACTAGGTCTATAATAAAGCTGTAAAATGAGAAATGTTTGCATGGCCAGATTACAGATCATATCCAGAATTCCCAAGATATCATGAAAAACAGATTGCATGAAGGTAAGGTAAGGTATAATGAGGTCTGGATCTGTTTGGGGTTTTTTCTTTTGGGGAGGGGGGGGAGGGGGGAAGGATTTTTTTCGCTTTTTTGCAAGTAGGCCAGTAAAATTTTTATTCTATTTCACTAAAGTCATTAATGTATTTGCAGCTGCTTATATTTCATTACATGGTCATCAAAAAGGAAAAAAAAAATCTATAACTGTATGTTCAGCATTACATCTTTTGATTTGCAGCTCTTCAGCACACAGGAAGAAGTTTTGATTCATATTGTTTCTGTAAGCCAGTTCCTCTGAATTTAGGCTGAGCACATGAAGATGCTAATTACTTTTATGTTGATTCTTTCTTATTAATTTACTATTCTTTTCTTATTTAATTTAGTAACAGCAAGGAGTGTCACTTGCATTCAAAGATTCAGATACTCTGTACATAGATCAAAAGACATCACTGTAATATGCAATATGCTTTGAAATTTAAATATCAGCATGAATTGGATTTATTTCTCTAAATGAGAGAGGCTGTGACAACTTGTAAGGAATTCTACATCATCAACGTGATTCAAAATTTTAATTTTCTCTACTATCAAAATCATTGCCATAACTCTAACCCTTATCTCCTTTCCAAGTTCTGAAATTTCTTTTAACATTGTGATCTGTAACGAGGTTGATCTGAGTAATTTACAGAGCAGCAAAGTAACCTGGTGAATATGTCCAGGTCACAATTCCCAATGGCCCCTTTCTTTTTGTTTTCCTTTTCTTAAATTAACAGAACAAAGAAAAACGGATACCTCTCAGTCTAGAAACACTGACAAGACACTGAAACTCTCTCTCTGCTTTACTCAAGCTTAAGCCATGAGGAGGTAACAACATGAGTATGTGAGAGTCTTTCGGGCAGCAAGGCTGCACCTGGCCTGGAGAACACCCACCTCTCACAACGCCTGTTCAGCGCTCACCTCTCTCTGCAAAGCGCACATGATGGAGACTTAAATCTTTGGGATTTGAATCCGAGCTCTGCGGAGATCCTCCCAAACGATATGATACTGCTCTTCATTGCATCCTATTACAACAATTGTTCACATTTATAATGAACAGCAGTTGAGAAGCATTCCAGGTCATTACTGCAACAAGCTTAAACCTGGAATAAGCTACCTCCACTGGTGCAAACATTGCCTGGAATTCCCTTGCTCCAACTGTTTGCGATACTTTAATATCAGCTCTGAACCCACCAAGATTGTTTTCCCTGAAGCAAGTTCAAAGTTTAAGCCATTTTATCAGATATTTAATCTTACTCATTAGGTGAATAGGCAGTGAATAGGCATTTAACCTGTTTCTTGGGCTTACATGAGACTTCCTGTTGCAATAAGGTATAAAACAGTATTGATTAGTATTTCAGAACAACAAACAGCAAAGAAATGAGAACTTTTTTCTCTGAGATTACAGAACAGAAAAGTTAAAATATTTGAAGAAACTGTACCATTCTCAGAGGGGAAACCTTCTGCAATCTTGACAGACAGCACACTCACTACATATACTATCTGTTCCCATCATACCTTTTTTCAAATACAATTCATTATATATTCTTTTAAAACCTACTCTACACAAGCACATCATTATAACATGTAAATTCTTCAGCTGCCAACTTCATTAATGTGGGTGAGCTGTATTAAATAATGCTGCTTTCCTCATTTGCTAAATGAAAAGTATTGAAATAATCCACAGAGAAAGAAATAATCCACAGGAATTGGAAACTAGACAGCTTAAATCTCCTTTTAAAATAGATTTATTTAGCATTAATAAGTGAGGAGATAAGGGATGTATGTATACCTGGACACGGCATTAAAATTAAAATTGGTCGAAATACAACATAGGTTTTAATTGTCAACAGTCTTTCACAAAAGCACACATGGGGACAGTGAATGTATCTGCACCCCTGCATGTGTACTCACATTTTAATGATTCTGCCCTAATTTGCACACACATAGTTTGGGGGGGAAAAAAAGAGCATAAAAGCTTTTAAGGTTTGGAAAGATTGTACTTGAACCACACATGTAAGAACTCTGAGAAAGCCTGCTTCAGTGGTGTCTGCAGGAAGAATTAATTATTTCCTAGCCTCTTACTCCACGATCCTAACATTCTGTTGAGAGCCTGTTTACACAATGTATACCAGAAGCTGACAAGTTTAAGGCTCAAAAGTTCAGAATATGCTTCTTGGATATTTGCATAATAAATGTTCATATTGTTTTGACAGAACTATTTTTTCCACATCCTAAATATAAAGCTAAAGCTGCTACATGATTTAATGTAGACAGCTGATGGGAACAAGACTTGTTCAACATCAACTTTCAAGTTTAAATATATTTTGAAATATATATAGAAGACCAGATTTTCATAGTTTTCATTTGACGTATTTTGCTTTCATTCTCAGATATGGCTAATATCAAGGGACAGGGGTTTTCTAGGGGGTTACAAGCATGCTTGAAGATCTTTCTTTAAAACAATAAGGAACAGTTTAATCTGTGGACTCTTGGCATTAGGAAGACAACATCTGTAGGAAACTCATTTCTTTTGAAACCCTACAGGCAAATGCTCCTGCAGTCTCCAAAAGCTGCATCAAACCATACAAACTGTTAGCAAGATGTTGTAGACAAAGGAAACTTGCTTATACTCAAAAAAGCTCAACACATGTAATTCAACTCTTGTGTCAAAGTGAAACAATCCAATATTCAATTCAGTATTTTCAGGAAGAATTAGTATACACAAAATTTTCAACTAACTACTTAGCAAAGATGTTTGTGCAAAGCATTCAAAATGGAGAGGAACTGTAGCAAGCTCAGACCACTGCTTACTTGTAAACATTAGAATATATTGCATGATAGCAACCCAGAAACTTTTAAGATGTTAAATACTGTAATAATCAATTATTTGCTTCTATTTTTTCCATTAAAAAGCCAAAACTAGTGCACCTATATCACTGCAGGAACTTGTTTTAAGAAGCCACAGCTAAGCCTACTATCTTCATCTGGAAGAAAAGCAGCCTTCAGTCCATCAGGGGGCCTATCATGATTACCAACATTTTAGAAGAACATTAAAGAAATTCTGTGACCTCTATAAATCAGAGATCAGGCATTTCATCTTTTAAACTTTGAGATTAGCTATTAATCTGCTTACTTGCGTATATAAAAATGAAAAGCTACTGAACTAGGAAGCAATTCTTGCGCAGTTTTTACTAAATAAGTCAGTTATTCAGGCAGTAAATTACCTCTGTTTGTAACCAAATCACCTCCATCTTACTGAAAACAAAACTGACATTTTATGGGAATGAGAATGGCAATTCTTTTAAATACTGTTATGTCCCCTCTGGGGACATACAAAAATACCCTTTAGTATTCTGAGATACATAAAAAAAGGTATATTCCCAAATTTCAGAAAACAAAGCATATATGAGCCAAATTCTGCGTCTGTGCCTGCATTTAAAAAAAAAACATTAACTAAGAGAACGAGTCAAACACAGGAGAGCATCCATAAAACAGGAACTGATTGTCAGGGTAGCAATGACAGCCTTGCTGCTTTGACAGACTGATGCTTTGTGTATTTATCCTCTTATAAACTACATGAGGTTTCAACTGGAAAATGTCTAAATAAAATACATTGCTTACCTAACTAAACAGCAAATGATATTTTACCAACAAATGCAGCTGATTAGTAACAAACTGCATTCATTCCTTCTCAAATTCTAGAAATCTAATTTAAAAGCAGTGACTGCTTCCAGAAGAGCTACAAATTTAGTGCTTGTGAGATGACAGCTATTGGCACCCAGTTACACATATGAGCTACAATACCCTCACGTGTGCTTTCAGTTCTTGATATTTTAAAATTAAGCCATGATTTTAGCATCCATTACATGTAACTCGGGGAGTCCAAGTAATGTACTGTTTTAATGAACTTTAAGTTACTCTCTCAACCTTTCCTTCTCCTTTTAAGAACTATTTTCACACATTAGTTTGTTTTTTAAAACTTCTAGTCCAAGGGAATATTACTGACTAGCATTCACATAGGCTGCTGCTCTCCATTGTCAGCTTTTGGTCAAATGCTTATTTTACTGCTCATCTACAGAATACCATGAACCAATAGTTTGCTTCAAATATCAGATAGCAGCATTAAATACCTCTAATATTTGCCTTCTGCAGCTATTCCACTCAGTCATTTACAAATTTTAATGTAACAAGACCTTGACCACACTGACACAGCCTGATAATCACAATGGCATTACATTCTACACAGAAGCTGGAAGTCAGAAAGCAAGAATAGGTATTCCCACACAAGCACAAACATTATTTCGGTCTTGGATCTGGATAACTAGTAGTGTATACTGTGAGCATTTGATAAAAGAAAAAAAAAAAGAAGGTAAATATTCTAGGTTTATACAGTAACAGGAAAAGCCTGATGGTCTTCAAGAATTCTAACTATTCCAACTGGGTTTTTCCATTTCATTTTATCAAATTGTGTATGCCAGTAAGCCTCCCCATTCTAATGCTAAACAACAACAAAAAAAGGCTTCTAATCCCTCTTCCTTCTGTCCATGCTGAGATCTGAAAAATTATAATACGCCAGGAAAAGTCTGGGCCAGGAACAGTAAGGTGCAACACTCGTATAATTCAGGAATTGCAAACTCATCTACTATAAGGCAGACAATAACCTGGCACTATGAAGACACATTTTTCACTTCTCTTGTCACCTGTCAATGCTTCAATTTTACCATTTTCTTTGTCTGACAGCGGACCTTGAGGTACAATTCTGTCTGTATTTTTTTTTTTTAAATCTCAAAATATGTAGATACTCTGCCACTTATCCAAGCATATTCCTGTGCACAATGGAGCACATACCATGTCGAGAAATAAAATAACGTAATAAAGAAATTTGTACCAATTTAAGAACAGAACCATATTGTATATGCAAACCTTACTGTACCTATGAGCTAGAGATCACATTCAAAAATATTTAAATGGGTAAAGTTGCATTTATTTTTACTTCTTCCACACAGGCCAAGTTATTCCACTGATCACCACGAAGATTACAGAACATACTAGTAGAAATCCAGAGCATTTCCCCTAAAAGGTATCTCTTCTATACAGAGCCCTTTATGCCGTTCCTGAGTTGTACAGGGAAAAAAAGTACAGCTTATCTGTCTTGAACTTATTAGCACGTTTAGTAATGGGAACAGAGGAAGATTTTCAGGTATGCACTGCAATATCAGGGGCAAGCCAGAATTCCTACCCAAGATATTAAAGGAAGGTGACAACATTCAATGTTTCACTATTTCTCTTCTTAACAAGCCAGGAAGATTAATTAATTTAGATTAATGAGGAGGGGGGAGATTTCACCTTCTTCCAAAGCAATCTATCACAACTATAGAGAGGATGCTTTAATGTTTCTACTTACATTAAACTCATGTTCCCTGCTCAAGCTCTTAATATCTTATCAAATCTCCACAGCTGAGTCATGACAAAACTCTTCCCCAAGTCAGACTGGCAGAGTGCCACTGAGATTTATAGGTACATATTTCTCCACATCCTTATTTAACATGGTATATATGCTTACTAAGCAAAACCCCCTGATGAAATAGACCACTGCAGAGATATTTCCCCCACCTCAGTCTCATTTTTTTGAGTCTAATCATTGCTTCCCAACTCCTAAAACCCATAAGAGACGTACTCAATAGCTAAGAGCATATGGTTTGTGGTTACATACTGGCATATGAAGCAGATGAATCCCTCCAGACCAGCCATGTACCACACACTCTCGTAGTAGACACAATTCTAGCCCAACTTTTTCAGCAAAAAAACCCAGCCACAAATTGTGGAGGTCATATCAGTTCAACTGCTAAGTGAACAGCTCAGCTTTTAAGACTCAGCTGGCTCTGGACTCTGCAGGCTTTACTCAGCTCTGCTTCTTCATCTTTTGGAGAACTCATTGTCCAGTTTATATTGAATCAGAGTGTTTTCACGCCACATTAGAGCCTCATGGCATAAACCAGCTATGGGCCAAAAGTCACTGTCAACCAAAAACGTAAAATCCATAACTTAAGCACTCGGAAGTTGCTGTAGCCAGGAGATGCATGATGATCCATCTAACCAAGCTACACAGCACAAAGAAAATCTGGCAGCAGCTATTTACTTATTGCCATGGGGGAAAAAAATTTAAACACAGCATGAATTTGAGCACATTTTCTTAATTAATAATTTGAAATGAGAGGTTATTTTAGAATTTCATTTTTTAGAGTGCTACTCAGAAACCTCACACTATTTTCATTATAGTCTTCCAGCGTTCCTGGTGTCCAAAGACTGAGAAATAAATTATGTGTGAGACTGTTTAGAACAGCAAAATGCTCAAAAAGCCTTCACTAATGCTGCTGATATTGAAAATTATGTTTAACATTTGAATGGCATCTTACCCAGCTCTGTCAGCAAACTGCACAGGGAGAGTTAACAACCTATTCCACCACTATGCCTTAACACGGTCTTTTGACTGTATTTGTTATCACTTTGTAAATCTCCCAAATGAAGTCAATTACAGAGAAGTACGAGTTTTACCAAGATGCAGTTTGTTAGGAGCATGAAATGCTTCCTACACTTGTTTTCATCTCAGTCATTAAAGAACATTTCTGTACCCTGACAATGGCATCATGTTCAAGAGCAATGTGTCATGACCCCCGAGCTTTATCCTGTCATCCTCTAAGGGCTATCCTCCAGAGGGCCACAGTCCCAAAGGCAAAAACTTCTACACCACACTTTAAAGCAAAGCTCCTGAACTAGCTCTGAGCAGGCATTCTCTACAATGACAAACATCAACCACAACAGCTGAAGATCAGTGAAGGGTCAGCTCTAATAAGATAAAACATCACACAAGAAGGTAATCAGGAGTTTCTGCCTAGCATTGCGGTGACCACATACTTAAATACAATCTCAGAATAGTGCAAATATCTACAGCCTACATCCCACTTCTTCAGTTTTATGAGGGTAAATATTTGCAATCTGAAATACCCTGACCACTCTCTAAAACTACTTGATTGATTCAGTCTCATCCACACCAAACATCTCCATACCCTCCTGATTAACAGCACGATACCAATTTTTTATAGTCCCTGCAGTCACAGAATCCATGTCAGCGTTACAAGGGTACACAGAAAAGAAACTTAAAACCAGTAAGTCCCAGGAACGAAACCCAGCAAGCACCTCGAGTGCTTCAGGCAGTCATTCTACAATGAATCATAAAGGAACAGAAAAGCTCTCCAGCAGCTAAACTTCCTCTAAACACACCGGCTGGAATCATCTGCTGCAAAGAGCTGTATTTGCTGTTTCTTTTTTTTCCCCATCTGTTTAAACAGTAGAAGCTTGGAAAGGATATGATCAAATTGTGATTCCATGCTCATTTGAAAGAGGAAAGGCTTTCAGTGCTAGAGAATGAACTGAAGAATAGACTGAAAAAAGAGAGCACATTAAAAAGCTTATTCACTCTATTTTTTTTCTGTAAAATGACTACATACCAAAAGTTTTGTTCTGTTTGTATCACGTGAAATGTTGCAGAGGTACAAACTTGATGAACTAGGAGACACCAAAGACATTTTTCATTACAATAGACAAGACTTGTCCAAACGATCTCACAAATACCCAAGAAACCCATTTTTAAGTCTGTGCTTTTTTTTTTCTGTTTACAGAAATCTTTTCAGAGATCAATTACTATTAGCTGTCTTGAATTCCTTTCTTGCTATATGCATTTTAATGAAATATTTTTCATTCCATTCTGTACTAAACTGCAATACTGAAGTCAGATACTTTGAGCAGCTGTAGGCTCCCTGACCAGCCAAAAGAGATGAAGAACTGGCTCTAAACAGCTAGCAGTGACTTGCAACCACTGCAACCATTTGCGCCATTTCAATTAGTATCAGCGGAAACACACTTTAAATGTAGACAATCTTAACTGTATTTTCATGTGTTCTTCCCAGTGATCAAGCTTGGAGATCAAGAACACCATTTATATTTACAACCAATGTGATTAGCTTCTACTTCAACTTACTAAATAGTGTACACTCTAAAGGAACTTCATAACACGGTTTGACATTAGTTCTATGAAAGGCCAAATTTTAAACAATTATCACATCTTTACAATTCAGTTGCCTGAAGTAAACAAAAAACCTCATTAAAAATTCTGATCTCACACCCCAGATATCTGGATCGCAGTTTGGCTACTGAGAGCTTCCACTTCAGCAATGAATTGGACACACTTTCAACCACAATGAAGAGTGATGAAAAGGTATTGCTCTGAGGTAACTGGAGTTCTAATGCCAAGTAAAAAAAAAAATCCTAAATATCTTATTTATTTAAAATCCATTGTTACTGTAGGCACTTCTATTCAATGTCAGATACAGCCAATACTTCAGCACATGTATGTGAGTTTTGCTATTCAGGCTTAAACTAAGAATAGATTTTCAGGATAAGAAATGCCAAAGCAAAAGATTTGTACTTGCTAAAATGCCAGAGCAAAAATAGCAGTCCATCCTCACTTCTCCCACGAGAAGCTTTGCAAAGCACTTTCAAACTGGATTCCTGAACTGTTACCCTGCCTACTTTACCTCTGAAAAAATTTGTTACAAAAATTCTAGGCTGAATGATTGAATTTTCCTGTGCCGATTTTTCCCCTCCTCTACATCCTGAAGGATACTTCTCTCATATAAAAGCTATTCTGATCTCTTCCTAGTCTAAGGGTCCAGCTATAGGCAACTAACTTCCTTCTCACACTGATTTTTTTCCTTCCTAATAGATGCAAAGACTGATCTCTGATAAGACATTTAGTAATGGGATGTAGGCAGAGGGGAGCAGAATCCCTTTGGTACACTCTGAGATTAAAGGAAGATGCTGATTCAGGCCAGATCAGCTGTCAAATAACTTTATGCACAGGAAGTTTAACATTCATAGTATCATCTCATTGCTACTCGCTACAATCACTATGCATTCTCTCATGTGAGAAAGAAAATATCTGTTCCGTTCAGTTATAATAATGGGAAATACTCACAAATCCTTAATTCTATTGGCCGATAATAAGTACTTTATTATGCTGGTATTTCCTTTGTACTTCATCGAGCCCACCTTGTGAATGAGGCAGCTGAGCTTCCCTGTGAGTATCACTCACAACACGGTACAGACGCACTTCTGCACAGACTTCTTAAAAGCCATCAATTAAACGTGAACATCACCATAGATTTGTTGCACTCAATAATATTGGCCATCGTGTGACTGATGCCAGCTGTCAAAGGAGACGCATTTCACTGCAGGGCACTTCAGCACACTGCACCAATTCTTGGGATATTCACTCAATGCAGGTGTCACTTCTCCCCGTGCCAGGAGTAGGAGGAAAGAGCTGCAAGTAGAGGACAGAAGATGCAGCGTGGCATCAAAGCCAGCTCCTGCTTTTACTTTATCTACACACAGTAACTCGAACCAATTAGAAGCACCTTGGAATTTCCACATAAAATGGGACTGGCTTGTCTCCCTCTGTACACAGTATTTTAAATAACTCATGGCATCCCAAATGTTTCTGCACAATACCTACACATTTCTGTTCTGCAAGACTACAGCATTGTTTTTAACCTTTCAAGAGAGAAGTAATTTTATTTAAGGATTCCTTCTCACACTGGTTATTTTTCTTCCTGATAGAAGCAAGTATCAGTTTAATTAAAGATAAGGAGAGGAGCACTATGTATGGTTAAAAACTGTAGTCATTTTTGAACTTATTTTGCCAGTTTTGCACCATCTCCAAACCATAAAAACATTACTCTCATTTCACAGATGGTGCTGGAATGAAGCCAGATTTGGCATCCATTTCTATTACAAGACACAATGAAACCTATTTGCCTTCAGGGCTACACAACAGCAACACACATTGAAAAGTAATATTACCACTATTTCAGTTTCAGATGGAAGGAAAAAAATACTGTTCACCACCTTCACCCAAGAAGAACTTGGAACACCACACTATCAAACCCAAGTGAATTAAAAGCAGCTTCTCAATAATCTATAATTGGGTACAAGTCATATCAACACTCAGTAACTTCTTACTAGTATTTCCAATGTCAGCATGTAGGAAAGGAGACCACATGAGATCTGCTCTTACACAATTTACATTATTTCAAGTATGTTCAAGGCTTCCCTAAGCATTTTAAGATAAACCATTTTAAGATAAACAGCATGGCAGAATGCTTCAGTTTTATCCTTCTTTGCAAAAGGAAGTCGCAGCATCCTTGGCTACAAACCTTCACTCCTGTGGACTATGCAGAAGATTTCCTACAATAGATCTTATCTAACCTTCTTTGATGTAGCCAGAAGAAATATGTCATCAGATGATGCACAGCATTTCTTGTTTCTACTAATCCAAGGTTATGCAGTACACAGCTTAAGGGATCAAAGAGATGAAAAGGTCACACGTTAAAGCAAAGGGAAAAAAATGCTAGGTTTCTAAGACTGCTATTTATAGCCCTTCCTAATGATTATATGTTACTGTATCCATCCTATTGTCCAGACTTAAACACCACAATGAAAAATACAGATATTTTTATTTCCTCTCCCCTTGTACATACAGCAAACAGCCATAAAGAACAGGGTAATTATGACGCATGTGTGTTAATATGCAAATTCAAAATAATGATAATGAAAGGTATTGACAATCCTTGTGTCTTGTATCATCAGCTTAGGACAAAAAAGCTCAGCAGTACTTATTAGGTAGTAAAATAGGACACCAGCAAAGATGATCAATACAAATCATCTCAAAACCACTATTCTGCATCTGGTGCCATTATTTTAGTCATTATGGGATAAAAATGCTTTTCAAATAAGCTAACATTTCCAGCAGATTGCATCTTTCTCAGCTGACCTTCAGCCACATCATCATCCCCACCCCCCTCACCACTGCAGGAAGACAGTGGAGCTAGAGACAAATTTCACAGCACCAAAGCTGTGCCTGCCATCACTGCTGACCCCTAAAGCCAGGAGGAAGACCAATTAATCTAACATTATTCATAACCTAGAGACACCTGCAAAGGACGATAATACATACCTTCTTTCAGTCTAATACCTTTCTTGCTACAGGATAGCATCTGCTTGATTTCACTTGTAAAAGACATAAATTGGAGCATCTGAAGTATGTAATTGTGGGTGTGATGAATCCCATTTTGCTGTGAAGCTATCTAATAGAAAAATACTATTACTAACACATTACATCAGTTACATGCTTTATAACCTAATTGCATTGTTTCTAAGTTTGTGGTCTGATCTGTGCCTGGAAATGCAGTTTTATTTTCTGCACAAGAAAAAAAAAAAGGAATATATTTCAAAAGCAGATAAAACAAAACAGAACTCCATTCCTAATTATATTAAGAGGAAATAGAAAGGACAGTTTGTCTGAGACAACAGAACACCGTGTACCATTTCACTAAAGCAATGCTGGGTGAGATCACTGGTCTGTTTTCTCCTTACCATGTTCCATCCACCGCTGAGCTTTACCTTTTAATAGTAAAGAGCATTTACAACCAAGAGCATTGAAAGAGTCATTGAACACGACCAGAGGGCAAAACGTGTTGCAGAAACAGTGCACAGTACTCATGCACGGCTGGCAGGCGTGACCACACCTCAATATATAGCCAAACCCTTCTTGCTACACACTCTCCTCACCAGACTGTGAACTCTCAGGATGCTCACGGTATCAACTACGCAGAAGTTTGGCATCAGGCTTTTTGCCTGCAGTTTCTAGAGGGTTTGGTGGGGCTGCTTCGTTTGTTTCCTTGACGTTTTGTTTTGTTGAGGTTTTTGTTTCGGTTTTTTCCCTCTGAATCAAGCAGGGCAGCTGAAGAGCATATATATGGCAATAGCCTGTCTATAAAAAAAATGAGATGAGGTTTTTGATATTTCCCAGTGTTCTCAATCCATGTTAAGATAGAAAGCAGTGATTCTATAATTATTATATTTCTAGGTACACACCAGTGCTTTTAAAGACACCTCACCAGTCCATTGGCACAGGGAGCAGTGCTGTTTTCACCAGCGCCTCCACACCCCAGACTGTCCCTGAAACACACATGGTGCAAACTGAGTAAGGAAGGAACAGAAACCACTGAATACTCATTTCTAAAGAACTATTTCTCCACTACACATGCCTCCTAATTTCACCACCCACAGAATGGTGGGATGTAATGGGGAAAGGATGCTTGAGCCATAGTGTATAGTTTGAGCTACACATATAGTCAAGGCAAGACAGTTATTCAGGCCCTGGAGAAGTAGGAAGAATGTGGAAGATGGAAATTAAAGAACATAACCCCTGGTTTAGGTCAGTCAGAGAGCTAACAGACAAAATAGAAAAAAAATGGGGAATGGAGAAGATACTAAAATAATTCATGACCATTTTTTTTCCCCTCCAATCCTATCCCTTGCTCCACTCCACACACACTCAAGAAAGTCTATAGTCCTGACAGGAAGTTGCTTCGAAAAGGTAAGATCTGGGACACAATAAAACAATCCCTATCACAGACAGGTAATTTGAGCTGCTGATCAGCCCTATCAGTTTTTTGAAGGGGATGTACTGATGAACAGTGCTGTCCAATGACACTTCCCAGTTTCTTTGCCTACATTTAGTTCACAGTCCACCGAAAACCAAAATTACTGCATTACTGAGGCAAAACTTTGCTCAGGCAACTTCGCTCATTGCACCAATTTAAAACTTTCCCCCATCTCAGCAAATACTCAAGTCAAAAGCAAGGAGCTACACAGAGGGAAAATGTAACAATAAAATCCAGTCAAACAGCCCAAGTTTACAGGCTACACCATATATCTGCTAGAAATTTTCAAAACAAAATTCCTGTCTTTTTAAGTTCCTTTCCCCCTAAAAGGTCCTTTTCATATACATATTCTTTACACTTCTATTCCACAGACATAATGCACCTGGTCTCCCTGGCAAAGAGAGGTGACCAAGACAGGTGAATTTTTATGCATGCAAAAATGTACTAACATGCTCAAGAACACTGACTGCATAACAATACAAGACTGAAAACTTTATAGTGAGCTTTTATTAAAAAAACCCCACATAATATGTTTGTCTATCTAAGCACATGTAGTTCCTTAAAGAGAGAACCAGCTTTGACCTCTATAGCATGTTTTAAGAATACAGCAAGGCTCTGTATTTTTTCTTTTTATCTTGGTTCATGCAAAAAGCTCCATTCAGTTACCAATTTATTCAAAACTGATAAACCCCCAAGGAGCTGCAAAAACAGGAGAGCTTATTTTCCAGCCCATCAGTAAAACGAAAGTGTGATCTCTCTTAGTTCCACAAACAAATCTGGAGGGACAATGGTAAGCAAAATTAATTAGGTGTAATCCCTTAACTACAAATACCTCCCTTGGTAAGTAGAAATTAGAGGGAGGGCTGTCATAATGTCATAGTTATTCAGTGTATATAAGGCAATGAGAACTTAAAAAAAAATACATCATTCATAGGGATATTCACTAAATCAGCACATACTCTAGGTTGGGAGAAACCTTTGGAGGCCATCTCGTCCAAGCCCTTGCACCAGACAGGGCTAATTAAGAAGAAAGATCAGTTTGCTCCATTACCTGTATCAGTCTAGGCTGCTTAAGGGCTCCAAGAGCACAGAAACCTGGGAAACCTCTTCTAGTGCTTAGCTACCTACACTGTGGATTTTTTTTACCTTTTACCTAATCAGAATTCTCCTGCAACATGTGACTGTTGTCTGCCATTTCCAGTAAACATGCCCAAGAAGATCTATTTCTTCTAAATGCCCTTCTTTAGAGAGCTGAAGTCAGCAGTCAGATCCCCCTTAATCCTCTAATCTTCAACTTGAGCCAATCCACTTTCCTCAGCCTCTCCCCCTGCACTTACACCTTTACCCCCAAACCACCTCAGCATTCCTCTGCTGGACTCACTCTTCTTCCTAATCTTCTCTTGCACTGGGAAGCCCCACACTGGACACAATTTCCCAGATGCAAGCTCCCAGGCACTGACTAGAGGGGAGCCAGTGCTTCCCTTTACCTTCTGGCTGCACTTTCCCTAAAATGGAACACTATCTGGTTGGCTTTAACTGTCTCAAGAACACAACACAAAAATATCCTAGATACTGCAATAATATTTAACTGAAAGTAGCTTGATGAAAGCTAAAAAAACCAAGCCAAAACAAAAAAAAAACCCTAGGAAAATAAATGCAATTCGAAGTGTCATTGACTGTTTTAGAACGAAAGAAAAATTAACACTGAACACATATGGTGGAAAAAGAACAAAAATTAAGTAATAAAAAGTTAATTTTCATACTAAATAATTATATACTTAATCACTATCCAATATGTCATGACAGAGGTCAAAAAGAATGAAATACTCTTTAAACTTAATATTTCCTGATTTTTTTTTTAAAAATTATTTGGGCAATTAAAATAGCATTTTAGAATCATTTTATTTAGATTAATCCATTGTGTGGGAAAAAAAGAAGAAAATGTTGTCTTTTTCATGCTATTTTTCTTCAGTTCATATTAGTTGCACTAGATACATCCAGATCCTCAAAACAGACAGAGGATTAAGGTTTTGAAGAGACCGCCTGAGCAGCCTAAGCAACAGCACGCATGGAACCAGCGCTCTGTCGGCCAAACAGGCTTTGCTCTGAAAGGCATCTGGCAACAGAATTGTGGTCTCCCTTTATGAGTCTGAGGATCAGCAATGAAACCCTACTGATGAACAGCACAAAAAAAGCTGAATACACTCTTATAAACCCGTAAATCACAGCAAACTTAAATGTCATGGAACACGAAGTACTTCTGGGAAGGCATTTCCTTATAGACTCTTAGAGAAAACTAAGCTATCTGCTTACTCAAAAATCAGTCTTGATGAAATTAGATGAAACAGGATAGTATTGCATGAGATCACAAGAATAGCACTTAGGTGTTGTAGAGCAGTGTTTTGTAAACGAGCTCAGGATGATGGGATTCAGTATGAAAATTATGAATTTATCACCATCAATGAGGATCTAAAATCATCATTTAGAGTACTGGCCAGGGAGAAAAGTAAGATAAGGAGAACTGGAGAAATCCTTTAAAGATGCTTTTTAGCAAGTGTCAGTATTTCTGCCAGCTTTACAGAAAACGAGTATCTGGCCAGATAATAAAGCAGTCTGTTTACTTATCTGGAAATCACATGAGTATGTACCAGTGGACTAACTTGGGATTTGATAGAGACAGTGCACCGCATCAGTGATCTTCTGGAATCTCAGCACATCACAACAAACATGGTTATTCACACAAGAAGTTAGATTTTGCTCATAATGCTTAGAATATTAGCTTTGCAATATTGAAGTGTTGTGCTGCAGCAAAATTTATTCAGTAAATTAGACAAAAAGGATTTACCATGTCTTTCTGACAACAAATGTTTCTAGCCATTTTTTGGTACTGTTCACTGTACAAAGATGTAATATTCGTATCCCTTAGATGTAAATGATTTTGGACATTTGGGAGGATAAGATGTTGGACTACACAACAGTAGTTAATGGTATTTCCACATTTTGAAATATCTGTATTCTCTCATTCAACATTTTTTTCATGAAACATGAAGTATCAAGCACTGATTCTGCTCTGAGGCTGCTTCTGGCTGAAAGCCCTGATAAAACAGATACTCTGGTTCTTGCCTAATATTGTAAGTGATTTTAACAGACTTGTTTCAGAATAGAGAGATAAGAGGCAATATCACCAGAGCATCTTTGACAACCTGCGCTGTCAAGAACTAAAAACATGTATTGCAATAAAAACCTTTACACATTTTATTATACAGTAAAACAGTATAGGAAGCTCACTCCTTCATACATATCATGTCTTCATGAGAGCAGTTCAAAAAGTAGTAGAACAAAGTAGTAGTTCAAAGTAGTAGTAGAACAAAAAGTAGTTCTTTTGTTTTCCCTTTTCTGGGTTTTTCTTTTTAGTTTTCTAGTTTTCGATGTGCCCTTATTCCTGTACAATTAAAAGTGAAAGCTAGTCAGCAACCAGAGAAATGTAGTTTATTCAAAATCAAGCAAAAAACCCCTCAGTGCAGTGAGGGTGCTGCAGTGCCCACCTAAGCAGCAATGGTGAATCTCATCACTAAGAGATTCCATTTATTTTCTAAAGAAAGGCATACAGATCTTAAAAAACAGTCCAAAAAAAAATGAAAATGAGGTAGAAAACAGTTTGACTGATAACACAAGTCTTTGATTTGCTCCAATAACTGGTGTAGTTCAACACCCATCCACTTTCCCAGATCTTCAAAGTCTCCTCTTGCTCCCAAGAATCACCCTAGTGAGGATACTGACCAGAGCTCTCCTGACCAGCCTCACCCACACACCCTGACACCGCCAGGGCACACCCTGAAGCTTCACAGAGTGTGACCAGAGTGCCCAGGGCAGGAGTGGATGCCCCTAGGCACACAGTCACTGCTCTGCCTCCAGCAGCAAAAGCTGACTGCGGCCCAGGCAGGACATCATGTGTGTGACTCTCTGGAGCCCACCTGGAAGCAGCCCTCAGAGCAGCACTGACACCGGCCACTAAGTTTCCCATCATATGGCTGTACATGAACAAAAGAAAAAAAGCAGAAAGTGAATAAAATCCTACATTCTTCCTTCTCAGTATTCAACAGGATTATTGCATTGTGCATCACCACAGAAATCTAGAAAGGGTTTGAAATAAAAATAAAAAGTATCAAAAGGTGCAGAAGCAACAACACTACATGCATTACACAGAAGCACTGCTTTGACAGCCTGACACTTTTCTATGGAAACCAGATTTTATGGATTTATGTTTTGGCCATAAACAAACTGCAAATATCATCATGCTTTTTAATAACCTGATGTTGTACGTGAATGGTTTGTTATCTGACGTACTAATTCTCCTGTAGAGAGTCAGATTATGAAATCTTGCCCTCTAATTGCATTGTTTGGCTTCAATTATTATTTTTATTTAATTACTTGTGCTATAGACATTGCAATTCAAATCTCAACTAAACAGAAACTTGCTGTACTTACAAGGCAGTCTGACTCCCCTGCTCCCTCTCCCCTCAAAAAGCTGATGAAGTGAACACTGAGGAGCACTTCAAGAGAAGTGGAAGAAAGACAATTTGACTTTTCAGCTTTTCCGATGGCACAAGATTGTCCTTTTCTCTCCAAAATTTGACCTTCCTCTAGACAAGAGAATGGCAGAAAGAGCCCTTATAAGCACAACCCACCTCCTAGACTCACTTCGAGCCGTCTTAAGACCTCCCCCAAACACGAATGTCCTTTAGTGGGCATGCAGAACTCATCCAAAACCCAGAGACTACAGATTTTAACAGAAAAATGTCCAAGAAACCAACTCACCTCTTTTTCACACTATACAAAGAAAGATTAAAAGTGAAGTGAGTGGGAATGATCACAACTGCAGAAATTATGCATTAGGCGAGGAAGCAAATACATTTGTCTTCAGTTTTCTAGGAGCCACAGATGCACAGGCTGCAGGTCTTGATTAAAACCAAAAACTGAAAAAATAGCAAGGTACTTAAGCAGAAGTGTTGTAAAACTCTAGATTATATTTTTGTCCAGTAATTTAACACTTTTACAAAAGGGATAATAGAGTGAAAGACAGAAGTGTCGAGCATAATTCAGATCACAGGATGTCCTAACATTCCTTTCATGCCTTACATTGTGAACTTATGTGAAAATATATTTTTATTATCATTTTACTCAAAGTCGTTTTGGGCTTTGACAGTGCTTCAGTTTACTATTTTCTAGTAGAACATGCAGGCAACAGCATATTTGCCTCCTCCTTTTTTTTTTTTTTTNTGCCCCCTCCTTTTTTTTTTTTTTTTTTACACTAGGTATCCATAACATTTTTTTGACACGCAACCTCTTGCAGCAGATACTCCAAGAACAACTTTCTTGCATCTGTATATTACCTACTTCCAGAAAACAGCATCTGGGGATGAAAGAACAGAAGCTTTTCCCGCTGTGGGCTAGATTTTGGCATTAAAAAGCAAACACTGAGCCAGAAGTTTCTCTCACAAACACAAGTGCTAATTCAACCCTGCCACGCCTCAAAACAAACTTAATTTACAGCAGTAGAGCTCAAGGTCATAGTCAGACCCTCTATTACTAGCTAACTAGCAACCAATTGTTTAAATGCATTCAGCATCCCTACACACACAAATGCAGAAAGGTGACCTTTTTCATCTCAAAAATACAAATCTGAGGCCAGTCCAACACACTCCCATCCTCATGTGGCTCTGAACCGACAACATGGTGAAAGCACAACCAGCCTTACACTCCCCTTTATTTGACTTACACTATTATAGAAGCATCTGCCTCTTACCCTCTGTGTAGGTTAGGAGATTTTTGGTTTACTTTTAAGTACATAATAGCATAGCTATTTTTGTGGAGTGTGTATAGCTGCTAGTTCAAAGTCATGTAACTAAACATAGTTTCTCAGCATAGTTGTCTTAACTGAGTGTAGGTTCAAACCAATTTCAAATCAGTGTTTCAAGAAAGACTTTAATTATTAATATTATTCTCATGTAAGTGTCACTTGTCTGAAAGAAGGTGTTTTAAGTGTCACGCCTACTGGAACTATTGTGTTACCTGTGCAGGATTCCCCGCACACATAAATCAATGAGATGTCACTTACTGTGAGCTGGTGGGGAACAAACAGGAGAGCCCACACATGCAAACACACAAGATTATATTAAATAGGGGGTGGTAGTGGAATCACCGCATGCACACCCCTAAACAAAGAAGAATGCTTTCTCAGTAAAAGGTCTTCGCTTGTAACTTTATTACAAAATATTTACCTGAGCTCATTCATGTTTTTATTCCGTGTAAGGGACTTCAAAGGAGCTCAAGTTTGCCATTAAGGATGGGACAGAGGCCCTATACTGTATCAACTTCAGAGCCATGTTGAAAATGAAGAATAGATTATTTCCCCTAGGTCAGTATAAACTCTTTTCCTTCTTCACACTTTTAATATATGTAAATTGAGGGTTAAATAAAATACCGTGTCTCACTCCTTTGGCTCATGCAAGAAGCAATCCTTTCAGAGAGCCAGCATCCTTCCAGTGGCTGCCTAGCATGAGGAGGCTGAGAAACATCAGGAAGGACACTGCACTGCACAGCTGCCAGCACTCCCTTCCCAGATCCCAGCCAGACTCAGACTCAAACCCAGCCCCCTCCCTTCTTTTTTTTTGAATTTCAAAATATCATCTCTTACCTTTCAGCAAAATGCTGTAACTTCCAGCTTCGAAGTCTTACCAGGGGTCAGAAGAGGACAGACTCCTTTTGGAACTATTGCCAAAACATACTAAACATGCAGTCAGAGAAGAGATAAAAAGGGCAGGAAGAGAGCTGGAAGGGCAGACTGGGAGAAGCAGGATGCTCACTTACAGGATGGTAACCTTGACTCCAGCCTGATGCTTAGTGAGCATATAAATAATTTTGCTAACCATTTTAGGCAGTTTTATTTCCAAGTAGTACTGAAGGACTAAAATCTTCAGCCCAGAGCTGCAAATCCTGTTATTAAAACCACAGTACATTACAACTGCACAAACATTAATAAGGCTAATGCAATCACATAGCTCGATTTCTGAAACTGAATGCATCTTTCACAGTAAAAATTTCCATTTAAAAAGTTCAAAGGGTTAAATAAGAAACATGTAAGGTATCAGAGCCAAAGACACAATAAACAGCGCACATACATATCTTACTACCAGCCCTCCCTACAGAACCAGAGTGTCACATCTGCACACAAAAGAAACAACATAAATGTCAACAGACCACTTCAGGAAAGAAATAAGCAGCAACACTGGATCCTAAATTCTTGTTACCTGAGTTACAAAGTACCATTATTTTTGCTCAATTTCACAGTGGATCAGACGCCTGGGGATGCTGAAGCCTATCCGACAGGCTCTGGCTTTCTCTGGTGTCTCCCAGGGCCAGTTATTCTCGAATCCTTCACACTCCTTTGCCTAAAGCCTGGAGGCATTATTCCCTGTAAACAGTCATGCTGTTACCGGGCTTAGTAACTATTCCAAAGACAACAAAGTAATTCCGTCCTTCAAAACGCACTCTGGTTTCCTATCAGGTGTAAATCCCTACAAGATAATGCTCAGAGCCCTATTTCTGCCTGTTAGTATTAGAGTCCAGGGAAAAAAAAAAAAAACAAAACATCAAAGCCTTGTTTCATATTTTTTGTTCTTCTGCATGTTTGCTTTTTAAGTACACATCAAAATCTTTGATACTGTTCTGTGAACACTGAAAAGAAAAAAGAATGCTGCTTCTTCCTGTATTTATGAGGAAAACAATCTTCTTCTCAACAAAATATTTTAGACCACTTTTTCACTTCAGAGGACTTTACAAGAAATAATGCGTTTGCAGAGAGTGACTTCCATCCCAACACCATTGATTTCACACACAGCAGAAAGGCAATACACGGACATGAAGTAATTTCGGTCATGAAATCAGGGGGATGATTTTCAAAAACTACTGATCTGCTAAAAGCTGCCTTTGAAAAGGAAAAACCAAACATGTCTGTTTTGAAAAACTGGAAGACTATTAAAATATTTTCTAATAAACACCACATTAGAAGTTTAGAGCCATAAATGATGACTGAACAATGACTAGAAATTTGTTTTCAAAGACACACCATTAAGTACATGAATTAACCTTTTTTTGTTGTTGTTATGATAATAGCAAGCTGAAAATAGTGAACTGTGCCAGATCACAAAAAAGCAGGGAAAGGTTTGTTTTTCTTATCTGAATAGGCTGCCAGACCATCACCTAAGGCTTCTAGATGAGTAGAGCACCAGTGGACCAGGCACAATGCAATTGTAGAAAAAAACATATTCATTTATGTAGCCTTGCATCACCTGACTGAACTTCATAACCCTTACATCAGCAAGGCTTACTGACTCAAGCAAGGCCACCGCTTCAAAGCCCCCAAAATGTATCCAGAAATAGCCTTTGATCCTCACCACAGCAAAACCAGGCAGATGTGCAGGCTCACATCACCTATAGCAAATCCTATAATCCCTCCCTCCACCTTCCAGGCACAGGCTGTGGATGACATTTCGCAAAAGCCTTCTGAACTTCTTGATAAATGTTGCCCTCCCCTGTCAAAAACTCAACTGTTCAAACAAATACCACAAGGCACTGCTGTAGCCATGTCCACATCTCGCACCGACCCCAGAAGAAGGAACCAAGCTAGTTACAATGACTTATAAACAGCAGCTGACAGCCCAACCGCTGATCACTGGGAACAAGGAGCAGTCAGGGTAGAAGCACAGCATTTTAGGAGACTGCCCAGCTGACAGTTGTATATTAGCAACTTTCTACTGGAGAAATGTGTCTCCTGCAAGGTCTATGGCCTCTATTTCCTTCCTGCTGTAGTCACAGGTTCAAACAGGAAAAACACCCTCTCTAGGAGGAAAGCACCTTTTACAAGCATCCCTCCTCTCTTCCTCCTCCAATTATAAAAAGAACATAGCAACTGAAACGTCACAGTTCCTGTTCAGCTATCATCTCCGGTGTAGATGTCCTCTCCACAACCTTAAACGCCAGAAGACTCCAGGAACAAAGGGCTCCTCTTCCAGAGCTCTTCCTCTCATCCTGCCTTCCTTAATCCACAGAAAGTCAACATCACCAGAGGTGGCCACAAGCTGCCATCTCCTACGTATCAGAACAAAACCAGACTCACCTTTCAGACTCACCTTTCAGTGATTACCAACCTCCCACTTCTAGGACTGTGCTAGCTATTATTTGGTTTATAGCTATTGTTGGTTTTAAACAGTGACTATGACACTAATCCCTTTTTTAGTGCTGGGAAGGACCTCCTGAATCTCAAGACATGGAAGATGGTCCCACCTTCCCCAAAGAAGTTTGAGGGCTACTAGAGAAATCCTAGGTTATACTGTACTGAAGATGTCAAGTGCTGAGTGCAAAAACCATTTTAAAGATGGTTCCTTGACAAATACAGCGTGTCAGCCACTAAAAACAAATACCCGTAAGAGAATGCCTGGTATAGCAAAGATGTAAATTTCTCTCTCATCTTTATTTGATCAGATTTGAATGGAAGCCAAATGGGACTCCTGACAGAATCTGGAGCCAGCACTTCAAAGAGATGGATACCAGTGAGGGAGGTAACAGAGTGACTGGCAAACATCTCAACAGCTTGAGTTGCATCTGGATCTCCATCCATCCATCCATCTCCATCTGTTACCACCTGCAGCTGAGAAAGCTGCTGCTTAGGAGCAGACCTTGGCTACACTAGGATAATTTTTGCTGCTAAGGAATCTGAGCTGCATAACCAGGAGGGAAGAACGTGTCGTGACTTATTTTTTTCTGTTTGATTGTTACGAAAAGCTAAAAATCTACTAACTCAAATGCTTTCAACTGAGCATTTCTCCTGATTCTCTAGTCTCGTGACCCTCAGCACTTCCTAATTCAACCTTAGTTGTAGGCAGACCCTTACAATGCGTCATTGCAAGCTCCAAAGGAAATCACTTTAACTCCAAACAGCGCAAAAAAACTGGAAGCACCACTGAATTAAAGAGTATTTGGGAAAACATGAAGAGAGGAAAAGATAAAGTCTTCATAAATTTTTAGACACATTTCTAGCAAACTTTTAAAGCCAGACATGGTCTAGCTCCTTCTTTTTTATTAACTGGATTAAGAAGATGCAAAGTAGAATTCCCAGATGTTGTATACACAAAAAACAATTACAATTATCCTATTTTTAATTAGATGGTTTAAGTATAAATTTTGAACAGAAGGTTTTTAAAACCACAACAAGCATTTCATTTTATTAGCTACATGGTAGCTACATACATAGCTACTTTTTTTAACTTACTCCTTCATGGAGTAAGACATTCTCACGAAAAAAAGAGAGGAGATAAGTAAAATTTACTATGCATGTTTTCTCATAAGTTGTATTGTTTGCTATACCCCTCAAACAAAATCAGCAAATATCAGCACTCATTGCTATATGTTTATCAAGAAAGAAAATACCATACCCTCCTATTCAAGGTCAGGAAACATTTTATTAGCCCCAGACTTCTATTCCCAGCAGAAGAGAAGAAAAATGCAGCACGTGTTAATCAGATTGTGAGCACCTCCATACTATCAAAAAATCAGCGCAGTCAGAGACATCTCTTAACTAAGATTGCAATAATTCAGGGGGTATTAGAGACTTGATCAGTTCTCATTTTGTTTCTTTAACTGAAATAGAATAAAATTTAGGTACAAAAGGAAACAGTTATGTCTTTATACAGCCCACAGCCTCTAATGCTTAGATCTTAAAATCTGAGACAGAAGGAGAACACAGTAAGAATACCACTCCTCTTGATTAATTTTTTATATCATTTGAAAGTTTTAAGGTTTACATTCTTTTTGCTTCAATGTAATTCTCTTTCAGTTGTCATCAAAACCAGATTCAGTGAGTAGAAAAAAAAATTTCCCCCTAGTAATTTTCAGATATTGCCCCAGGTAGCATAAAGTACAGGGATATCTATTTATACATAGCCAGAGGCTCAGAGTTTCATGAAAAAGGTTACCAGCTAAATAAATGCTCTTCCATAAGGTGTGCTCCTTGCCAGAAACCCAGAGAATACACTGACTATGGATGAGAACAGAGTTAAAGGAGAGTAAAGTCAACATAACCTTCTCTTCCTAAAGTCTGTGAAAACAGAATGACTTCACAGCCTGCTTCAGAGATAATCCTAGTTTGAACTATTTCACACCAGTCAGAGGGAAAAAGAAACTAAGTAAATTCCAAAGTGAAGAAAACCTCAGAACCAAACAGCCCAGTCCCCTTCTAAGCAGCCTGAGTTTTGGGTGCTTCTCCTGAAGGCACATTCAATGTAACAGGCAGCGGAAGACACCTGCTTCTGAGAGCCTATTTGCAGATTCTCTTGCAGACTCTGCAGACAAATACAAGCTACATTTCTGCACTCATACATAGTGGTAGGGGCCACCTAGCAACGGTAAGAAATGCCATTAACAAATAGCACACTCTCTTCTTGCAATAACTTCATTCTTAAAGATATTTAAGGAGTGGTTTAGAACAGTAGTACAGTAACACAGAAATCAAGACCATGATCTACATCTGCATTAAACTTGATAACCAAAACATGATGCACAAGTCACCAGCCAAAACTAAAGACTGTATCTCCCTAGTGTGAAGCAAATGGCATGAAAATACATGACTAATACATAGCTACTTCTCTTCACTGTTCTCAAGTGTGTCGTGGAAAACCAGTTAACCATCCATCAACACTGATAACGTGCTTTCTTTCATTCCCAAACTCTACCAGAGAAGTGTCCTTTGCTCCAAGCATACACCAAACAAGTTGGTAAGATCCTTTCTTACACAATACAAAATCAGAAGGCAAAAAAAAAAAATTAAAAAGCAGGGGGGAGAGCAGGAAAGAAGAGAAAACAAAAGACACAGCACTGTACTACAGTCTTCCTACCTACTTGTATGCACTCATCATTAACAGAGAAAACTTCACATTACTCTCATATAATAATCTCAAATTCAGACAAAAAAATAAAGTGTTATAAATAAACAAATATGATTTGAAGCTTGAAGATTCATGATGGGACCTATGCAAACTGAAGGGGTACCTATACAACCATCCAGGGGAAGTATGCTGTTATCCTCTGCAGATTAGCCACCACGGAGTGCAGCATACTTCACTTCTGCTTTACATTCTGCTTATCCATATGATTTATACACACGATAGCTACTCATTCTTTTAATGCCTTTGATAAAAGCCTGACCTAAGAATGTTAAACCCTACATGAACCATGATGTAGTTATTCATTATGTACTTTAATGCAGTGTGTACCGGAGCAGTCAGATAAATGAGCCTACAATCATTTTTGTACATTTTAAGTACAGCCTTATCTCCTCATTTGCTGGCTTCCTTGATAGGAACTTCTAACTACGACTAACATGTAGAGTACACAGTATCTTAAGTACCATATATCTGTGAGAGGTGAGATCTTACATTCACCAGTTGAGAGTCAACAGCAACACCATTACTTTACAAAATGGGACAAAACATTTAACAATTTTTGAACAGCCAACGTTTCTTTTACTTCTTGGAAGAAAAGAAAAATAAATATTTGGACCTTTACAGTCTTAAATGGAAACATTCCTAAATTTCTTGCCAAGAATTTGCCTCCCCCTACAATTAGTATATGGTATGCCATACAGATTTCTTTAGTTATTTCCTGATAGCATGTTATTTCTGCTCACCAAGAACATTATTGTACTTAGTAAGCATAACTTCCAGCGGAGGACTGAGACAGCACACCATACCAAATAATTCCTAGTGAGGCACTTTCCAATCCTTCCGCACTGAACAATCACAATGTGATACACTGGCAAGGATTTGGCTTGGTTATCAAAGCAAAATGCTGCAAGGACCTATCCTCAAACATCAGAGTTCAGCAATTTCAAGATTAAGCACATAAACCTTTGCTGTACCTTCCTTAACTAAAACTTACCACTTCACTTACAAGTTACCTTTGAAGCAAATGTGAAACTATGCATTTACAAAGCTGATTCTTGTGCTTGCAGCTCAGAACAATCCACGGAAGCCCAGCTTGATGAAGAGTGTGATACAAACACCTGCTCAAGAACTGTGCAAGGCTTCTTGTATCAAGGAGGTTAACACATTTGTTTCTAAATAAATCTCATAATTATTGAGTTCATAGCTCTGTAAGCTATTTTAAAGGTAATTAACATTCTAGGATATCAGGCCTTCTTTTGGAAAAGGTTGTATTTTCCCTGAGTTCCTAACACAAATGGATTAGTTCATGTGCAAATGGGATGCACTACTCACTGGCATTGCACAGATTCAATTTCAAATCAATCTTACATTACTGGTGGTGACAATACTGTCAAAATAACAGAAGTCTAGAAAAACATAATATGCAACAGATATATGCCTAACATTTCACAAATCATGAATACATCATTTAACAATCTTGCAAAACAAAACAAAATTGGATGAAAATGCTACTATCATGTATCAAGGACACCAAGTCCTAAGTGATATAGAAGAAATTATCTTCAGGTAACTAAGCTGGGAACACAGTCCCTCTAAAAACGTTCCCTTTGTCTCTGGTCTTTAAGCACTCTTCTATACTGACAAGAAGATTAGAAGCATACCTGGAGGTCACCTGGAAGCATGAATTAGTATTTACAGACAGGATTTTCAATGGAGCAATATTCTTACTGACAAAGGAATGACGCTTTAATGGCAGAAACTGCTTTCATTGAGAAATCAGTTCTAATGTCAGGTAAAATAAAGGTTTTATTGCTAAAGTGCTAAGAGTACTCAGGAGAGCATAGAAAATTGGGAATTTATATGGAACAAGAAACACAGATGGAAATCACTTTTAACTTGTTTATCCATGAATCCAACTCAATTACATGCTCTAAAAAAATTCTTTCACTATCAAATACTAAATAGAACTTCATAGAATATTTAAAGCGAGCCTCTCTCACTGTAAGGCAAGAAACACGTTTGATTTACAAATGTTAATGTAATTATGCCAATGTCAAAACCTTCATCATGTCCTGCAAATAGTTCCATCCTTTTGGGAGTTTTATCTATTCCATTTATTTTAAAATGTGCTTTTCCATCTCTTAATTAATTCTTTTCTGTCCCACCTCACCTCCAGGAGGCAGCAAGTAAGAATTGAGCTGATATCTTCCCCACTAGCCAAGAACACTTCTGACAGCAGACTGCATAGAGTGCAGCTGTAATTAAGGATCCCTTCAGCCAGAAAGAAAAAAAGCAAAGGCAAGGCAGAAGGAGAAGCCAGAAAGCCAGGCTGGCCTCCTAATCACTTGTTCAGATCCCTGATGCTCTGATGAAGATGCAGAGAGCAGAGTCACCAACATTTCTGACAACCTGGGCATCCACCCAACACACGTAACACAGATGCTAAAGAAAGCTGAAGCCCAGCCGTGAAGTTTGAGACAGGCTATATTTCTAAGAGCATTCTTCATGCTGTCACTCACTATAAGTGCTCAACAATAAATCAAGAATACAAGTTATAATTACATTCTCTACTACTTAATGAAGCAGCCACATGCAGCTTCCTTTCCTTCCCACCAGCTGTGAAATTTAAAGGTTCAAGAGAAAGATGCTTACATCAAAAAGTTCATTTTTTTGTCTTATTCTGCAACAACATTAATTCTGAGCACCATTAAGTTCCAGTGCACTCTTCATGCTACATGCTTCCTTCACTACTGAACACGAGCACTTAAAGGACTTTGCCCATCTCAATTTCTTCTGCACTGCATATCCTCACCCTGTCTTCCCACAGAAAGAAAGCAGAAGCCCCACCACAAAACCAATTCCCTCATTCTATCTTTGTTCTTCAGGAGAGAATGATGCTTTTGCCCAGTAAGAGATACAAGGCCACCACCCTTACAAGAAACTGTTTCCATAAAAAAGAACATATGACCATATGGTATCCTGTAAGAATTCTCTTACAGGGAACCATTTCATAGCACACTCAGAAAATGCAGGAGTGATTGCATATTCACCTAAGCCACAAAAACCACCCTGTTTCCATTTCACTGTCAACAATGACTTATGGTAAGACTTCTTATCTGAACGAACAATCAAATTGCTTTAGGAGTCTCAGTTTTACATTATCATACACAATTATATAAGCACAATGGCAAAGTAGATGTTATCTAACTGGTAGAAGGATTCCCAAATCCTTTGAAGAGAGATTGTCCGTTAACCATAAAATTAAGCAGGCCACACAATTGCACAGCAATGAAGTGGAAACAAAAAGATCACATTTATAGAGGAGATTGGTTAAATTACTAACCAAGAATATTAGACATGGAGGCATGGTTTTAAAAACATTACTGGAGGCAACAGTATCACAATGCAGAATGCATGCACACAGCAAAGCAATGCACTAGAGAAGATCCCTGTGCTGCCAGCAGGATTCAGTTGTTCATGGAGGGATCAGACCAAAGGCTATTGGAATTCAGGAAACCAATATACTGCAGGTAAAATGTTATCACCACTTAAAATTAAACAGTTTAGATACTGCTCAGATGTATGTATTTAAAGCACTTATGTTTCCTTTTTCTTTTAGCTTAGCCAGCACATCTTTTAAATAGTAATGATGATATCTTTAAAAATTATTAAATTACCTCTGAATTGTTAAAAAAATGCCACTAAGAGCGCATTAGTTAACATTACAAGCACACTGACAAAGCTACTCCCCGCTTTGATACCAAGTATCACACCAAGTGATTACAAAAGCAACTGTGGACTAAGAACTGTGTTAAACTTCTGAAGCTGATTTTCTATATGCACAAACACATGTGCAGCAGCATACTGGAACTGCATCTGCACAGAACAAACTAGCTAGTTCAGTGACATCATCCTTGAAAATGGTCTGTGCATTTTTAACTGTTTTTTACCTCAGGCCATCTATCTATGCTGCGGAATAAATAAAAACCAAGCACACCCAAAAGGCAGAAAGTGCAAGCCATGCTGTATTTCAGCTCTTCTGAAGACGGGTGTTCACTTGGATTTTATTCCTCTTTTGAATAGTAATTCAATGATAATTCTTTCTTTCCCATGCAGCATTACTGAGACTCATAGCTGTTGTGATAGCATACGCTTGAGAAACAGCTGTATCTCAGGCAAAGAGACTTCCTAACAACTCACTTCACAATGTCTGATTGTTCTGATGCAATTTGATTTCTGCCGCTGTGGAGGAAGAGATATGCCAGGCTTCTTAAACTGTTTAGAGAATACGAAGACCAAGGAGATATAAGCATACCACTGAAAACTCTCAAGATGGGAACCTAGTCAATTAAGAACAAACTGTTAGGGGCAATAAGCAGCTGCTAACCACTTCCACAGGCTGGGAACAAAAATTACATTGTCCCACAGAGCTTCACAACACACTTTCCACCCTACCCCATCACCACCAAATATATCTGTGCTGCTGTTTCAGATTTAATGTGTTTTTTTCCTGTCAGTCTTGAATTCTGTCATTTAGAAATACTTAACGTTCACAACGATACCGTGAGGCACAAATTCCTTTTTCATTATAACTCAAGACTCAGCTTCCTACTCCACTACTTGAAATAAAGAGCAAAGCAAGACAACTGTAGAGCTTACTTGGCACTACTTACTCTCCAATTTCCCTCCCCCCATTATTTTTTTCACCTGGCAAGCATTTCAAAATTTAGCATGTGAGTTACACGGGCTCAATTCAGTTCCTAGATTAGACTGTTAACCCTAGATATATGAAGCACTTTCAATTCAGCCTCCAGTATGAGGGATTTGAGCAACTCACAAGATTTTCGTCCGCAAACCTTGCAGATTTCAAGAAATGCAGGGTCAAATCTGAAAAAACAAACCTTATCCTTCTGTCAAAAGGCCAACATCCCTCCTCCATCCAACCCACTATCCTTCATGTATCTATCTTCTCTGGGTCAGTGCCAGGTTGTCTCAGAATGCCCCCAAGGGAGGCTGAGAAAGGGACTGAAAAGGCCAGAAATGGTGAAAAAAAGCTTTGTAAGGAGCATGGCCATTATCTCCAGCTGATTACATAGTGGTATCACTAAATAACTGCAGCAAAAGGTTTTGTGGGTCTGCTACAATCATGCAAATTTGGTTCAAAATGATTCACAAAGGAGTTACTAAATGAGCACTGACAGCCTTGTTTGCTAAATTTCATCCAAGCATCTTTCTCTCAGTCTTAAAAGTATGATAATTGCCGAAGCCTCTGGTATTTCCCCATGAAAAACAAATTAGGCTTTAATGAAATATGCAATCTCCTTCCAACATACTGAGGCAGATTCAACCCTGCTTAATATTCCACAGCTAGTACCAAGCAGCTCCTGGAATCCAGGGGAGCTCTGGCAGATGAAGCTTCCCCAGCAGTCGGTAGGCATTTGTCTGCCTCCTGCTCCATGTCAGGGATGCCAGGCGTGTGAGGAATGCGCGTGTTCCATCCCAACAAAGCCACCTGTGCCATACCAGCAACGGGCTGTCAGCAACCAATGGGACTGCACTCACTAATGTATCCAGAGAGTCCTAAGTCTCATTGCTGGTACGTTTTTAATCGCTGCAATTTCATTTTGAATTTTTGATTCCCATGTCCATCAACAAACTTAGCAAACTATTAATTAGGATACAGTACCACCATTTGAGAGAAATTAAATGAGAATGAAACTACAGCGGGTGTACACAAGCAGCCTGCAGTAATCCTACACACTTACCTTGAAAAACCACATTTCAGTTGATTCCTGATGAAAGCTTATCCCATATCGCTTCTATGTCCTCCAGACTTTGAATGCAGAAATCAAGGACACTTTTAAAATGGCATAGATTACAAAAGGAGGGACTTTTACATTCTAGCCTTCAGCTGCTAAAACTGGACTGAATTTCTGAGCTGCATTAGATGTGATAAGTCAATTTCCAAAGAGTGAGGGCTTGCATTAGAAGTCATGATTTTTTTTCAGAATCAGGTGGTGATAGAACTTCACATGCAGGCCTACTCCTTTCACTTTTTTTTTAGTGTTAGGCAAGTCTTCTTCTCTTTCCTGGTGGCTAAATCTAGAGCATAATACAAGACTCTCTACTTCATTTGTCTTCTAGCAAGGCAGTGCATTCCTAAGCAATTTCTGTGTGCATTTCTCCAAAACTAAGAAGTCACAGTGCTTTAACAGGTAATGTAACACTTCATATTTTTATACTGAACTTTGAAAACATACCATGGTTCTTGCAGCAGCAAAAGCAGCAACACAAAAACACAGAAAAACAGTCTCCTAAGTCAGACCACAGTGGGAAAGCACGTATTCCTAAAGGAGAATGCTGTTCTATCACATTTCCAAGCAGCTTTGTAAAATGAAGCCAGGCAGAATTAGCTATTATCCAAACACTACTTACTCGCAGAGCACTGTATATTTCTCATTCAGAGCGCTGCTCCAAGGGGCAGAGAGGTCCCTGGTCTGACAATAGCCTGCTACCAGGTGGAAACAATTAAGGAAGGAAGCTCTCCTCCACTGTGCAAATTATTTCCTAGCAATCCCCACTGAAGCTCATGCCACGACCTAATTTAACCACTTCACTTGCATCATGTCTCTGTCTTCCCGCATGCCTAGGGAAAGACAACTCCATGAACTCTCCTTGTTTCTACAGAATGTTTTGATTTCTTTCCTTTGTTGTAATTGTAGCTGTTTTCAGAAATCAGTCTGCCTTCTTCCTGCATCTGAAAGCTGAAATAGGGAACATCTTTTTTTCTTGTGAGTCAGTCTAATTCTATTTACTAGCTATATATTAACTTATAGCAGCTAAAACTTTAGCTCAGATATAATAGCACTAGGGTATTTTCTTGGGGTTTTTTTAAACATGAAGGACAGGGGAGGGGAAGGAGGATAAAAGATGATGCCGCTGATTTTGTAATGGTATTTTTCTAGTAATCCTGCTTTAACAAGACTGGTATTTGTGTGCACAGCAGATTAACAATAATGCTAGTCTCTCTACCTTATCTTTTTACATGACAGTTTTCTCATGTAGTATTACAGGCAAAGGAAGATTTTTAAAACAAAGGTTAACATGATATATTCTGCATATTTTAGACAGAATATATTTGGTCGTCTTCAATATCTTTGTCATCTAAAGCAAGAAACCAGTATCCACTCCTTATCAACCAAGATGATTATTTCTAAAGGTCATTGACAAACAACCATACTCAAGTTAAAGGAGACAATCCTATCATGCATGTAGGAGAAGTAAACATTTTAAGACACTTGACTTGAAAATACTAAACCATTATGAATGGACACAGAGAAGGGGAGAAGTCTCTCTGGTAATGAAACTCATTGAGCCTGCATGAACTGCACATCTTTGTTCCCTCTGAGCAATATTCTTACCCCCATGACAACTTTCAACTAGACCTAAATATTTTAAGAAGATGAAGTTAGGCAAAATAAATCTTGTTCATACTGCTAGTATAACATCAAGCCCAAGTTTTTAAATCGGAAATGGGTTACACAGAAAAAGCTATCAGAATCAGATACCACTGTGTACCACCTACCCAAACATGCACCAAGAACATAAATAGCAGGAAAAAGTAGAATTCAAACTGCCTCCAGTTATGTTTCCTCTTTATTCAATAAAAAAGGCATCACCCTGTTTGCCAACATCAAAAGTAAGGAAGAATATCACTTCCTGTCTCTTTCTCAGAAACAGCGAGGGGAAGAGGATGAGGATGCAGCATCACGGTCTCACTGCAGATTGGTCACTCCTGAGTCTTTCACTGATGTTCTGAATTCGAAGAGGAAGGAAAACAGATCAGTATTTGAGTTAACATCACTTTACCACAAGGATAGATACACAGTGCATGTAGTAAAACTCTTAAGTGCAACGCTGTTAAACACACCAAGGTAACTGCAACAGAGAGAGCAACCAGAGTTTCAGTATCTTATTTCCTACGTACATGGACCAAAGGAAAAAAGAAAGGGATGAAAATAACACTTCTCACTATGAAGAGATAAAGCAGGAACAAGGCAGTTATGAATGGGACACAGGTAACAGCTCCTCCTCCCAGTGATGACCTACAACACCAAGAAGCAGTAAAAAGCAGCAGCAGGAAACGCAGCAGGGAGAACTCCAACACACTTAATCCTTGGTAAAGGGAGCCTGGCTTAGACAGTCTGTGCAGCTTTTTACACCACCAGAGGGGCAGAGGGTGCCTAATTACTTGCTATAATTACCAAAATCCATGAAATAGGGAGTCCATTCCTCTGCCACCTTGGGAAAAGAAGTCTGGGGATTTTTTTAGGGAGGGAGGAGGTGTAAAAGCATATTTTAGTCCCATCAGAAACATTAGTAAGAGTCCTTGAATTTTACATCATCCTCAACAATTGAACAGCCTTGCTCTGAAAATATGAAACATTAGCAAAACTGTCAGCCCCATAACATAATCATTGCTTTATTTCCTTGGCAACAAAGGAAACTTTTAATGGAAAGAGATTTAAAGTACAGAGTGCACATTCCTCTCCAGACTGTAACCTTTTCCAATAGATTCTAGTTACAATACATCTGCTGATTATCTCTTCTAGAAGGGATTTGTAAGGCCAAACAGGTCATATACAATTTAAGAGCTTACAACACCACTCGATTAAAAAGTACATTACTCTGAAAAGAGTAGCTCACCTCCTGGTTCTTCTATGTCCCTGTTCAGGAAAGAAACATCAGAGTTGGAGAGAAAGTCCTTAAACAGAAGCAGAATTTGATGAAAAGCACAAACTAAGCAAATGCATCCATGACTTCTGCTTACACACATCTGTGCTGGGGAAACTCCCACCCTGAAGAACAGGCACAACATAGGTGTTCTCCATCTGTGCACTGCACTGGTGCTGGTTTAAAGCTGACAGTGTGCTTAGCCTGTTGTCTTGATAGGTAAAACAAACAAATGAATAAACAGAGGTGTTCTGCAAAAGGCTGATCTTGCAAATATATCATCATCTATTAACAAAAGTACTGCAATAACTAAGCAGATCTCTTCAGGCTTTGCTCTGTCAGTAATACTGCTCAGAAATCCAAAATTAAAACGACTACCAAGAAAAAGTATCTGAGTAAATATCAAAACTAGGAAATACCTGGAAAAGAGGGAAAAAAATATATATTGGCCTTAAAGCACTGCCAGGAGGTCTGCCTGCATTACAGCCAGCAGTGCCCAGCTACATCAATGCAAAGACTCAGGTAAAGCTGCCTCACCAAAAGCACTTCAGTGTCATTTGTTCCAGGGTCATTTTCAAAACTGTCATAAAAAAACCAGCGAATTAACAGCTAGTTTTTCCACAGTAAAGAAGAAAAATCTCAGGAAGGTGGAAATGCAACACAATTAAAAAACCCAGACAAACTCAATATCCACATCGGAACAAAAAAGAAAAAAAACAAAACAAAAACCAAACACAAGGACCCAAATCAAAAAAAAAAAAATAAAAACAAAACAAAACAAAATACCAAAATCTATGAACTATCAGACTGCAATGAGAAAGTAAAGCTGTTGAGAAACTGCATTTTTCAGAGGCTAAAAATACCTTTTTCCCCATTGCACATTATCTCCTCCAACAGGAGGAATATATGTGAATTTATAAGTTTCAATATTTGGGCAATTGTTCTGCTGGCAAGAATGCCACAAACTGGAACTCCTGAAAATTGCCCTGAATAAGAGACTGTAAATCTGCAAGACCGGGAGAGATCCACTGGACAGTAGAGTAAAGCTTGACTTGGCTCAGTAAAGAATGGCTAAAGGAAGATTCGACTTCAGTCTCTATCCAGCATTCACAGAGTGACTGTGGGGCAAACTAGGAGTTACACACACAACAACTATTTTCAAAGGACAAACTACAATCAATATGTGAGAAAAGCCCTCTTCAAAATCAGGGGGAAATTAATTCAAACACTGAATTTGTATTTCTTTCTTTCCTACCAGCTTTTTCAGATGAAAAAGGAAAGCGATAAAAGACAGACTACCCTTTCCAGTACATAAATGCATATTTCTTGCTTTGAAAGAAAGAACAGAACAGACACATTAGGTGTTTTTTTTAATTAGGAAGCCATGAGGCGCACAAAGGAACAAACAGTCACAAAGGGCTCTGTTTCACTTTAAGTTTTTAAACGGTGACAGGATGGTATTCATAACAGTCTGGGTAAAAAGCACTTAGGTACTAATTCTATCTGGTGCACCAGCAGCTCAGACACCCCTGAGCAGGTTCCCATGCTCATGCCTGGGTTAGCTCTCAGGCAGCCAGGAGCAAGTGTGGCCCCTGAGGTCCCCAGACACACTGTGAGTGGGGACCTCGGGCTGCTGCTTCTACCCTCCGCTTGTCAGATCAGTACTGCCAGCAGCAGGACAAAGCAAAATGCTTCAAGACTAGGTGATTTTGGAGCTGAAAACATCTTCAGACAGGAGTTTCTGATACCTCACAGAAGGGTCAAAGCCAAGCTCACACTGGCCACCTAGTAACAAAGCCACAATCTAGACATTTTGATAACAACAAAAACCAAGGCAGGAAAACACATGTTTAATCTCATGACATTGCAAGTCTTTGCAGAAATACATTTCAACCTTGTACATGTACCCTTCAGCAGTTATGCTGGGATTAATACTGTATAGAAGGGCTGAGGGTACGAGGGTTATTGCAAAGTCCAGTTCCTCAAAGAAGAGTGTTTGTAGGTTTAAGTAATAAGGTATAAACTTTGTATCACTCCTGTACATTTCTAGACATTGAAAATGTTACTATTAAACAAAGTGACGTGGAAGCTGTAGAAAAGGCAATCTGCAATATCTACACACTTTAAAAGGTCTCATGTACCAGGTTCCAATGCTGAAACTATTGGATCTGCCCAGCTGAGTAGAACATGATGTCAAAACGAAAAGAGAAAGTAGATTGCGCTAATAGAAGTTAAACCCAGATTAATTTAAAATTAGAAGATTACATTTTTACCTGTAGGAAAACAAATTATTTTAACAGATAATGACGTCCATAAAGTGGAGGCAGTTAATCCAAGCCGTGTATGTTCAAACCGTCTATCAGTATTTATGGAATGTTTTAATCGCCTACCGTTCTTACTGCCAGCCTCCTCACACTGCAGGTTATACACTAAGCCATTTCCAAAACAGTGGGGATGCTTTGCAGGAAAAGGACTGAATCAATGACAGAGCACCCTTCCAGAGTACAGTTAGTTCACAAATGCATGCTGAAGCATGCATTAAAAATAATAAGAGGAAAACTTTTAAGAGACATGTTTTCAGGGACAGTGAGACATCATCTAAAATAAGGGATGTGTGTTCCACTGAGCCTCACAAACGATACCAAATACAACAGGACCAACTTGGCAGCTCTGTATTTTTGATCTCTTGCTGCCTAGCACCCAGCTCCCCCCCACCCTGGCATTCACTGACAACACTTTTTGCATTGGATCACAACAACAGACAGCAGGTCTCAATCAAATTTGAGTATAACCTCATCTACAAACACCCACTTTTTCCCTCTAGCTGTCACAAGCAGGGATGCAATCACAGGGCACTGCTGACACCACATCACTACTCCACACCCTACCCTCAGCGGCACTGGGGATAGGGCACATTCAGCTGGCATCATTGGGGGACCAGCAGTGGGGGGAGGACTGCCTGGCACTCATCCTTGGAAATCAAATCAGGGATTTGATTTTGACCATTCACTTAGCTGAAATAGGGCAATGGTACACAGGTTCAATGAGGATGATGTTGCTCTTATCTCTACCAGCTCAGCAGGGGTCAGGGCCAGGTTTCTAGTGTCCCTGCAGCTTTGCTGAAGCCAGAGGAATCAAAGGGAAACTTCGACAGCTGCTGCAGGATTATCCGAGCAAAGCAGCCAGGGGAGGAAAAGCCAAAGGCTTTCAGCGAGGCCGACGCACCAGTTCTGCAGCAAACACTCCTGGAAACCAGCATATCCTCAGGACTCCCAATGCTCCAGATCTAAAGGGGGCTCTGACCCCTGACAAGGGGAAGACTCTCACAGATCTGCCCTGCAGCTCATGAGCAACACTGACGAGTAGAACACATTTTACATAAGCACAATGGCTTCCCTTTATCTTTCTATTTTATGATCTCATAGTGTTGAAGAACTTCATGTGATATAGAAGAGACACCATTACCTGTATTCCCCAGTATCCATCCTGACACTCATCCTGAACAAATACTTACAAAAGTGAGAGGTAGCAGGGTACATGAATTATAAGAATCAACAAAAATACCAGGTTTAGAGAAGAGAGTAATGACATTTAAAGAATCCAACCCATCACCAAAGTTGCTTTCCTGCAAGACAAGACATGTACAAGCTTCAAGTAGGTTTGCCCTTGGCCCATAGGAGGTATGATATAAGAGTGAGGTAGGAAAGAGTAAGTGAACATAGACAAAGCAAATGACAACAATAAAAAAAAAATAATTAAAAAAAAAAAACAAACACAACATCACAAAAACCAGGAGACAGAACAAATTTAATACTGACTTGTGAGAAGATTAGTTGAGCTTGTATCACTTTCACAGTTCATGGTCTATGATGATATGAAATTGCTTTTATTCCCAATGTTTTTTTCTGATAGAGTTTGGGTTTTGTTCGATATTGAAAACAAGCTTTCCTAAAGATAAAAAAAGGAGAAAAAAAACAAACAAACCCAACACACAGAAGAAAGTAATGTTAAAACAATTAAAAGGGAAAAAAATTGTAACATACTACTGAAAAACATGCATAGAATTATTTACCTAGACAAAGCTATAGGCTGGTCTTTGTTAAAGATGCAAATTTTATTCAGTTAATCAACGGATGAGTGCAACTTCAAATATAACACTCTGAAGACTCACATCACTGCCTCGGGCAAAGTCACAGATTAGCTTGTGGCACTGCTGATGATTCCAAGCTTAACACCAAAGTAAATATTTATTAACATTAACCACTGCATTTTGATTCAGTGATTTAAGAAACATAACTACCTTCAAGAAATACTGAATCCCTTTTCTCCTAGGGATAGTTACACTGAAAGAGGAAAACAGATTTTTCCAAAAGCTTTCTGAAACATGAAGGGAAAGTTATGAGTGTGTGATTTGGATACATTACAATAAAGAAAAAAAAATGTACAGCAATCCTTTATTAAACACAATTAATTTTGATTGTAATAGTCAATCCTTTAATTATGATTGACGAGAAACACTGAATACAACTTGCTTTCCCCACAACAATGCTCCAGATACAGGTTTTCATTATCTCATCAATACCCACAGCATGAAGTAATCGGAAATAAAACACAAGCAAAATCTCTGAGATTTTTATGTTCTTAAAAAAATAAGACAGCCATACCAATGTTTAGGTTTATACAAGCAATCCTACTAAGCAAAATAAAAAATGGGCAGGGGTAGATAATGTAGTATGTTGGTTTTGGGTGGAGGCTTTTGCTCCAAAGTAGGGGCCTGAACAACAAGCTTTTTCGGGCTGCGACAGCTTCTATTTCTATAGTCTCTCAAATAGCAAGGATGCAACTCTAGAAGGAACAGACTGCTTCAGAACTCATGTTATGATAATAAATTAGAAATTATATAGTTTATACTTTTGACCACCCATATTGCAGATAAGCCATTTATTGACTAAGTCTGGTCCTGGTCTCTATCTCATCTCTATCTCATCTACATCTGCCCCAAAGACAGAGGTACAACTCTAGCACGTACCAAAAATATAACTCAGATTAACGCTGAAGCACACAAACAATGCTGTTTCAGCTCAGATTCCGAGTATATTTAGATCTCGGAGGAGCTCAAGAGTATGCACTGCCCATATGTCACCCTGGATGATTTCCTGATTTTAGTCCTTTCTTAGGTTGGACAGAGATTGCAGTTGTTCCTCATATTTATAGAGTCTCCAAAACTCCAACTTAATCATCTTGAAAATAGAATATTATTGCCTCACGAACTTAAGATAGTTAACTGAAACAAGTGATAAAATCATTACAAAAAGTACTAACATTCCTGAATGCTCACTATAGATAATTTTTTTTTTTTAATTTTTACACATAAGAGGTCTCATTATTGCCTTCTGAATTTTGCCATTATCTACCTATCACTTGAATTGTTTTCACAGCATTACCTTGACCAACAGCTTTGGTGGGAGCAGCACTTCCAGGGTACAAGAAAACTTTCTCTGCAGTTGCTACTGGCTCACCTGTGCAAGCACACTGCTCCCACGCCACACGCAGACCAGTTCTGCCACTAAGTACAAAGCCAATCCCACTGAACACAGACACATTATAAAAAATGCTGCATCAGCTAAGATTAACACAGGCCATAGCCATTTGCACTTCTAAAGCACTCCTCTTATCTAAGAAAATGGTATATTAAAAAAAAAAATGGCAACAACATTAAAATCTCAGTATTTTCCTCCTGGTTTAGGATGACAGATGGAGATACATGCACAAGCTAGTGGGGATGGGATATATTATAGGAATATGCCTTATATTGCTATTCTGTTTTTCATGGTAAATTGACAGGTCTAATTATATAATGCATTTGTACCAAGACCATGCCAGCATTAAAAGTCATGCAGTAATACAGGGAACTACAAGAAAACTTTTAAAGCTTCACTCATTGCTTTTGAGAGCATTCACCAAATAGTTCAGTAAAACTCCACACTGTGCTGGTCTCTGAATACATTAGCTGTGGCTACATTTCCAGTTTCAGACCACAAGCCTTAGAAGCCTAGGAGCATAATGTGTCTTTACAAATAATTTCTTCTTTAACGTAAAAATTAAGTTTTCCTTTGTCCTTGAAGTTAAGACATGGTAGGAAAGAAGAGTAAGTCCAAAAAGAAAGAGAAAATCCTATCTACCTAGATATTAAAGAATTAAAGATGTATGTCTTCTATAACAATAACCTAAGCAAACAAGGAAAAAATTACTTATTTAATTTGTAACATTTAATCTAAAAATGGAGTAATAAACTAATGTCACGTGCTGTGCAATGCTATGTTTGACACTCACAGTCAGTTCTCATGTTGAGAAGGATTTGAAAACTTCTTCAGTATAAAATATCCAAAGCACAAGGCTGCTTTTCAAGAGTTTCCATAGCTTCATATCAACGATTTCTTCATACATATAGCTCTAAAAATAGCCTTGTCTCTGATGATAGTTCAGCTTGGACTTCCATTCAAACCATTATTGCCAAGACGAGGTTAAAGCCTCGCGCTTCGTTAGCCACACAGCAGCCTTGGCAAGGGCCAGCTCAAAGCAGCAGTGCTCCGCATCATCACCGTCTGTCCCAAACTACGAATTAGTGTGAGGAACAGCCAAACAAGGCAGTCACAAAACTGTAGCTTCTGTAGCAATCTAGTTTTTGCACAGCATCAGCTAGGTCTCTGTCTTCAGTCACATTGTTTTATCCATTTTCCTTTCCCAAACAATTTATCTCTTTTTTAGGCCATATTGTGTCTTTCTTCTTGAATGGGCCTAAATCTATTAAGTCATCGCTCATTTCTCCTCCCTTGGTTCCAGCATATGTTTTCTGTATATGTCTTAATAGCCTTCCGTTGTAGGAAACATTAGAGGAGAAAACCACTCAGGGAGACAGAGAGAACAGGTTAGAAGCAAGCTGAAAACCCATGAAAGGCAGGAGTGAAATCCTCAGACACCTCTCTGGACAGGCTTCCCTGGTACCCTCCGACCAGATTATCTGCATTGATTGCTTACTCTCATTTACTCTAGTAACACTCATCCCTTCAGACCTGATGACCATGCTGATGGCATGATCGATCTTAGGTTTGTTCCCATCAAGCAAACAGGCTTAAGCAGTTTGAGCCAGCCTGGCTTGCTGCAAAAGAAACAGCTGAGACTGCCAAAGCCTAGGGACAATGTCTCTCAGCAAAGGCAGCAGCAGCATTCATACACTGAGAATGATTTTTCTTACAGCTTGTGTACTGGGTTTAGATCTTTTGCATCTCACACACCTAAGCACCAACAAGGTCTCTATCTCACTTCACCCTTCTCTTATGTCTTCTGCCTTGCCTTTTCCTTTCTTCAGACCTCCCCTATTTGACACCATAATGTTTAGACGGCTCTTGTACCTGCAGACACTACTCTGTCTCTAAGACACAGGACCACAACAAACACACTGCCTCTTTTCCATGCATTGCTCTTCTCACACCTTTCAGTCCAGAACTCCTTGGGGCAGAAAATTTCTTCTCAAGAGCTCCTGAAAGCACCCTAAGGTATCACTCCCTACACAGTTGGATAAAGTAACTGAGGTGAATGAAATTGCATCAGTATCTTAGCAGACTGAAACAAAAACAGTTTAAACCTTACCAAAAAAAATCAACAAAGACTGAGTAAGAAGTATGGAAGTATTTGCCCCAGTCATCTGTGCACAACAGCCAAAGAGCTTGCTACCAGTGTCAAACCTTCTACCATCTTGCTGCTTTACTCCTTTGCCTTCTTGCCCACTACACCAAGTCTCCCCTCTCTATTCCCCAACAACAGCTGGATTCCACAATCAGCAGGACAATGCAGCTGGGATTCTCCATTCTCCAAACACATAGGCACTATTAGTCTCCAACTTGGAGAAGAGACAAGGTTCTACACCCACCTATGAGGAGAGACAGCAAAGACAGAAGGAAACTGCTGCCTGAACCTCAAAGGTCATGTTCCTCCCATCACTGGCATTTAAAGCCTCGCACACAGAGAAAAACAGCCTGAGTGTGCCAAAATGAGGTCACTCAGAACAGTGAACAGTACCTATTTTCTTAAGACCTCAACGTTTCTCTCTTTATGCAAGTTCATCATACAACAGAGCAGGTTGAGTTTAAACGAGAATTAGGCTGTAGCTTTTTAGTATGCCCCAGGTAAAACAAGTGAGCACGCACAAAGGGTACCTGATAACATTATCTGCACATGCACTATTGTGTAACTGTTTCCACAGGCACAAAGGACTGTCAAGCTGCCTTAAGACTTCATGCTAATTGCTTTGTGTGTGCTACAAAATGCAAATTAGGACTCCCTCAAAAACCTGGAAAACTGCACTTATCTAAATCTCACAGGATTCTAAGAGGGCAGTCATTCAATAATATTTCTCACCAAGAAATGTGAAACTAGGCTCTGCAAAGACGCTCTGCACAAAGAGAGACAGATCTGTTAGTGCATATAACAGTTGTTTTGCTGCACATGTAGCTCCAAATCAAATTTGCAAACTGGTTAAACATCTGGAGGGGAGAGCCTCAGATGGTGAGAACCATCACAATTATGGTAATACCCACAGCGTTTCTTTACCAAGTGTGATGTAAAATTAAGTAGTTAATATACGTGATGATTAAAAGAGTTGACAAAATTATCATATGCTGCATGACTCCTACGACTGAAAGGACAAGGTGGGGGGGCTGCCCTGTAATTTCTACTTTACTTTCCCTCTTCCAAAAGGAAGTCTTCTGCTATTAGGTTCTTCTGAATAATGAAACATAATAATGATACTTACATGTATTTGTGCCAAAAAATATAAAATAAAAATATATTACAAGCACATCCCATATACGTTTTCACTGCTTCATTATTTAGGACCAACCAAGCATTTTATGAATTGTAGTTATTTATGATGTTTTATATACCGCACTTGTTTATGCACAAACTAGTCACCTACTTCCTCACTGTGGCTCTTCATCATTCAGCAGCAAGACAGTTCAGACTTCAAACTCTGTCACAAGTGTCTTAGGCCCTCTATCCTGCAAACACTCAGCCATGTGTTTAGCTTTATGCATACAAGTAGTCTCACTGAACCCATTCACGAAATTCTAGCCTTATTTAAATTGCCACAGGTTTTACCATTGATTCCATTTAGACCCAGACTTCATCTAATGGGACTATTTACATCTGAAAAGCTGAACACATTTCCAAGTGTTTGTAAAACTGAATTCCCAACTGCAAAGCCAAAGCATATGCAGCCATTTTATCTTACTGCACATCAGACCTACAAAATTATTTGCTTTTCTTTTGATTTTAACTAAGTTAGGACAAAACAAACGGATCATCACTAAAGCAGATTATTAGATTATATTTATCCTTCTTTTTGAATATTACTGAGCAGGCTATCCATCCTCTCCAATATGCTCATTTTCTTCCATGCCAGTAAGCAAAAAATAGTTAATGCATAATTGTCTAGGCACAAACACTGACTTCGCTTAGCTAAAGAGTTCACTTGTTCATTTGTACTTCAAAAAAGAATTAATTTTAGGCAGGTACAAGAAAAACAGATTAGTAAGCTGCAGTTTTCTTCCTTTAATTAGAACAGCAGCAATATTCAACCAATCTAAATTGAATTCAATTAAATCAAGCAACACCTGAAATATAATCTCTGCAGTTGCTTCCTCATTTAGTTTTGTTTCAAAACATGGATAAGGTAAGATGACCCAAGTAGCTAACTTCTAACCTTCAGTAGAAAAAAAGGAAACCCAAATATTGCAAAGTCAGAAGAGATACTTTGCTGCAGAAAGCAATTTAGTTCCTGATGAAATTCAGAACAATGACTAAAGAAGTAAGGACTCCCTAAACACAAAAAAACCAACTTGCTTTTTCTGATTACCATACTGCTTACTATATTTATAAGCTCAGAAACTCCCAAGGGCGTAACTGGATAATAATTTAATCACTCTGTTGGAAGAGACACTGATTGCAGGGTCCAGCCCTTCACTTTATCCATGACCTGTACTGCTGGTGCAGACATAAGAGAGCACGCGAGTATAAATGGGATGAAAAATTATGTCTTTTATTTTGTGCGTGTGTATATATATATAGTTTTATATATATAGTTATATGTGCAATTAAGTATGCATATTAAATGCAACTATCCTGTTATGAAAAGGGTTCTTTTGCATTTTACAACACAGAATACAGTATAACAAGCAGTCTTCCTTGAGCACTTATTCTACAAGGGTGCTGGCTTACTCTTGGCAAAGGACTAAGTGGTACAATTTCAGATTCATGTTTAGAATTATCACAGTATCTGCTATTCCTTCACAGGTCCATTCTCTATGTCATGGACTTTAAATAGGATTTCAGTCCAAGAAAAATGAGGATAGAAAACAGATACTCTCCACTAATACAGCATACAGCAGCATATAAAGTACAACACTGTACATTTCCATACTCTACACACAGATGTTTCCCCACGATTTCTTATCTTGAAAGAAGTATGTAAAATAAAGTGCTCTCAGTGCCCTTATTCACGCAAAAACATTCACCCATCACTCCCACCATGCTACACAAAGAACAGATGTCCTTAGATCCTTGCCCATACTAAGATCCAGTGCAATTTGTATTTTGAAGCAGAATTGTTTCAATTACACTAGACAAGCAAGAAAAAAAATTGATAAATTATTTCAATTACGCTCATTACTGAAAATTCTCACCTACAACACTTTTATTTTTCCTTTAATATTTACAGAAAGACTGAGGGATAGGCATTAATAAAATAACTCTTTATTCTGGAATCCTGTAATGTTTCCCATACTTACATTTACCTGTGTCTTAGTTCTTTATTTTTATGCTTTAGAGTCATTTTGCTTATTCAGAAAACAGTATCCTAACAGTAGGATTCAGTAGTAAGAAACTGAGTTTTAAATCTTTTTGCTATAAAATAAACTCCTGCGCTTTTTCACATCATTAACAATTAGCGAGCATAGTGCGAACACAAACTGAAACTCCTTGCCTACAATAAGCTACAACACAGGGAACCTCAACAAAATCTACGAATTTCAGTCTGCAAGATGTTCAGAACAAGACAAGCACAGAGACAAACTGGTAGACTGAAATATCACACACAGCATGTGTTCCTGGAAACTGTGCCTAACAGGGTGGTACCTTGCACCAAGCTACTGCACCAGAGCCTTTCAAGACACGTGTGATACTCATCACCATGGTACCTGCACATCGGTACCATCCAAATTTCCTGCTTAGGGAAGCCTTCTTCTCCAACACTATCATCAAGCAGCACCAAGATCTAGAGCTGCAAAGAGCAGCAAACCTTTTTTCCAGCAAAACCAGTTTATTTCCATACACATCAAGTCAACAGCTCAGAATTACAAGAAGGTTAACACTTATCTTAGTGATATATGGACAAAACACTACAGGTATTCCCATACAGTCAGTATTTTCATCATTTTTCAAGAGTAAAATACCAAGTATTAATAATTATTAGTATTGCAAGCTAGCAGACTAGGAATGTGGCACACAAACTGGTGAAAGCCAGTATTCCTTAATGCCTTTCTTCTTCGTGGGATCCTTTCCTCACCTCACCACACACTTGCCCAGCCCGTAAATGAGCTGGCCTTCAATTGTTCTCAGACAGGATTGTTCATATTGATTGAAAACTGAACATTTGGAAAAAAACAGAAGAAAAGAGCTGACTGTCCCCCTGTCAGCTCCTGAAAATTCTCACAGGTTTACTATAGTTTAGTAGATCAGTTTTGCTAACATATAAACATCGCCTTTTTCATTAATATCCTATTTTCTTTTGTCATGTGCTAGAAGCAGGCTCTAAATTCCAGGGGACCAACTAGCTTCCTTGCTCACTGGACATTCAATCCTTCCTTTTGCTTTTAACCTGTATCAGTCAGGCACAAAACTCCATTTACTCAGCTCCATCAGGGTAATGTCGGGTTCTGCTCAGAACCTACTCATTCAACATTAAACAAAACAGATTTAGTGAGACTTTCACAGAATTGCTACTTTTGGGAGGGACCTCTGATCTAGTCCAAGACACACCCCACTCCAGGTTCACCTGGAGGAGGTTGCACAGGATTGTGTCTAGGTGGGTTTTGATTACCTCCAGAGAAGGAGACTCCCCACAACTTCTCTCGTCTTCTAATGAAAGCAAGTACACTGCTACAACAAAACACATTCCAGAGAAACCAAAACTCCTCTGGCTAAGCAGCATCCAGACACCTCACAGTTCTTGGGGAAAGTGAAAGTATGTAAAACGAGTTTCTTTCTTTAAGCCCAAGCCATCATTTCAAAATAGCCAGGCACCCTTATGAGGGCTCGAGCCACACGGAACCATCCAGCACAACAGACCTACCAAAGATGTGGCTTCAGCTGTCCCAAGTTTGCCATCACATAATGAGCAAGAACAGGGAGGGAAGAAGCAAAGCAGTAAGAGATGTAGTGACTTGCCCCATCACTCAGGGCCCATCCTGACACACACCCCCTGGCTCACTCAGGTGGAGCAGGCACCCATCTGAGGCTTCACCTGCCAGCCGTACTCCATGAGCCACATCGCCACAACCATCTCCATAGCAGGAGCTGCTTTTGCCAGCCAGGCAGAGCAGGAATGTGCCTGGCAGCAAACAGCAGCACAGACTGAACTCCAGGTGATCCAGCTTGGGCTTAGGCTTTTTTACCATGAGCGCAACAACGTGAGGAACCATTCTCTTTGTGGCCTTTCCCCATCCTTAAGTCTTTCGTCTTCTGGATAAAAGTGTATTTTGAGAACTCTCCAGAAGCGTGATGTTTATTAAAGAGAAATACTAACAATTTTAACAAGCTAAGTGATTTACATGCAAGAGATGAGCAATGTACTGTGAAATTGAATAGAACATATAACTACATCTTTTCACTAAAATAGAAAATTTATTCAAGTACACTGGTGTTACAAAGAAGCTATAAAGAACTGTTTGTGCTACAAAATAAGAGCTGCTAGACACAAAAATGCCATTTTAATTGGTTCAATTTTTTTCATTATTCTCTTAGAACTTTTTCTTTCAGCAGGCTTTATTTACACAGCCACACAGCATTTAAACTATATTTTTGGCACTGGAACCTTAATTCAGATCAAAGTGATATAAAAAGCCTGCTTTCTTCTCCTTTAATTATAAAAATGTAAGAGAGCAGAAATTTAATTACAAATAATTGGTTAAAAAAGGAAACTTTTCTTCTGCAACTAATGCTAATTTTGCCAGAGCAACTCTCTTTCCTTTCTTAAAAAAAAAAGAAAACAACCCCCGCAAACAAAATGACCTTTAAAAGTTTCCTCAAGTGCAACTGAAACTGTTTGAAGAAAATGAAACACGTACACTGAAAATTCATGGAATTTATTACAAGGAAATTCTTGCTATAATTCAAGATTTTGCAGTAAGGAAATACATAGATAGATGCACACCACACCTAGAAGTATCTTCCCAGGAACTGTACAGTGGTTTTGTTTTTGCATGGGAGCTGGAAGGAGGCCTGGAAAGCCAAAGAAAGAATGGCAGAATGGGAGTAACCGTGCCAGAGACTCATGAACCAGACTTCCAAATCAAGCTTCAGAAATTATTTCAGAGAGGTGCCCAAGATGGTTCACCAACTAAATCCTGGCACCAATAAGAAGATGGGCCAATACAGAGAGGCTTAATCCAGGACATAAATATCCTTCTCATTGTAGTGGGATCTAGAGTGCTGATGTATAACACACAAAATAAGGCTTGTTAAGATCCTGCCTCAAATGTGAGTCTTATTTCTTCATCTTCTTATTAAAATATTAAAGTAATCAACACTGTTGCCACACGAAGTAGTAATATCAAATAAACACAGGATCAAACGCAAGAGAAGGCATGACTTCACCTTCACATAACTGTTGGAAATGAGAGGATAAAACAAGGCATAGTGTTCCTTCAAATATATTTTCATCTGAAAAGAAAAAATGTATTTTTAAAAAGCATATGAAGCATGAAAAAAAGAGTATATAGCAGAAGGTTCATAACCCACAGAACAGCATCTACAAGTTCCACTCATAGAGTCCCACTCAACACAGTGTGGACTCCTTCCACTTCAGTAAGAGAAATCCACAGTGTTTTTGGAAATAGGAAACTTAGGAAAGTTACTCTAATGGCCAGAAGTGACTGCAGGCATCTCATCTGAATTTCCAACTGGACCTAATCCTCTTCTCAAAGCAGCCCAGTACAAGTCCCCTCAAACAAAGGAGCCAGCCAAACATAACTGATTTTGATCCAGGAAAGTTGACAGGCTGTACAATAAAACTAAGAACGTTCCAATGTTTCCAAAGTGCTACAATATCACATAAAGACTAAAAGTACCAACAGGATCAGTCTGCAGAGGAGAAACTACTAAACAGCCTATAAAGGCACAGGCATTGTGTGCTTCAAAAGGAAGATTTTTAAGTGTATTATTTAATGTGCTGCTTTGCACACTGGGAAGCAAGATCCTCCCACACCTTTTCAAAGGTCCACCACTGAAAACACACTCTGAAAACAATATCAAACTATACATACACACAGAAGATTTGGAGAAACCAAAGTTAAAGTTACACAAGTGGCAGACTTTTGAAATTAATTCCCACTTCAGGATTTCATGTGAGAGACCTGAAACAAATCAGACATTTGCAAAAAAGAAAAATCAAATTATCCTTGATTAAGAATTCCAGTTCTCCATCTTGCCTCCAAGATGTTGGTTATTGCTTTATAACCTAATGAATTGCATGTTTCAATGCAAAGTGTCTACTAAAAGCCTGTCAAGTTTATAGGCATTAATATAGTGAAGAACTTCAGTTCGACAACTCGCAACCTCACTTACAGCAGGTTTAACTCTGAGCATGCCACAAAACACCTCTGGGAAACACCCCAGGTAAAAACACAGGCTCAGGAATTACTGCAACACGCATGGTTCCAATACCAGCCACACACAGAATATTTACAATTTAAATGACAATGGAAGAAACCTACTCTGCCTACCTTCTAGAGGCAATTTCAGCACACCAATCTTTTCTACACATAAGCTGGCTTCCTCCTGAAGTCTTAAATCTCCTGTTGGAATCTTGATGAAGACACATCAAGGGGCACTTTGACAAAAGCAAACAGTTTCATGCTGGTTGGCTGGATTTTAGGGCTTGGTTTTAACTGTGATATTCCACAATAAAGGGCTTGGCTGACCCCTACCTACAGACAGGTTTTTATTTTCCTTAATTCTTAAAGATCTTTATAATGGACAACATCCAGTGACTCAGGAGTTTTTCCTCCTCCCCCCACTAAGTTAATTATGTCACCTTAAAACTGCTCCAATCATCAACTTTAGGAGACTATTTTCAGTGGAAGAGTATTTCCTAGTGCTTTATTCATACACTGGAACTCCATGCTGGATTTTTTAGTACCAAAGTAAATAACCATTACCAGCTTCAATAGTTGCTGAGAAAACATAAAAGCTACTCTAAAAAGCATCAACTGAGAAATATTCCTGCATAGAAATTGGAGGCTGGATGCTGCAAAGGCACTCCTGATGCATCATGACATTGGAAGCCCATGGACTCAGCCAGGCACCGCCTCCTAAATAAAAGTACCTGATTCACAGAGAGCCATCCAACTTTGAGCTACATTCCGTTGTATCAGAGGGAGAGAAAAATCTTAGAAAAGCAGTTAACTCAAGCTACCCTTAGAGAAGGTAGCTAAGCAATTGCAAACACTACTGAAATGAAATGCTGTCTCTAAGTTGGGGCTGCAGATAAACATTTGTAGTGTATCTTTTAGTTAGGTATTTGAGAGTGTTCAGAGACTGACTTAGGTTTCCCACTTAAGCACTGGGTGCAGGTCTTCTAGAGCAATGATGGGCAAGTGGCACACTGCAGTCTGGTTCCTGGGCCCAGCACCAATTAACTGCTATATGCAAAAAGCCACAGAGGTGAGAGGAGACGACTGGACAGAGATGTCAGAAGGGCTCAGGCTGCTGTTGAGTGGGTTTGTTTCCATGACAATTTTGGTCACTGAATAGCGACCCCGTTTCAAGAGTTCAAGTCCTTTTTTAGGATTTAAGTACGCAAATTACCAAGCTGCACGAAAATAGCATCCGGGCACCGGCAGAGACTTTACAGGAGTTCTGCTACCAATTACTGCGTTGTTCCCCCGAACACAAATTGGACTAGCTGACTAAAACATGTAGGAGCTAAAAATCATACAAGCCTCCCATTAGCAAAATAGCCTAGAGTAACACTAAATTCAGAAACACCCATCCTGGACACAGGATGCTAAATTCAGAAAAACCTGTCCTCCCTTGAACCCCAGGTCAGAGGTCAGGGCAGGGCTTTTTGGGTCTACTGACAAGTTGGTGAATAATAGGGGATTCCACAGACCAGTCCAGTCATCTAGAAACAATGGTTTGTACCATCATACAGAAAATCTGCATTCAGTTATCTGTCAGTCTCTGGCTTCCTGGGCCAGCTGGGACTGGGAATGCTGCTGAGGCCAATGTGCTTAAATCCTGGAGAGAAGGAAATGATCTGAGGCAGTCAACAGTGACCCCCACGAATATATTAAGGAGCTTTTGTGGCAGACTAATGGCAAGCCTGTCCAGATCTCTGCTGGAAGAAAGATGACAAAAAAGGCATGGTCTCAAATTTTAGTATACAACAGAATTCTGCTATTTAATATAAAGATAGTAAATACACCCACAGTGTTTTACAGATTATATTAATTCTTAACAGTTTTTGAAGCATTAATATGGGTCACTTAAATAAACCACTGGACAAAAAAAGTCAAAATAATCAAGATACAGAAGACAAAATATCTTATGCTGAAAGCACAGTATTTCCAATACATAAAAAGCAATTAAAAAGATGAAGAGCTAAAGGAAACAAGGAACTTGAAGACAGTAAATGAGTATTATTTATCTCCAACTGCAACCTGCCACTATTCTTGAAAAATTTCCTCATGAAGCCACTAGAACAATGAAGGCTAACAGAGTAATTCAAAGTGTCCTAGGGAACACAAGGATTAGTATTCAAGGAAGCCACTTTTACTTTTTCTCCTTCTCGAAGCTTAACGAGGCCAGGAATGGTCAGTGAAGCATCATCGATGAACCTTCCCCAGTTACAGAGGCTGGGTCACAAAATTTTATCAGCTTCAAACAGTTGGATTTTTCCTTGAAGTAAAACAGAGATTGATAGATTATTTGATCCTTGGCTGCTGCCCCAGTGATCCAGCTTGTTCCTTTGTTTCGCAATCAGCTGTCATACACAAACAGCAGCAACCCTGTGCTAGCCTGAAGCATCCTCTGCAGACAGAGCCAAGTGCACGTCGCTGCCGTTGGAGATCTCTGTCATAAGCCATTCACAGGTCCACAAAATATTTCAACTGTCCTGAAGTAGCAAACTGAGCAGTAGTGTTGACATCTTAAGTAATATTTAGGATGCCATTCCAAAAAAACACTTCCCTCTGACTCTTCAAGTTTCATTCACCAACAGGCTGGCCTTTGGGGAAAAATGGTTTAGTACCGAGCTCTGCAGAGGGTGAAATTGGGACAGAAATTGCAAAATTTACACCCTCTTACTAGGGAGGGACTGGTTGAGCTAAAAATAACACATTTTAAGTCCGGATGACTATCCTGAGACAGGATAAGAACCTGATCTAGTAGATGTGAAATGAAATCCTACTGCCATCCTGACTTAAATAACCTGCCCGCAGAACAAGCTCCCACTCTAAAGGAAATAAGGAGAGTTTATATGATCAGTCGTCCCAAGTAGAAAAGCGGAGGGAGTCAAAGGTTGCCAAGCCCAAAGCAAAACAACAGGGTTCCACAATCAAGAGAAATTTCAAAATTTATTTTAAAACTTTCAGCTTAAGGTTCAGGTCTCCAGATAAAATGCCTCCACCTTCCAAACAACCATTTCAGACAAAAATTACGGTTAAAAGAACAAAAAAGGAAATGGACAGTTTAAAAAAGTTTCTTTTCCAAAAAAACAGTTAACCCAAAATCTGAGTAAAGCATATAAAATATTTAGAAAATTTTTTTTTTAAATCTAATGTAAAACGGTGGCCCAAAGAACAGATTCACCTTTACATAACTAACAATAACACTAAGCATCTCCGCCTTCAGATTTAGCCTGTTTCTCCAACTGTGTATTTGGAGCAACTCTCACCACAGGTTGCCAGCAGTCTTGCATCAGTTTCAGCATCAAATATTTCAGCTAAAGAAAGAAACTCCATAAACAAACAGCAAAGTCTGATTCAGTCAACTTCACAGAAAAAAACAAAAAACCAAAAACCTAGCAGCAAACAACAAGGGAAGGGCAGACTTCCAGATGAGGGAAGCAATGGAGCTCTAATAAATCACTCTTGCAGCTATCAGATGGCTAACAAATTGAGATGAGTTACTTCTGAGCCTTTTCAGCGACTTTCACTCTGGCAAACTTAAAGGATTCAGAAGTGCAGCTGGAATACATATGGGATATGTTGGAGAAAGTTGATCATTTGAATTTGTAACTCCAGTGTGTGCTGGAAGAACTTCCTGCAGATGAGGCGCATCCCGTCAGTGACTCAGGGAGACTCTCCGTCTGCTAACAGGCATGAATTTATTCTCTTAACCAGCTACCAGAAATGACATGCTTTATGTTAGTGTTACATATGCAACAAGAATCTTAAAATAAAGCCTGTGGGGACATAATTTCATTTTTGCTTTCCAAAGTCTCTACACTACAGCATCTCAAATGGAAAAAAAAAAACCAAACCGCCCACCGATATTTTGGTGAAACTAAGATTTCACATTTTGATCAAAGTGTTTCATTCAATGTAATTTTAAATGCAGAAACCATTTTTAAATCAAAAGCCAAATACATATTTAGGTTATGTTCAGCATATAAAAACGAACTGGTATTAACAGAATATTATTGTGCTGGGTTCATCCCATTAGATAATCAGTTACTGGTTCACTTGGTTAATACTCAGCTACAGCACAAACTCAACTCCAAACCTTGATTACACAGGCTAAGTTATTCAGGCATCTTCTCCAAGTTACCTTTATTCCTTTATGAATATGTTAAAGCTCCTTTATACATCTGTATATGAAATACGTTTCATATACAAATTATCTTTACAGTGGTTTGAAATTAGTATGCAGAAGATGGAACAGAGGGGGCAAAGGGAAAACACTACAGAGAAAGCATGCAAGTCCCTGTCTCCCCATCACCAACCTCACTCCTGGAATTCAGAAGATTGCAGCTACCTGTAAACTGGAGCTACTAAAAGCTACCAGAGAGGTGCACTTGGAGCTGAAAAATTAAGAAGACGACAGAAAGAGGCCTTAAAAATCACAGATGTAAATTAATAATCAAATATACACACACAACAAGGAGACAGATGGCAAGTAATTTTCCCCAGTGCACTTACACTTGTTCTTCTAGTGCACGTATTTGGGTCACTTGCTAGATTAAATCTCTTGTGGCAGACCCAACAGAGGTACTGTCAAATGTGTATGGGCTCGGCCTGTTTTTAAATGATGCAAGTCTGACACTACAGGGTGAAAACATTTAACAGGATTTCTTCAGCGCAGCCTGGAATATTGCCCAGCGACTTTGAAACAGGGCTGATGGATATTTTCTACCATCAGCAAGGCTGCCCCATTCAGGCCTGCTAACTAAAATGCAGTGCAAGCTAGAGAAAGTTGGTCTGTGCTACCAATTTCATGGAAGAGCCCTACACAGACAAATCTGCACACATTTTCCAGACCACCGATTTTGTCAATGTGTCACTGAGACAATACATCACTCAAGGTTAAAGCTTCCCACCATACTCTCCCTAAAATATGCCTTGCTTCTGAGACTTAGAAGAAAGGACCACCTCAATAGATGAGTTGCTTTTGCCCTGTTCACAGTAAAAATACATGACCTCGGATACTCAGAGCATTAAATCTTCCCCACGCCAGCTATAAACTGACAGTAACCTGTCTTAGTCAGCACAGGCCACATGAAGGACAACAGCTTCAGTGTAAGGCACCTGCATGTCAAATTGCCATGTGGGGCTTATATGGCAAGCAAAAATAGCCATGCCTATGTGTAAGCCTAACTGCAGCAACGAGTTTCCCTCCTGAAATACTGGTAGATACTAGCATGAAACACGAACTCTGTGTGTGCAAAGATTAGCCCCCCTTAATCTGGCAAGAAACTGGATTTAACACAGTGCAACGAGCAAGATCTTCAACACATCTGCAGGAATGGAAATTGCATTTCTCTCTACCCTGTTACCAGTTTCAAGATGATTTTGCTTAGAATAAATAAACCTTTATTAACAAGCAATGTGAGCTACTGGGGCATTTTCCTCCCCTCTTTCGTCATTCATCTCTTGTTTACTGCATGCCACATTCAGCTTCAAATAAATACGTAAAAAGAGGAGAAAAAAATACATCTATCTACTCCTAGCTGAACAAGGAGGTTTTGAGCTGGGGAGGCGAAACTCTCAGTAATAATCTACACACGTAACTAGGAAATATCACAGCTGTCTGTAAAAATTACAGTGGCAGGGACCAGGGTGGCAAAAGCTTGTGTTTTCTAGGTCTGTATCTCCAGAACAAAACAAAGAACCAAAACAAATCCAACAACACTGCCTCTTGTGTTTAGAAACTGACCAGAAACTGACCACTGATACTTTCATTCAAAGTAATCAATAAATCAACAGCTCAAAAATATCAGGATTGCACTGATTATGTGCAACATATCTGCTTAGCCTAAAAAAAACAAGTTAGGCAGACTAACGACAAAAAGTAAGAACATGTACATTTGCTCACTCAACTTCCTCAGGCTTAAAATTCATGCTGTTTCAGTTTAAGTGGGTAAAGGGTGGGAAACAAAATACTGAATCCTTTGATAGAGTCAAAGCCCAGACTACAAGCAAGTTTGTTACATCACTGTCCATACAGTCTTTGGTTTGGTGCTGTGCTGCTGCTAAAATATTAAGTTTTACCATTGGAAAATTGATTTTGCTATAAGAAGTTTTATGATGCCACTTAATCTTGCCCAGCCTACATAAAAAAAATACAGAAAGCAATTACAGACACCCTTTATGTAGTAAGTTTGATCACTATATTAAAAAGAGAACAGTCTGATGTAATTTCAACAAAATGGCAAAGGAAGAAGAAAAAAAGCCATGGCAATACGCTGCCGTCCTGAAACAAGATGGTGCTGGTTCCTAGCTTAAATGCACAATCTTAGTTCAGTTAAAGTTAGTAGTATGATCCATCTCCCACATGGAAGGCTGTGTCCTGCAGCTCCAGCATCAACCTCCTTTTCTACTGTTACATTTCAAGCCAGCTCCTGCGGGGCAGCAAGATTCTGTGATTACAGTTAAAAGAATACTTTGGGTCTGAGAGCCTGCCTCTCTGAATAGATAACCCTTTCTAGTTCAACAACTACTAGCACAAAACAGCCCTTTCTGCCTTGTCCCTTCCAGTGCTGCAATTGAAAAACATCCTAATTAGATGACCCCCACATAGAGAAATGCCATTAACTGGCTTTTAGAGCACTCTAGTCAATGCCTAAATCTTAGCTAGAATAATGAGAAGTACCTTATTTAGTTAGGAGGTAAACACATGAACAAAGCAGTCTTTTAGAACACCTTTTAAATAGCGAGGGGTTAGTACGGGGAAAATTAGTGTGTGCTTATCTTTTCCACACTTTCAGAGATGACACTCAAATACCGCTTTTTTCTAACTACATTAAAGCACACTCAGGCAAGATCAAGAGTAACCTTGACCTCCACATCAACAGCACCAGAAAGTACTTCATACTGCTTTCCATGCCTAGCCCATTTGAACTGGCCTGCAGGACAGGCTTTTAAGCTTGTGCTTAAACAACCCAGTTTTGCACAAACATTGCAACATATGCTATGTAGGGTTATGTAAATATTCCACAACTCCTGCAGTTCTTAACTATAATAAGCGGGTTTGAAATAGTGTCACTGTATCAAAATATTCACTACTTCCTATTGATCCAACTCAGATCTCACATTTCAGGGCAACAACAGACTTTTCTCCTTTATTGTTTATGAATGAAGCTTCAAAACTTTAAAATAGGTTTAAGAAAAATCATTGTAGAAAATTGGAAGACTCACAGAAACCTAAAACCATTTAATTGCTCACAAGGCTTCAAGTACATGTAAATGACCTGGAGGGCTGAAGCCTGAATTGCCACATTCTGCAGCCAACTCTGCTCCCAGACGGAGACTTATACCAGGACTAACACTTGGCAATTGCTTCCAGTATAATAGGTTTAATAATAGCAAGCCTTGAAAACAGGGGGGAGTATTCTGGAAGCGGTGACAGATCTCAAACACGGCAGGTGCACTGTAATACCGCTTAAGGGAGGAAACTTCCAAGTTTAGTAACTAATTACTCCAGGACAGGCAGGTTATTTCCCAAAGCAAATGCCTAATCAAAGACACATCTGACCCTTTCGCATCCCATCAGCGCGCCGGGAAGTTCAACTCATCCAGCAAACATCTTCCTGATCGGGCACATCCCTCATCCCACCTCACCGTGCTTCCTCGCGTTCCTCCTCTCACACCAAAGGCTCCAAGGCACCAACCCTGCCTGACAGCTGCTCAGAGTTCGCTAGCACCGCGAACCTGAGCCGCGCCGTAAGACCCTCCGCTCACACACCCACCCAGGGGCACTCCTCACTCCCTCCCGCGCTCCCACGCAGGCACCCCGCACGGGTGGCCAGGATTCCAGCCGCGCTGCCGGGACGGGACGGGACGGGGTCGGGCGAGCAGCGCCGGGCCCGCCGGAGCCCCCCGGCCGCCCGCCCCCGGGGCAGACGGTCTCTGGCCACAGAGGAGAGAGGCTGATGAAACGCTGTCAAAGTCAATCCCGGCTCACTTTTCGGATGGTTTAATTCCAATGGAGCATGAATCACCCCAGGACGGTTAATAAGTTTAGCCAGGCGTGCTGTTCTCCCTAATAATACATTATAATTATGCATCTGTTTTAAATGCGATCAGATTAAGTCACCGGAAAAGGCACAAATCGGAATTTCCCCCGACTAGGAACAGCGCCTTTCCGCAGCTCCGGCGGGCAGGTACGGCCAGGAGAGGAGCAGGTGGGCAGCCCAAGCCAGCCCAGCGTCGCTCCCCGCCGGCGGGGCTCCGCTCCCCGCGGCCGCCCAGCGCAGCCCGGCAGCGGACAGCAACTTCCCGCGGGGGCTCGGTCCCGGCCGAGCGGGAGAACGGGACGGGAGGCGGCCGGCGCCCCGCCGACACCGTGCATGAGGGATCAGCCCAGGACATGCATGCCAACTTAGAACGGCGGGTCCTCTCCCGCTGCGTGGGGCTGGAGGGGACCGAGCCCGAGCTGTCAAAGCCCCGGGAGCGGAGGGTGCCGCCGCGGCCACCCGGAGCCCAGGAGCCACCGGGACCCTCCGGCGCTGCCCCGGGCACCACGAGG